>CACRXP010000061.1:1514776-1563929 GCA_902702965.1 Spirometra erinaceieuropaei
GTAAATCGTTGGCTGTTCCAAATCTCGCAGGCATGATACTACTTTTGTTAGTCCATCGCACTGCCGCGGCCAGAGTCGTTACAGACACCTTTCACAGGGCCCACAGAACTGGGTTTACATGTCGTGTTGGGTGCTGCCAGCCCGCACACGGGGAGTTTGGGGGAGGGGCGGTGCTGTCGTCGTCGCTGGACACAACCTGACGGCCTCGCGTGGCAATGCGGTTGGCGCTGGGACGCCGGGGCAGGGCGGTGGGGCGCGGGGACGGTTGGGATTATACAAACTGCCCCTCGGTGTGTCCGCACCCACCTCAGCAGCACTGCTAATTGTCACCGAACTGGGGGAGAACTGGCCGTCGCAGAGTTCGTGTAACGATTGCATGTCTGCGTGCCAGTCAGCGGCCGCGTAATGTTTGTCCAGAGCGAGAGACTGCGGAGGGGTACTGGCCCGCCAACACTACTTTTGCAGCTATTGCGCGATGTACGTCGGGGAGCTGCAATCAGCTCTCACCGCAAACGTGTCCTCCCCCCCCCCCCCCCACCCGCTCCTCCTGCAGCCGTCTTGTATGTTTCAACGGAAGCGAGGTCAACCCCCCCCCCCGGGCACACCAAAAGGTGTAAATGTGTTACCTTTTGCAAGAATGACCAGTCAAGTATAATAACGTTGTGCGCAGATTATAGATGGATTCTGCAGTCAGAAACACCTGCCCATCTTTGGTCGCTGCTTTGGGATGTTTCAGCTGACCACGAATAGAACTGACTTTAAATCGTGTTCCATTTAAGCAGCCTTTGGGAGCTCCTCTAAAGTTAATCGCTACCTTTTTAAGACGTCCAGTTTTCATATCCCTGAAGCGTTTTGTTTCAAACTATGACGGTTAATCGCGTTGACAAGCAACGACTGTAACTCTGACCCAATTTGCATTAATTTAGGTACAGATAATTTTGAGGACAAACACTCGACCGCAGGCACCTGATAAGCCTAGAAAGGAGGCGACTGAACTGCTTGATTATTTGTCCCGGCTACCGAGACGAGGAAGTCAACAATAAAGAACTTGGAGAAGGAGAGAATCAATCAGCAGGTGATGCTCCACCCGGCTTATTGAGTCTACCTCAAGGTTACGTGCTCAAGGACGCTCATAACTGATTGGTTCTAAGGTCTGTTGCTGTCTTCTCCGACTCCGGTGGTTAATTCTTGTTCAGGTTGAGACCGCTAAATCGATAGACGTATAGGTTGAGTGCTCTATCAGTTTTCTCCTTCCGTCCACGAGATTCTGTCCAAGAACGTTGGCATACTAGCAGTCTACACTAACAGAACAAATTGCGAACTGACTTTTAATGACCCTTGGCCGAAAGTGGCGACCGGAAGTGATGAGTTGATCGGATTATACTGCGCTCGTCAGCCCCCGCTGTGGAAGTGTGAGTCTTAGGTGTTGTTTAACTCCTAATGTGATCCTCATCTGAAATGAGCAATCAGCGAATTGGCATAAAATTAATTTATAATTTAGCAGGAACACTGGCGAAGGTGTGTGAGGCTAGTGCGGCCATTTCAGGTTGATTTACCGCCATAACCCAGCCTCAACCAAATATTTAAATCAGACTACAGCTGGTCATCGAACAGCTGAGTCAAACGCTCTACCGACTGAGCCATGAGCGCACGTCTGGCCGACCGTGACGAGGAGTATTCAAAGTCACATGGAAGTGACTCCCTGCCGATCTGATTGAAAAGATGAGTATGTTTGCAACGGCTTGTCTTGGAATTCTAAGGCAAGGCGGGCAGAAGGTTTCACTGTGAAGTGGCGCTCCCGTCTGAAATCAGTCCGGGGTGGGCACGTTGTCGTCTAGATGAAATGTCGGTTATTCTCCGGTAACTAAGTAAGCGGTGAATGCATGCGCCATTTGCTGAAGATCGTTAGCCACTGACCCAATTATTTGAATGTGTTTTCAAACAAAGAACAATGCGCCAAAGCTGCAGTATCGGTTGCTGTGGAATATATACTCTAACTGTGCTGTGGCATGCTACCTTCCTATGGAAAATCTTAACGACCACCCACATCAACCTCCCTTCAGAAACGTGCATTTTACTTGCTTGTATCTAAGTCGGTTACTATTTCTAATTAAAATACAGAAAGGGTTCGTTTCCTTTAATACCCACGGAGGTTCTAGCATCATCTTCAGGGATGGCGTTTGAAACCATATGATATTTCTGTAACAAAAACAGAAGTTAATACCGTAATATGTTTCTCAAGGCTTTCAAGCTACTTGGAGTTGCCTTGTCAGGAAGTAAATTCGCATGTACCGCTATGTAACCAAGACAGAATGACCGGGTACATTTCCATTAGCATGCTTTAGGAGTAGATGTAAGACACCTACGAATGTACGATCGCGCGCACATTTAAGCAACGAACCCACAAGGTCCCTAATCCAGCTTTTTGCGCGAAATTTCTCCTGCTGTCATGTGCCCGACTTCAATGAGACGTAGCTATCTGGTAAATTTGATTGACAACCGGATTAACACGGGGGCGAGAAGGGCGACGACCTAACTAATAAGACGATCATTTTGGAAGTATGTCGCAAGGCGGCGCAAAATCGGAGAAACACGTGTCCCCCAAGTGTGGTAGTTCGGCTTCGATGCATACCTATATGCCACTGATTGTCTCTAGCAGACTTTGGTTATTACACCGTTATTTCGTTGAAGTTCTCCGGACATGGATCAAACCTGATAAGGTTTGACTCAGCTACTTTACTCCAGGTACACACATTGATTTCTGAGGTAATTACAAAGCTTATCGGAGTCCGCCCCACCTGAAATGCCTCCTTCCTAAGTCGAATGGTTAGAAGTGTGAAACAATAGCCAGACTGCACTGTGCTATTGCATACAAACTTGCCAACTGCCCGAATTATTTGATACTACCTATTTTCGGAAAGTTTGTCAACTTCGCATGTCTACTGACAACTCAACCGCCGCTTAAAACGATGTCCATCATGTGCTTCACATTATGGTTGGAGCACGCACGGTGACTTGCGCGTGAATTCGTTTATAGTGATAGTTGGATTGCCGAGCATCTCTCGCACTCTCTCCTCCCTCACACGCCTGGGCTCGCTGACATGAAGCCCGGAGGCGAGAGAGGGCGCAGGCGGTTGCCACGGTACCACCACACCCATGGTCCACAACGTACAACTGACCAGGATGTCACATAGCAACAGAAAAAAAAGTGGTTCTCTTGATTTGTTCATAGATCTCTGCCGCAAAAGTGAAGGAAGTTTGTTGGCAGAATTCAAACAGCCTCATGAGGTGTTCAATTTTGAGTGCATTCTTAGTCTCATCGCAGGCCTCTTCGAGTCTCTTGCGCAAGACTTTGCGGGCTAAGTTTGGTGGAATGGATGTGAATAACGACGTCACACCGAAGGAGACCATGATTTCACTTATGCATACGCCTGGAACTCGAAATGTCGCCTTCATTCATGTCACATAACAACAGAAAGAAAGGGGGCAGATCGGACCCCAGCGGGTGCGGCGTGGGCATGCGCCTGGGCGTACAGCCACATCTCCCTGTGTTGGCACTTGCTATGGGGTGCGCAGTCCCAGTAACGCCTGCCAATCCCTAATCAGACCTCCGCACCGGTCCATCGCACCCACCGCGTATCGAGGTAGGCATATGATGAAATCGACTATTTTCGCACGACAAAGAAAGCGACGCATCAGTTAAAGGGCGTCACGCCGTTGAGTACGCAGTAAATCGAATCTACTTTTCATCCGTGTGGCCACTCCAACTCACATTTAACTTCGTGGACATATTTTAGCAGTTGTGATTAGTGAGACTTGACGCGTATTGCAGTCTATGTTCTACTGCTAAATTCTTTGCAGCATCACTTCAGATTCAACTTTTTGACTTCGTAGTCTAGGTGAGTAGCATGCGACTCCTTCACCGGTCCGTGGGGCTTCTGTCGCATTTGTCTGTTTTTCTGATAGTTTAAATTTGACGGCGGTTCCTAACCATCATTTTATGCAAATAGGGTGGTGGAACGACCCGTTAGTTTTAAATTCACAGAGTGGCAGTGTACCCTCATTTGTTAACAAGCTGAAGCTGCTTTGGAGACCTATTTTGAACAATATCGCCCTGGTCAAGTCAGATCTTTCGACGCGCATTGACTTTCGTCATAATTTTGTTGAGTCTGAAAAAATATGTTCCCAGAATGTCATTGATTCTGACTGGGTTGCTGTGGTACATGTCTCGATTGAAGTCTTTTGCTTTTGGCATGATCGAGGGCTAGTCAAATAAGATCTAAATGCATCACAAAAGTGCTCACAATTGATAGTCTGGGTTTCTTCCTTGATACTATAAACTACGTACAAGTCTAGGGTAGAAGTCCTGACTCAAGGCATTCGAACTCACATAACATACTTTTGTTAGACTGCTCTAGAACTACCTCCCTCAACTGAAATCAATCCTCAGGTTTCACTGTATCCCCTGGACGCAGCGATTCCCAACACCACTTCCATGTCATTGTTGAATGCTGTTTGCAATGTCTGTAAGAACCTAGTCGAAAACCTCAAAGTACCCTTTAAAATTAAATCTCGACACGCACCATGACGGTATACAACCAGACACGGGACCTCCAAATTTGAATTCATCTCTTGAGTGGCCATTACACTATCAACTTTAATGTCAGGGCCGTAGACTGACGAAATGAAACTCACTACAGATTCGTAGGCTGAGCCTTCTATTTGACGACTCCAACATGACCCAACGTTCACAAAGGGCCTAGATGGCTAATGCCTTCGTTCAGCGTCGGCAATCCTTAGTCCCATTCGATCGTCGACCTCTTGCGCGACAAATTCGGTGCTGTCCCCCGCTAGCGAGGTGTGATTGAGACTACTCTGATCTCGCGGCTTCGAAACTCAGTTCCGGTAAGTCTCGGGGGCTGCTTGCGGAGTGTTATTGTTTCGTCGACCGTCCAGTCCCGCTCTCGGTCGCGGCGTCTCAATCCCGCAAGCCACCTCTTGCCTCCGTCCCCCTCCAGCATCAGCCGGACCCTCCGGGCCGCGGACGCGGACTAATCCGCCAACTCGATTCCCCCCGCATTCCAGAGGGGGGAGTGTAGGGGAAGCCGGAAAGTTGACGGTGTGTGTGGGGGGGGGGAGAAGGGGAGGAGCAGAATCAAACACTTTCCCCGCCCTCCCCCCGGTCCAGACAAGGTTCCGGTTTGAGGGTACAAGCACCGTGGCGAAGCTCTCTGGTCCAGTCAGGTGGGGGCGGTTCAAGTAGACCCCGCTTGGGCGCGAATGGGACCAGCGATCGGTTACACCTGACTCGCAGTACCAGGGCGCCTCTCGAGTCTTTCTAAATTAAAGACGCCAGGTTTACCGAACCAAATTTGGTGTTATGCACAACTACACCACTCATGTTCACGCAATCGAGGTTGATTTACCTTAGTCATCGAACTGAAGAGCGACGCACTACGAGTGCATCCGGTTCGTAAGGCGTTTTCGATTTCTACTCCGACTAGACCACGAGCTGCGTCTCCTGCGATGCGATAATAAAGGGAATAGGTCCTCAGGATGCTCCAGAAAACACCCCGGTTCTAACATTCATTTTACGACGGATCTGCCATTAGCTCCTTCTGTTTCCTATAGGCCACAACTAATTAATACACATTGCACCGTCGAGTGTTCTGGAGTCGGAGGTTTTTCCACGGCCAGACAATACAATCAACCAGCTTCTATTATGCGGCAGCCAGGGAGAGAGCAGAGACTGACAAATCGAATCTAGGTGAAATTTCCTCAGTGTTTGCCTAATGAAACAGAGGGCTGAAATGGACAACCGTCGAGATGGCTGAGATCTCCGTTGTGAAGCTTTATCAGACTCCTCTCTAAGACGGCAGTCTGCACGCTTTGCAAAACCAGTGCGTTTATCGGTTATCAACTCTCAGGATGGTGCTCTGTAAACTCAGATTTTCGTGAATGAACGTTGGCTTTAATCCGCCAGTTTGGCGCTTTTAGCAGTCCCGGCTTCCGAGCTAACTGTATTCCAGATTATACTGGGCTATCAAGATGTCCGCTTCAGCAGGTCCATTCGAATTCTCGCGAACTAAACCACATGTAATTATCTCCCGCTCGAATTATCTTATGACTTGTGGATGAGTTTTCTTTCTGTACCTAGTTTTTCTAGACGGCAAATGGGAGTTTATCCTCCTTCCTAATAACTGTTAAGTGCTTCAAGGTTTATCTCATCTTGTCACTGCCTTTTGACTTACTTTAGGTAGTCTGGAATCTTACAAAAACAGCTTGATTGCCACTCACGTTCATGAGATCGTTGCTGATCGCGCTGTCAAAACCAAGCTCGACTTTTAACTTCTTTTTTAAAAGACGCTTGAATCATACTGCCCAGTGCGTTTTTGACTGTTATCATCTCCCAACCCTGAGTCTGTTGACGTTCCTCCCAATGGAATTTCAATTTTCCACTATTCCACTGTTATACTGTCCTTCGGGCTGATTACCCTTTTGACAAAATGCGTAAACTCGACGGTTGCGTCCCTATTGCACCCACCAACTCCTAAACTGGCGATTCATGGGCGCCGCTTCATTACTTTCCTATCATTTGAATACGCGTTCTTGTGCATGTACTCTTCTACTGCTGGTGTCTTTCCTTTATTTCTAGTGGATATCGCAGTACAGCAATATGTTTCAGTGATAAGATAATCAACCAATCGAATTCCTGACTATTCCGTCTGTTCTCGTCAAACTGAACTAATTGCTTAGATGTCCGCCCGTCCAGTCTGGTGTAGTTTATATCGTATCTCCCGTACCGACGATGTTCACCGTGTGCCCCATGGCAGGGTGACTTGCACGAGAAATAGTTTAGGCAACGGTATAGAGAAGGACCCCACTTAGTTGTCAGTAGACTGTGGATCGTGTCATAGGGGGTTTTATCTTGGCATACATTTGCAGGCCGTCGCAGAAATTACGCTGCCAACAACGATTACTTCACACGACCTCACATCTTAACGCAAAATCCGTTATTGTTGTGAAATTTACTTTTTGTTTACTTTTTAGTTACTACTCTCATTTCCTTTGTCATACAATAGCGTAGGATAAGGCTTTCGGCATAAATTCAGACAATTACTGTGTTTTCTTTCATTTTGTTAGCTTACTGTCTAGCGTGCTGCCTCACCCATAAAACTCTCTTTGCCAAAAATCCCGTATGGCACGATCCACAGTCTACTGACAGTTAAGTGGGGCCCTTCTCTATACCGTTGCCTTAGTTTATGCAAATAGTAGACTCGCACTGAATCTACCGTGCCGTCTGTTCCTCCTCACTCTCCTGATGCCAGTGTCAAGCGGACCGGGGGTGCGGGATAGACCGAAGGTGGCTGGCGCTACGTGGGCCAGTGCCTAGACGTGCTGCTCTTCGGCTCATTGTGTGGCACGTCCGTCGTCGGTTCCTGCGTCGGTCCAGCGCATGTACCCCTTCGCCCGTTTTAAGGGCACTGCTGTTGTGCTCTGAAGTATGAACGATCAGAAATACCACCTTCGGCACGATTTCTGAAGTGTAATGAGACTAAAATTAAAGAAACGAGATTAAATGTGTCAGTACTCCGTTTTATGCTAATATTTTCCCCACGATATACAGTGCGTGACCAATCTCATGAAATGTTGGCTGAAATTCTGAAATGCGTTTTCGATTAGGAAGGATTACTTGGTCGCGGTTGTGGTACTGATTATCTTAAGGCATACTCTTATAACATTTCGGACTCGGCAGGATGTCGGCTTTAAAATGCACTCTTTTTCAATCCCCTGTAAAAAGCGTGCTCGGTAAAAAATGACTACTTATGGAGCATGCATTTTTCCCACTGATTTTCGATGGTCTTGCAAATTCAAATATATTTTATAGAAACCGCAAACAAAAATGCGTTTTCTTTTAGTCAATCAATAGAGAATCACGTCCTCAAGAAGAAGACACGATCGCCGGGACAAGAGCTTTATTAGCCTGACGTCTCGGATTCCTGCTCGAATCCATCATCAGAGGCATAAGCAGATAAGGGTCTGCTTATGTCTCTGATGATGGATTCGAGCAGGAATCCGAGACGTCAGGCTAATAAAGCTCTTGTCCCGGCGATCGTGTCTTCTTCTTCAAGATTGCTTCCTGGGACTCATCTTTTCGCTTCTATTGGCAATCACGCCTTCTTTATATTTTATACTTAAGGAAGGAGTATAATTGGGTTTTAAAAAAGTTTTCTAATGACCGAAAAATTTGGAGCCTGATCATTCGTTGCATTAGCGCTTAGTGATTTCACTCTACAAGGTGCATGCGTTCCGCGTAAAGAAAATCCCATATTTTTCTATGTCATTAAAGAGATATCATACAGGGTCCATAAAATTTTGCAATGGATGCGGACCATGTTGTACATTTCACGAGGAGCAGTGGTAAACGGCCGGGCACGATGCTATGGGAATGGGCATTTTACGGTCTTAAAAAGTCTCATAATTAGAAACTTTTTTAAAACCTAATTATACTCCGTCCTTAAGTATAAAATATAAAGAAGACGTGATTCTCTATTGATTGACTAAAAGAAAACATATTTTTGTTTGCGGTTTCTATAAAATATATTTGAATTTGCAAGACCATCGAAAATCACTGGGGAAAATGCATGCTACATAAGTAGTCATTTTTACCGAGTACGCTTTCTACAGGAGATTGAAAAAGAGTGCATTTTAAAGCCGACATCCTGCCGAGTCCGAAATGTTATAAGAGTATGCCTTAAGATAATCAGTATCACAACCGCGACCAAGTAATCCTTCCTAATCGAAAACGCATTTCAGAATTTCGGCCATCATTTCATGAGATTGGTCACTCACTGTATGTTCACTCATGTAGATTCCAAAGCCCCTTGACAAAAAATTCGGAATATTGGTTGCCTTGCATGAAAAGAGGAATTTCACTGTAGTTTTGGGGACCGAAGCTTTACTACGCGGCAACAGGGGGTCAATGAGGCCATGCGGGTTTTAAAAATAGAAGAATTTAAGCACCAATAATTGACATTTTTGCGAATTAGAGTGTTTGCCAGAAAACGTACGCTTGACGCGCTGGAATGGACTCCTTGATGAGTCGAAACTCCCGCGGCCGCGAACGCCGTCGACCGACGTTCGCCCTGTGTCCCACGGGATGAGCGCGGCACCGATGACTTGCGCGGGAGTTAGTTTATTGTGAGGCAAGCTTACACAGCATCCAGCGCACACTCTAACTCTCTTCCCTCATCAACCAGACTCCGATGGCTGAACGATACCAAGAAGACCGGAGGCGGTCTCGGACGCAATGGCTGACAAGGCTAGACAGTCCGTTTGCACGCATCACACACGACATGGTTCCAGAAAATGTACCAGATTTTCACAGAAGGAGGACGGCCCGAACCGGAAGTTTCTGTGAGTGCCACAGAGGTCACGTTACGAAGGGGTCATTGCGCCTGACATCCAGCCCTCAGGGCAGTCAAACCCATATATATAATGGTAGGGGGGCGCTCACCGATCGTTCTTGCGGAACTCACTCGTTTCGTTGTGCCTTACGGGTTCTCTCTCGAGCCCAATCAACAGCTGCACAGCGACGCATGATATATAGGCAGTACGTTATTACCGACAAACCAACGGGCCCGGGGCAACTGGCAACGGGCTCGTAGCCCAGTGTTTAGAGGCGTGGACTTCTAACAAACAGGTCGCGAGTTCGAGCCTCCTGTGTTCCACACATCGGGGTTGGGTATGACTGGCTGACAACGGCTAATAAGCCAGAAATGGCCATTCCAGTCTCCCTTGTCTCTGTCAGTAGTAACATTCTGCCTATATCATGCACTGCTGTGCGGCTGCTGGTTGGGCTCTAGAAAGAGCCCGTAAGGCGCAACGGAACGATTGAGTTGTAAAACGACTTCTCTTCAGTGTTTGGAATGTGAGCTAAAATAAGACCCTTATTGGGACTTCCGGTGTAGTGGGGTTTGGGAATATTTTTTTAACTGTGGGCATGACCGGAGGACGGTCAGTAATATCCTTATATGAAACTGAAAAATTCTCTAACTATTTCACGTGGCAGTTTTTCCAAAGAAAATCTGACACAATCCGTGAGCGCATTAGTTAAGTTAGTGCTAACTCACTCAAGTCGCATTTACAATGTTGCGATATGTAACACCGTCCCAAACGCCTCAGTCGAATCTGACTGGAAAATGTCGTACGGCAATCTGTTGTATGGGCTGAATTATAAGTTGCTTTATCCTCTAAAGATTCAACAAATATTCTGTCATTTTGAGCAAGGTTTCTCTGGGACATTATTTTGGAAATTTCATGATAATGCAACGTAAACAAGTAATTGGAGTCAGGAAACAGATGCGATTAAAACATTAATTAATTTTTTATTGGCACAGTGACTTATGGACCACATTTTGCCAGGGGAAAAAACAGACTTTAAAAGTGATGCATATCCTACTTTGCCCGGAGCTTTTAATGACATTCTTCAACCTGCCGGGAAAACCAACAGTAGCTGTCTAGCCTTTACCAGTCACCGCGTTCAGAGCTGGGCAGATATTGATGGAATTGAATTGATCATGCAGACTGCCACAGTGACTGCCCTATCTCAGAAGCTGTTAGCCGAAATCCTGAAATTCGTTTTTGACTAGGAAGAATTACGTAAGTGGCAGTGTAACATTGATTAGCATGCAGTATAATCCTAAGATATTCCAGTCACATCTAGGTGCCGTCTTTTGAATGCACTTCTTTTCGGTCGCCTAAAAAACCGCACGGGACAGAAAATGGGCACTTTTTTCCATTAACTGTTGAGGCTCTTGCAAATTCAAATATATTTTATAGAAACCATGGATAAAATATCCTTTTTGGTACTCCTTTGATAGTGACTTGCATCTAGTTCAAATTTTATACTCGAAAAGACCGCCCCTTTTGGTTTTAGAAAAGTTGTTAGTGTGGGGTTTCTCAAGATCGTGAACTGTCCATTCAAATAGTATCGTATCTGTCCGTTTCCAGATGCCCCTTATGAAGTATGCAACATAGTCCACATCCATCACAAAATTTTACGAATTCTGTATGGCATCTTCTTAATGGCAAAAGGGAAAACGTAATTGTTCTTACATGAAAAGTGCAAAGCTTGTATTTCCAAAACCCAAACGAAAATGCTACGTTAAATCGGGCCCAAAACCACTCGGGGATTGAAAAGCATTTTAAAACCCAAATATATCATTTTTGGAGATAAAATGGGAAGAAGATGTGTTTTCTCATCAAATGAACGCACGGGGGCACATTTGGACCATAGTTTTTATGAAATATGTTTTGAGTTCAGATTACTCCGAAACTTAGTGTAGCCATTTTTACCGAGTGTGATTTTGCAGCCGGCCGAAAAGAAGTGAATTCAAATGCCGACATCCTAGTACGACTGGAATATCTCGAAATTATGCCGCATGGCTCCGGTGTCCACATTTTTTCAGGAATACTCCACGGTTAATGGTCGCTACCCCTCGTGTGGGGGTTGGCGTTAGCTATAGACCTGGGACTTAAATACCTTTATTCTGTATTGAACTCAGAGTGAATTTCGGGTGTGCTACGTTCATGTGAAACCAATCCATCTACTTGTGACTATAATTCAAATGTCGGTACGACCTGCAAGCAAGGCGAATTATGGCCAGGCGCTAATTTGAATTTATTGATTTTTGTCCGTGCGCTCTGTTTCTTCTCATAAGTGACCGAGAATGGCTGTAAATGAGAGTATTTGTCAACGCGACTGTGAGCTCTACACCGCGGAGGCAAAATCGCCAAACCTATCGACAGCGAGGACAGTCAACATTGCAGAGGAAGAAATGAGGACTGCTCAAATGCTTTACCCCATACGCGCCGAGCGCCAAACGTCGAATCAGCTGATTGAACTGCAGACAGCCATTGTGCGCCAGACAAGGAGGCTTGTTGAGGCGGGTCGTCAGCATGGCACCGAAGACATTGAACTTCTGCTGAATATTGAGGCCTTGGAGAGGGAAGCGGGACGTCTACGGCAACAAGTGGACAAAATAGACGCGATGGTTGAGGCAAAAAAACTGGAGTCCAAGAAAATGCGTGCCAAAATTAGACATCTTCAGTCGAAACAGAGTCATCAGCCCGTAGAATAAAAATTTTGTATCTGGTCTTGAAGAGCTTCCGTTTTACCACTGTCCATCTCCCCTGGGCAAAGAGTGGCACCGTATGTCATGAAGGACTCCATGAAACGTCCACATTAGCATTAACATACATTATAAACTGTAGTTATAGCTCTAGTTCTTTGATAGGAGCAAGCGTGTCTCCAGGAAAGGGTTCCCAATAGACTTTAGATGCAGATCCCTGACCGTATTTCCTGATAAGCCATGAAGATAAAGGTCAAATAAGTAGTGATTTTAGTAGCAGCAAATCTCAATTTCCCGCGTTTACTGGAAGGAGTCTGTGTCGAATATTACATTCTACTAAACACTTCGTTTTTTGACGGAGAGCAAGGCCTATTGGTCTAGGGAAACAAGTGAGATTTGAACACTCCCACATGGGTTTAAGGCAGTTTTAGGGGTATCGGCGCGTCGGGTCTTTCCATAGTACTTTCAGGACATGATTTTCCTCAAAGATATGCTTTTTACCAAGGGGACATTGCCCCCTAAAACGGGCCGCATTGGCCAACCAGGGGGGGGGGGGCTAGGTCGGAATCCGACAGGAGTTATTGGTGATGTGCTCACATAATAAATGTCGGCATGCCCAGGCGCAGGTCCCCGCCGCACCGGCTGACAACCGAGCCGCCCCCTTCTCTTTGTTGTTATATAAAATCCTGGTCAGTTTACGTTGTGAACCCCGGGATGTGGCAGTACATCTAGGCTCGGCTTTACATCGTGGTTAAACCCCTGCGCCTTATCTGAAACCGTCTCTGATGATGGGTTAGTGGGAGAATCAGAAACGCCGGTCTAATAAACTCCTTGTTCCAGTGGTCGCTTCTTCTTCGTCTTCCCCTGCGCCTTATGCGGCCTCCGTGACGCCGTCATGACAGCAGGCGCAGGCGGGGGGGAAGGAGGAGGAGGAGGAGGAGGAGGAGGAGGAGGAGGAGGAGGAGGAGGAGAGCGTGCAGTAAATGTCGCGCAAATCTGCTTTCACTTTAAACAAATTCACGAACGAGTCACCGTCTGTGCTCCCACCCTGCTGTGGGACAGACGACAGACACCTTTGGTGGCGACGACCTAACTGTCGCGATAAGCAGAGTTTACATTCTTCTCTCTTCGCATCTAAACAAAGGGCTAAGTGCAAACTGCTAGTCATCCCCTTTAAATACCTTACAAAGTCATCTTTCCTGTAACAAGTATTACACGGTTTGATTACTTTCATGAAAACCTGCCCTTGGTGCATAACAGTTTACTGAAAAGTATTTTTTTCTCTGGATCATATCAGCAAGAATATCTGAATTCTCACAGCCCGTAGAAAACAAATTCAGCAAGCGCAATGACTGAATAGTGTTAATTGCAGATTAAGTATGCCATCGTCAATTTGGTATTGCATAACACTGCCAACTACATCTTCGTCCTTAAGCGGGTAAGATGTGGTAATGTAGTCCCATCTGACGGACACAATACTGTTGGAGTTGGGGTTAGGGGTTAGGGTTATAGGTGAGGGTCAGGGGTTACAGTTAGGGTTTGGAGTTACTATTCCTCAACCACTCAAAGTACAACCTCGCCTCTGCGTTCCCTGGCCCCACCTGTAAAAAACCCTATTACCACCGGTCGCGTATTACAGGTGGCTGGGGTTTGTTTATCTCAGGTGCCGCTGCATAACTACATCTGACACTTAAGCGATAAATGGACGTGCCAATGACTTAGAACTCAATTTTTGTTTTCGCAGATACACGTGCATACTAAGGGATGCGGAAACCAAAATATTGTCTAACTACGTCCATAGTTGTGTGAACAACTACCTTTAAAGTACAGTGAAACGAGACAAACTGATCGAGGTGTTCCACTGACAGACGATGACAGGCCTTGTTGGTTTTATTCTCAAATTTTCGCATATGACGAGACTTTTGACTGACCAACTAACTCTCGTTTGTAGTCAGTGTCGAGGATAGGCACACAGTCGATTATCTTGGTACGCTCCTTTATCGAAACGTCGATCCACCCGAACAAACTGACCATTCTGCCCAGACATTTGCTTGCCTACAAAACGACCCTCTCCGTTTTAGCCGCCCAAGACCTTTTTAGCAAGGAACCCAGATTTCACGCATGAGTTGCGATCGTCACTTGTATGTCTGATCTTCTGATGAGCTGGGAGCAAGTCTGTCAGGGATCCTCCTTAAAGTGACCTGTGGCACTCTTACGCATGTGAGGGGTGTGGGTGTTACTTAGTCGGTAATACCTTTCAATCACTGACTGACTGGCTACCCAGACCTTGAAGGGTGATGGCCCAGGCAAATGCAGGGCTGTGTTCGTCACCCTTTTGGGTCCCGAGGTCTGTGAGCGTCTGCTATGCCATGGTCAGCCAACCATGGCGCTCGCAGCCTGGTATGCGCTGGCAGTTCTCCGGTGCCTGGTTCTCTGGCGGTAGATGCGCTTGCGCTTCCGCGGGATATACAGGCCGCATGCATGGCTGCCCAGTCATCCACGTTTTCCTGTTGTTGTTGTTGGCCAAAAACCTGGTCGAACATCTGCTGTTGACCAGGAGGCGTGGAGTGGATCGCGCCATCCACTTGCGTCCTCCGCGCCTCCGGTAATTTTGGGCTCTGTCTTGACACAGGACTCAGGTTGGGGGGGGGGAGAGGAGAGTGTGCGGTAGATGCAGAGCAAGTCTGCTCTCACTATAAACTAACTCACGCGCAGGTCACCGTGCCTGCTTCATCCTGCTGTGGAGCTCACAGTGGACCTTGTCGGATGCGACGGTCGAACTTGCATGACTGATGTTATTGGCTCTCATCGACGTCTGAGGTATGTACGCGCCACTGTTGCTGTTTGTAACTTCCATAGATATTTTGGCAGATTTTAAATAATTCGTATTGGCCCAACTGTAAAAAAACTCGGCGCCTCGGTGGGATTCGAGCCCACGACAGTCGGGGGAAGGTTTTAGTACAGCCAACGCTCTAACCACTTGAGCTACGAGGCCCAGTTGGGTCAATATGAATTATTCATATTGCCAAAACATCTATGAATTAAGTGTGCCTGGTGGATTCTAGGTGAATTACTTAGGAAATCCTGCTGTGGCAGTCAACTTACTGTATCAGATTTGGTGGAGTCCAGACGTTGCAGTAGGTTGGGCGGGTAACTTGGCCCAAATGTGATTAAACTCGCGTCGTCCGGTGGGGCCTCGTAGCTCAAGTGGTTAGAGCGTTGGCTGTACTAAAGCCTTCCCCTTACTGTCGTGGGTTCGAATCCCATCGAGGCGCCGAGTTTTTCACAGTTGGGCCAATATGAGTTTGTATCTTTGCCACCACAATGGAACCATGCCCGTCAACATTGCTGACGTTGGCAGGTAGGACTGTCTGGTTGGGAAATACGATTTCCTTCGCCCACCGTCTAAAAATGTTCGGCAAAAAGGGCTATATTCATTGTGGATAGAGGATCAGTTAGTAAATTACGCGAGAATCAAGAGATTTGTATAAAAATGAACATCTATTATGGGGACATTTCATACCTCAATTTTGTATTTCCGTCTCTTTACACGTAAGATAGCGTGACATGAATGGTTAAACAGAATGCTTATATACCGATATGTAGGAAACCACGGCGCATGGAACAGGATGACTTTGCAGGAATTAGTTCAGAAGGAAGGAGATGGGAAACATCATCCAGAATTCTACTAGCAAATTGCTTGACCGTTTTGAAACGTTGGGCAGTATAATATCGGCTGAAAAATATAAGAGACATCGGCAGCGGAAGAAAGCATTCAGCAAGCTAGTTTTTAAGCAAAGCAGGAAAGTTAACAGGAGGATCACAAAGAATGAAAGGAAGAATATAGGCATATATGAATCTCCTGAGTTGGAATTGAGATGTGTAGTAGGAACGTAAATGAAGAGTGTAATAAAGAAAACTACGAATTCAAATGAAAGGAGTCTTAACACGAAGGTAATATGAAAGATTTGATGTGAGGGTAACACCAAGGTACCGGGAAGAGGATACCTCGTTGAGAAGAATGTCCAAGGATTCTGGACTGCGAGAGGGTCGCAGTCGAAAAACACTCTGGACTGATTTCTGATTATCCAGTAGGAGACAATTTTCCAACGATAAGGCTGAGACATGCATAAGGACTAAAGTTCGGACACTGGAATAGAAACTCCCCTAAAATTTAGCGTGAGGCCACCTGTAGTACCGGAGGGTTCATATCTCCGTGTCCGACCCCGTCTCTGATACACCAACTTGTGAACGTTGCACGTTTCCCCTTTGTCTCTCCAGATCGATGAACACCCTTCTTCTTTTACACATGACTGCTGGTCACTGTCCATTGGGCAATAAATGTGGCTGGCCGGCGACCCAGAGGAATCAGGCGAGATAATGACTGGCTGCACTGACTGCAGTCCTGATTTTAATACCTAGTCTGTTTCCATTCTCTTTTTTTGAAAGAACGCAACTGTAAACACTTCGAGCTTTATCTTACCAATAACAGTAGAGTGCTCTGCCAGAAGATACTAGTTCTGCAAACTGGGAGCTTTGAAGTCTTTAGGGCGGACGAGGCAAAAGGGATGGGCAGGTCAGGAGGTCTTGATGCTATAGTTGTGGGTCAGTGAAATAGTCGTTTCGGGTTTGTTAGCCGTCCCCAGCTGCTGGTAGCTCAAGTGTGGCGACCGGACCTAGGGTTCAGGGAGTCCCTGAGCAGTGTTAAGTACGATGCCCTATTCACTTGAGCCTTCTTTTTGCAACCAAGTCAAGTCGCTCAACTCCATCGTTATGTAAAATAGATAAATGACTAAATTTCATGGGAATTATCCAAATCTCACTTTGTCGGGTCCATGAGTCCATAGGGTAGAAAGGACAAATATGTATGGAGCGGGGGAAATTCTCTAATGTCAGTTGCCTACTTGAAAACTCATTCGTCAAGTAGCGCTCGTGTACATAACACGAGCACCCGTATGAGAAAACAGATTCTTTTCAAAATAAAGAAGCGGCCTCTTATTCGGACAAGAAGTCGATCCTCGAAAGTGGTCCGGACAAAAGATTAGGGGTCTCAGACAGTTTATGGTACAAGCATCCAAATTCAAAGTTCATGAGTTCAGAGTTTTGTCAGGTCGTGTTTACCACTTTTAGTAAAAAAAAGTATGTAAAAGTGGCCTCATAGCTCAGGCGACCGGAAAGTTAGCTGTAATTAAGCCCTCCCTTTGCTGCAGTGTGTTAGATTTACACTGAGTTCGCCGAGTTTTTCGCAGTCGGGTCAAAATAAAAGTCGAATGTCGCACAGCGAACTTTGATCCAGTCGTGGAGGCCAGGTTATACGTCGGCGAAGCCTGTCTGAATTTACTACTGTGAAAAAGCCCGTTTCCTGGCTTAAAACTAAAGAAAACGGATGGCTTTTTACTTTGGTGTCGTGCCTGACAGGTTGCCATCTTTATGGACGCAAATTCCAGCCGAAGAAGTTGATTATATCCATTTTTAGGTAGTATGTAGGGAATGTGACGGATGTTGGCCTATAGGAGGAGCCGACTATTGGGAATTTCGGGAATTTTTAGACTAAAACGATCAAAGCGTCGAAGGTTTACCACTCGTTAACTTTATAACCCAGTTTCGGCTTCAACCTATACACAATGAGGCCCGCCTTGCACCAGGAGAAGTTTTTTTCACTGCGAATAAATCCCCTTTCTGACACTACACCAACGTAATTTTCTTTCCTACAACAAACCTTGTAACGAGAAGATCTAGGCATTCTCTACCTCTCAAGGCTATTACCGGCAAAGATAACAGGCTATCCGGTGCCGTTCCTGGCTTATCTGTCCGCGTCAGAGTACCATGGTCCAGCTCTGGACCGGGAGACCTGGAATTTGAACAAGCACCTGGGTGGCAATTGTCTAAAATTCTATAGAAAGATGGCCAAAGACCCTCCCAGATGCGACTGCAGATAATTAAAAGCCCGTGTAAGTTGCGTTCACCGGTCTGGCAGGACTGTAAGGTCTCGAGTCTAGAGGCGTCACAGGAGGTCGCATAATGCTTCCCGCATATTCCGGCATTCTCAAGACTGCGCCCGACTGACTGGCTGGCTGGCTTCGGACTTGTGGTTCAATTACCAGAACAGTAGGCTGCATGACCATACAGACCCGCACTCGAATCTCGGGCCTTCCCCGTCTAGAGTTTGGGCAAGACAAGCAGGAAATAGACAACTTCGGTATCTTCCGTCTTTGTTGGTAACGCTCCACCAAACCCGGCTCGTAAATGGCTTTAAACCATGCCGACGGCCTACTTCGAGAAAGTCAAAGACGCCCATTTAATGTCTCTCATGTTTTTCACCCAGGGCCAGAGACTGGATTGTGACGGGGATGATCGTGAGTACTCTGCCCTGCTAGGGTCAGGTCTGTGCACTCTACCGGCCCAACGGTCAAATCACATTACTTTGAAGATACACTTCCCGACGTTTTCCTATGATATTTCAAGCTCAGCCGCCAGCATTTGAGGCAGACATCAGAGGTCAACTCACAGCCTCCTACAGTCTGAGGTCAGGGCAATGAAAGTGGGCAAGAAGTGGGTAATATGAGCCCGCCCCTCCCTATTACTTATTGCTTGCCGCTGTGAGACCATCCTGAGTGCCTTGACTCGGAGCTCCAGCATAAAACGCAGCGCCCACAATCGGTCGGGCAATTTGACCAAACCACCGACAGGTGCTATTGGGCGTCAGCTCGAATGCAGCGCCCGCGTTTAACGCTTTGCCTGTGAAAATCGTGAAAATTAGCATGAGATTACTGAAACAGGCTCCTATGCCATCCGACGTCCACTAGCGGTTCAATTTTGTCACAAGATAGTGTCAACATTTACTGCAATAGAATCCCTCTTAACTCAATTTGTATGGTTGTTTGTAATAAATAAACATACCCGGATTAGAGTAAGTTGCTGTTTGGGTGGGTAGATCGACATTTTGACTGTCCACCGTGTGTAACGCAGCAGGCTGGGAGCAGGGACAGTTGCTCACGCTTGATTTATTTTATAATGACGGCTGACTTGGACTGCATCAACCGCATCCTCCCCTCTCCTCACCCTTCTGGTTCCGAGGTCAAAACAGAGTCAAGACGATCAGAGGAGAGATGGGACGCAGTAATTGACAAAGATAGGCAGTTCGTCAAGCGCGTGCTACACACGCCTGATGCGCGCACGGCTGACCAGGCCTTCGCAGAAACAGGAAAGGGTCGGTCCGGAGGCCAACTGGGTGGGGTGCCACAAAGGAGTCATTGCAGGCAGACTTATCCAGTCATTTGTCGCCGAAAAAAGCCAACAACAAACGCGTCAGTTATGTCTACTGGTAGTTAAATTTGCTCTTTGTCTCTGATGATGGATTCGAGTAGGAATCCGAAACGTCAGGCTAATAAAGCTCTTGTCCCGGCGATCGTGTCTCCTTCTTCAAGTTAAATTTACGTCGACTAGGCTGTATTCTGTCCTGAAAGCAGGACAGACCGGCGTAGGCCACTCCCCTTTGATTTAGAATATTACCGACAGCGGTAAATTGAGCCAGATCGTACGACAGTTCATTAAGGTCGATGTTAAAAGGCACACGGATTCAAACTGAACGCCTTCCCGGTCTCGGGTTGGAGTTCAATTGGCTAATGATGGCAAACACACAGAAAGTGTCCAATGTGCTAGCTCGTGAATTGTTAGCCGAAATTCTGTAGTGCGTCCTCGAACCGGGAAGATTACTTAAGTGGGGTTGCAGTACTGATAACCATGCACCATGATCCTTAGGTAATTTATTTACTTCAGCATGCCGGCTTTTGAATGAACCTCTTTCCGACCGCCTGCGTAAACCACACTCTGCAATAAAGTGAATACTTTTGTAGCATGAATTTTTCCCATTGATTTTCGGTGCCCTTTTAAATCCACATATATTCCACAGAAAACATTCATAGAAATATTCATTCTTTTACTCATTTGATGGAAAATTACGTCTTTTTCAAATTTAATGCTTGAAGGAAGGACGTGATTCGGTTTTAAAAAGTTTTTCCAATTCCTAAATAATTTTGAATTTGACCTGCCGTTACATTTGCATTCAGGGTTTCTAGACTATAGGCTGTATATTTCTAGTTTACGGAAAATCCCACATTTCTACACGACATTAAGAGGAGACCATATGAGTTTCATAAAATTTGGCAATGGAGTTGAACCATATTGTAACCTCTACCAGCAACATTTATAAATTCAGAAATACGCTGTTTAATGAACGGACATTTCACGGTTTTAAAGGATCTCATAATAAGAAACTTTTGAAGCAGAATTATACCATTCCTTCGAGTAAGAAAATCTAAAGGAGACGTAGTTTTCTACCAAATGAGTAAAAGAACGAATATTTCTATGCATGCCTTCTATGAAATATATCTAAATTTATAACGACATCGAGAACCGATGAAAAAATCATATTACTGAATTAGTGCTTTTCTACGGTGTAGTTTTTGCAGGCGGCCAGAAAGATTTTTTTTCAAAAGCCGGCATCCAGAAGTAAATGAAATATCTTAGGATTATGTTGCACCGTAATTAATATTACAACCCTACATAAGTACTATTTTCTAGTCGAAAACGCATTTCAGAATTTCGGTTAACATCTCATGAGTTGGCACATCTACTGTAGGAACACCTCTTTTCTTATTTAGTAATGTTTCTCTGGTAAGATTTAGCTCTTCACATTCGAACCACTTAAAATCTACGCTAGTCTTTTAATATATCGTTCGATAGAAGATGCGACGAAAGGTGTGACTAACTTTCCTGTTTTTTTTTCTGGATTGCACCCTCTCTCCGCTTGCCATCTGACTCGGTATTACGGGACCCCTGAACGAACGCCGGCCGACGGGGGCTCCGGAGTGGTGGATCTACGTCACATAGTTTGAAGTCAGAATGAAAAATGGATCAGTGGACACGTCAAACTGCAACCTGAAGGATCAGTAAAGCACACATATGTACCTCTCTCTGTGTGTGTAGGCGCGCGCGTGGGAGAACGGAAGATTCTATCTGATGGCGGGGATGCCGTGAATGACCCAGATTCCCAGTCTGCCACCGCCAGCCTGATCGTCGGTAGGTGCGCGTCAAGCACGTGTCAAGATGATCGCGGGAGAGAGATACACTCGCTCTGCGAGCTCCTTTTTCTACGGGGATGGGGACAAAACCTCCCCTCCGCCACCAACACCCCCCCCCCCAGCCCCACAGACAGTAGGGAAGTGCCAAGTTTTCGAAGACAGTACTGGCAATTCCAGGTCCCGTTCCTGATTCCTCCCCCCCCCCCTTCCTCCAATACATACACTGTACATGTGGGGCGGAGGTACCCCCGGACTCGCGGGAATTTGCGCAGGTGGGTAACAGTTTGGTAAGAGCGGACCTTTAGAGGTCACACGAATGTGAAATTTTTGCAGCCACACACACACACGCATCACCTTCAGACACCCGCTCGCAACCATCACCGCCCAGTGGCCCTGTTTCCTAGCCTTTTTTCCGATTAAACAATATAATCGGATGGTATTTCGCGCATTTTCTTGTCCCGAAACCCTTCTTATCCGTCTGCCAGTGCACCCAACCGGAGCATCAGTAGGTTGACCCCGGCTCGTACAATGGGCTAGTGCACGGGAGAGTGAGGTCGACTCCCTCAACAGATATTCGTCACCATAATCAGCCCGAGGTGCTTGAATCTATACCGGTGAGCCAAAAGCCGGGGTTTGGAAGACTGCCAACTTGCGGGATAACTCAGTCCTCTTCTGAGTCAGGATGCGATGTCTCCTTCTTAATGTTGTCTTAATGGAATTCCCACTCATTTGGGATGCGAACTGTCCTCCCCCTTTTTTCTGACGGTCAATTGTTTGCTGTGGACCTGAGGGTGTGGTGGCCTACCTAGGTGCGGGCGTTCGTCGTGCCAGCCACCTGCACCCGATCCCGCCTCCGGTCTTCCTACCTCTGCCTTGATACTAGGTCCGGTAGGGTGAGGAGGGGAAGTTGGGGTAGTTGCATCGAAAATCTACTTATGCTATAAATTAAATCACGCGCAAGTCACTGTCCCTCTATTCAATCTGCTGTGGGGCACATAGTGGACACCGTCAGAAACGACGTTCAAACGGTCATTGGGGTGGTGATTTAGCAGTCTTCACTTTCAGACAACTAGTTTGCAAGCATACATTTGCTTTCGGTAAATTCTCGTCAGGCCAGCACATTTATATGGGAACAGGGTACAAGTCAAACATGTCAGTGATTATAGCAACCACATGAAGTTCGTCTAGGCGGGATGAGTGCAAAAAGGCGCGGAGTGTTGCATTTAGCGCCCACCTGAAAGAGGTTCTTCTGCGTTCCCAAGGCCGGCTTTCGTAACGTGATTGCGGCCGCCTCTGCTGCTGCTGCTAACGGACGCTGACCCAGGAGCTTGGTATAGCTCGCTTGGACTTTATAAATCACAGGAAAGCTTCGTTGGGGGTCAAGAGGATGTCCGGAAGAAACAAAATATTGGAGAATAGTGTTGTTTATACTCCTAGTTTGGCCTTTCCTCAGCCATCTCGGGAGGTGTTCTCGTAGTCTTTTGGAATAGGTGCCGACGCGCGCGACCAATGTTACCTGTCCTAAAAGAGCAAGTTAAGGCCTAGGTGCACATTGAGGTGGCCCGAGATGGCAACCCATCTTTACCTTCTTATATTAGCACTGCACAAATTACTGTTCTGTGAAGGAAGTTCCAGCAAGGGTATGGTATGCAACTCCCTGCGAAAACTCTTGTTGGCTACAACCATAACCCCAACCGTGGCCACGCCTGCGATGGGTAACCCTAATCCCTAACCCATAAACCTTTAGACAAAATCCGAACGGGACCGTAACCTTAACCCACGCCTTAAAACCCTAACCCCGACCGTAATCTCAATTGCAAATCCAAACCATAGCCCAAGCCTGAAAACCATAGCCGTAAAGACAACCCAACTCCTAACACGAGACCTAACCGTACCCCCAACCATGAGCCCGATACGGGTAACTTTATTGAAGGTTAAAATCTGCGTATCGTACAACCCCTTTCTAGACCTATTGCCATGCGAACCGTTATGAGCCACGTATGCCCAAATAAAATAAGAAGGTAGATTTTTAAACAACTACCCGGGGCGTTACTTGTCATACCTTCGCCGATATTTTCCTGTAACCGTGACGTTAAAACTCCGATTTACGTTTTTTGAAAACTATTAGACAGTTAACGCATCATTTGGCTAATCTACCGACTTGGTTACTCGGTCAGTTAAGTTACTGCACGCCTATGCCATCGGGTTATCTTCAGACAGTCGTATGCTTCGACAGAATAACCGTTATTGCGTACTTTGCCATAAGGTCACGGCCTTACAGAACGGGGAGGTGTGATCAGTGAAACAAGAACTTTATTTTCGAACCCAGCGTCAGATGTAGTTGCCATGCAACCGGATACCTAGTACAGTTAGCAGCCCCAACGCTGTTTACTCGTATACTCCAGCCATCGCAGCACTCTCTCGAGGAGTTGGTTTTGGTCGACTGACGGCACCAAACATCTTCCTACTTATTGTGGACTGAAATCTCGAACGCTACATCAAAATTATTTTGCAAACGGCAAGCATGAAATCGTTTGTGAGGCGTGGGAACGTCAGTTTTGCACATGCACGGCTATTGAGTTATTTGAGGAGCAACCTTCACAAGCCTGGTTAGTATGTTTAACCAAAAGGGTAATGCTTTCTCAGTGGAAGTAACAAGGTTAGAGTGCTGAAAATGGTTCTGGATACTGTCAAAGATATACTTACTCCTAAAAACGACCACTACCATAGACACCAGCACAGAGATTAGACGTGATTTTTAAGTCGCATGCAGGTACAACATTGTTAGGACCACTTCTGGGTCGGCTGAGGGTCACTCCTTAACCGTGGAATAACCTGCCCGAGACGGTTATTATGTCTCAATCTGTGGAGACATTTAAATGTCGCCTTGACAGATATATGCTGCAGCAACAAGCGGACTATGTGACTTTTTAGCCATGTGACCAGTGACATACGTGAATCAATGTATGCATTCACTCAATGCTGTAATTTCTTCACATTTTTGCATGTTTATCGATTTTTTATGTACAAATAGGGAGTTCAAAGGCGTAAGCCAGTTTCCCTCAAATACACTGACTGACTGACTGACTGACTGAACTCGACCCCCTATCCGCAGAACTGGTATTCGAACCCAGGTTCGTAGGTCCGTGAACGTGCAGTAGTTCAACGCTCTACAACTGCCCACATGCATGCTGTCCTGTCCTTTGTGGTCGGAAATAGTAGCTATCGTAGAAGGGGTGTCCACCAAGAAGTTTACTTGAGGCGGTCGTCCCGTTGTACTTTGAGACTCGCAGGCATTCGCACAACGACCCATTTCATAAAATGCTAGAAGAAATTCTGAAACGCGGTTGCGATTAAGAAGGATTACTTAAATTGGGTTGTAATATTGCATATAGTGCAGTATAATCCCATGAAATTCAGAGACAGCAGGATGTTGGCCTTTTATGCTCTTCTTTTCGGGTGCCTGCAAGTGCCGCCCCCAGGTAGAAAGAACCACTTCGATAATATGCATTAATAATATTAATAATAGTATTAATTAATAGCATTAATATCAATAATATTAATAGTATTAGTATTATTATAGCATTATAGTATAGTATTATAGTGTTAATAGCAATTAATAGTATTAATAAATATTAATTGATTGTATTAATAATACGTATGTAATAATTTGTATTATTTCCATTGATTTTCGATGTTCATATAAATTCAGATCTATTTAATGGAAAACACATGCAAACGTGCTCTTTCTCATATTAATTTGGTCGTAAACCATGTTTCCTTCAACTTTTATTTTGGAATAGAAAGTATCCTTCAGTCTTTTAAAAAGCGTGTAGTTATGGGATTTTTAAGACCGGAAACGTCTATTCATGCAGCGCTGTACCCATACGTTTATTAATGCTGCTTCAGAAACTTAAAACATAGTCCACACCCATTGCAAAATTCCATGAGCTCTATTGGGTATCTTCTCAGTGGTTTAGAGGAAGGTGCGATTTTCCTAACGCGGAAGGTGTGCGACTAGTGAATTGAAAACACGACGCAAATGCAAAGACAGATAGGGTTCGAAATTATTCGGTTATCGAAAAACATTTTAAAACCAAAAGACAGCCTTTTTCAAGAAAAAAATGAAGACGCTATGACTAGCTATTGAATGAATACAAGAAAGGATATTATCGCATGCGTTTTCTAAAAAAGTATAAAGTAATTTTAAGGAACATCGAAAATCAATATACAAATATGTTTCATTGAAACAATGTTTTCCCGGGATAAATTTGAACAAGGCAAAGGCGACGAAGCATGCAGAATTTACTGACGTCATAAATTTCGAGACCTCTCATTCAGCTGCACACGGTCATTGCATAGTTATATGACAAGGCAAACTGTTCAATCAACGATCGACCTAGAGGTCTCGAAATTTATGACGTCAGTAAATTCTGCATGCTTTGTCGTCTTTGCCTTGTTCAAATATGTTTCACTTTTGCAGGAGGCCGAAACGGAGTGCATGAAAAGCCAACATCCTGATGTGTCTGAAATTTCACGAGATTATGCTGTATGATCATTAGTTTAACAACCCCACACAAGTTACGCTTCTTAGTGGAAAACACATTTCAGAATTCCTGCTAACATTTCATGAGATTGCCGACTGACTGTGTATGCAGGAAAGGTAGTACAGACAAAGACAAAGGAGACTGGGCCGCCCACTTCTGGCTTATTGGCCCTCGTCAGCCGGGTTGACAAAATCCTAAATTTGCATACGAAGTCGGCTGACCATGGGACCAGGGCTCTACAACCTAGTCCCAAACCCACGCCTTGGAAAAGATGCATAGTCACACTGGAGTGATCCCTACCAGATTGCATATGCGCGTTACGAACAGTTTTGTCATCCATCTTCCCGCAAATATAGCGGCCTGCTCATGAGTGGGCTAGAAGAAAGGGCGGCTGGATGACTGTGGCTTCAGTGAACTGCGGAAAAGCGCCGTGGAAGGGGACCTTGTGTATGCCTTGAGTATGACCTTGAGTATGGGTATGACCTTGAGTATGCCTACTGACGCGTAGAGTTCCTAAACCGCGTCATGTGCCACATTTGGCCATGTGAAGTGGCTATCCTTACTCGCTGATGTGTGGGTATTCAGAGCATGACCACCATATCTCACCCCTCCCCTCCCCCAATTCACTTAATTGAGATTATCATGCAAGCATACTGTTGTATTACAGCTGGGCACTAGAAGAGGACGGACTGGGCGCCCTTTTGGTCCACTTCGCCACTCGCTTCGGGTGTCATCTACGAAGTTCCCTTTACGGTGACATTCGTTCTCGCTCTCCAAGTGCAGATCACGCATGAGAGTATAAAGATCTTCGGCTTGCGAAATTGCGCTTTTAAAGATGAGTTGGCAGCACCATGGGGCAGGGCAACCAAAGGCAGTAGTGATCGACTCCACATTTAAACCGGAATTGGCTTTGGACATGCGTTTTCTAGTCCTGAAGGCTTCATTCGGAACCTTAGCATGAACCTCAGACGGAAGAAATGAGGTAGGTTCAAAACCTGGAACGGAAGAGTCAAACGGCCAGTGGGTGTTTTACTCAGACATCGGAAGGGGTGGCTAGACTTTTGAGTATAACACATCCTTAGAATACTGCAAGTGGTTTTCTTTCGGCCAGTCTTTTTGCACAGCGTGTGGCATAGCATGAGCTGATTTAGTAATACCATGCAGAATAATTGTGTAGAGCGCCATTGTTAAAGAAGAAGGGGTAACCAATGTCAGCAGGGTCGGGGAGGGGGAAATGAAGCCGTCAGGCTTGTACACTGATGGGAAGGTGACCGGCGCGAAAAACTGTTTCGGAATTGCTAAGCATCACCAAAACTCCTAGGTTAGTGGTAACTAATTGCTTAAATGCTGGATAGTCTAGGGGAACAGTATTTCTGACACTGCTCTTGGTCCACACTGTGACCCAGGGCAGTTTTGCTTGCTACAACACTGTAAGCTTGCCACCCAAAGTCTGAATCACGAAGAAACCGCGGTGGGATGCTGGAATGGGGACCCAGATGGTCCTGAGCTAAGTTCCGGGGAGATTAGGGTTGGGGAGTGGGGGGTAAGGTTAGGGTTAGGGTTACGCTTTGGACTAGGGTTGGGGTTGGGAACGCGGAAATGGGCACCCTTCCAGGACTTTGGTGCGAGGGAGTCTCTATTCCCGCGTCTTACCGATGTCGCTTTGTAGTTCGACTCGTTCTGCCTTCGAAAGGCGGTCTTCTATTCCGCAGGAAAAAATAGCTCTAAGTTGGCACTATCAGCTATTAATGACCTCCGAGGTAAATGTAAGATTTCAACGCTCTGAAAAGGGTCACAAGAACTTTGGCAAGAAAGCTTTAAACATACGTTGCAATAGGCTGGGCGGGTAACTTGACCCAAAGGTGATTAATCTCACGGCTCTCGGTGGGGCTTCGTAGCTCAGGTGGCTAGAACGTTGACTGTACTCAAGCCATGTCCTTATTGTCGTGGGTTCGAATACCCTCGAGTCCACGGGGTTTCTCACGGCTGGACCAAATTAATTATACAAATCTGCCAAAAACATCGGTAAATGTTTTTAATCATCATTAAAATGTGATGGTTTGGTTAAGGAACGAGGTCCGAGAGATGAGAGTAGCGTTTGCCAGTCTCCCCCGTTTTTGTTTTTAATCTAGAGATTAGGTTGTAGCATAACGACAACCAGTAGAAATTGGGAAATCCCCCATTGAGACAAGAAAGATGGAAGTATGCAGTTTTTAAATCCTAACAACAAAAAATCAATTATACCTAAACTTCTTGCACGGCGAATGCTAATTCCTGCGACCATGAGCACCTCTGACCGCATGAGAATGCGCGTGAGCGATAGTTTAACTGGTAGAAAGATGAAATCTCAGATGAAGTGAGTCAAGGCTCTGGGCTTAATTTTTATAATAATCGAATTAATTCTCGTGGCAGCGATAGGGTGTACGACCCCCAACTAACTTTAGCTAGCCTGTGGACCGTGTCATACGTTAAATGGGGGTAGAGGAGATTTTACGGGTGGGGCAATGCACGAGACGGAGAGCAAGAAGACACAGAAAATAGATGAATTTCTGTTAAAAATCTTGTCGAACGCTGACATTTGGCAAAGAAAGTGAGCGAAAGGATTAAAAAACAAACAAAAAGCGATTTTCAAAAAATAAGGGCCTTTGAATGAGACACCGCTAGTAAGTTTACATTTAGTCGGGAAGGGGAGGGAATTTCCAACAATCGAACGGTGAATAATAGGTGACGTTTGCACTTACACCGAATTTTAGGGTGTATTTTTGGAGTTGCCCATCTACTTGGGGGTCTTACACCCTACCGTTACCATCGTCTGTTAATGGCTGACAGAACTTTCCTATGCCTAAGCACTGGACGGGACATTCCCGCCCGATCTGTCTTCTGACAACGGCCAAGGCCCTGCAGTCGGTTTTCAGTCAGGGCGGGTGGTGGTGCAGCCTTTTCTGGCTTCTTTCTAGTCAGAAATCATCATTAGGCCAAACACGGGGAGTCAATAAACAGAAAAGTGAACTTTGGGTGAAATTATTCACTCGGCCCGGTGTCTTGAACCCTTACTACCGATCGGTGTTGGGGCGTATTCAGGGCGCAAATGTTTTTCACCGGAGGACTTAGATGGCGTGAAGGGGCAGCTCAGTGCTTGTAACCCCTGTAGCCCTTGCCAGATCGATCGTCGGTCCCGACGATGACCACCTTGTGCCCCACATCAGGTTGGACGGAGGAACGGCGAATTGCGCGTGAGTTAGCAGACAGTGATAGTGGACTTGCGTTTTATCTATTGCA
This sequence comes from Spirometra erinaceieuropaei, assembly GCA_902702965.1. Classification (NCBI taxonomy): domain Eukaryota; kingdom Metazoa; phylum Platyhelminthes; class Cestoda; order Diphyllobothriidea; family Diphyllobothriidae; genus Spirometra; species Spirometra erinaceieuropaei. Next base: position 1,543,820 of record CACRXP010000061.1, read on the forward strand.
TCCCCTCCTACTCTCCAGCCTGGGCTCGGTGTCAAGACAGAAGAAGAAGATGATGATGAGGGCGTAGGTGACTGGCTCGGCATAAGTCTGCACTAGACGTTCCACCACACCCCCCCACGTGTGGCATTTGTAATGGTTGCGCAACCCAATAACGCCTCTCGTGGCTCGACTATACTCGGCAACGGCATAGAGAAGGACACCACTTGGTTGTCAGTAGACTCTGGATCGTGTCATACGGGGTTTTATCTTGGCCTACACTTTCAGGCTGTTGCAGAATTTACACTGCCAACAATGACTACTTCCCACGACCTCATACCGTCACTCAAAATCCGTTATTTTGTGAAATTTACTTTTTGTTTATCGTTTAATTACTACTCTCATTTCCGTAGGATAAGGCTTTCAACATAAATCCAGGCACTTTCTGTGTTTCCTCTCATTTTGCCAGCTTACTGTCTAGCGTGCTGCCCCACCCATAGAACTCCCTTTACCATAAATCACGTATGACACGATCCACAGTCTACCGACAGTTGAGTGGGGTCCTTCTCTATATCGTTGCTCTATACTCCCCTATTGATCCGGCACATCTACCGTGTGGCTGGTTTTAGGAGTACCCCGTACACCTCAGGACAACCGGCAAATAGTTTTCAAATTTGTCCTCCTCGTCGGTTAGTTCTGGAGAGCGCTGCCCGAGTGTCAGGCTCCCACTTGAAGCCGATAACTTGGCTCTTCGTCATCTTCATCGTGACTAGACCTCTATTTTTCGTCCAAACACCGCCCTATAAGTCTTTCAACACCACGAATAGCCCTGGTTGTGGGAGGAGGAGGAGGAGGAGGAGGAGGAGGAGGAGGATTGCACGGCCTTTTTGGCCGACGAAATTCGGCTGTAGCGCTCGTGGGAATGCCGGTCGAGAGTGTGCTGTGCCACATGCCGAACAGTTTTTTTCCTGTCTTGTGAGGTCTCCAACTTAATTGAAATATCATTTTTAAAAAAGATTTAAACGTGGGACATGCCGTTTGCCTGTCTGAAACCGTGGTAGCCTATGTTTAAAAGACCGCACGCACTGAGAATGATTTTCATGCATTACTGATTTCCGCCCCGTGATCCTACTACCTGTCAAGGCTGATTCTTATTCGTGTCGCAGCATCTTTCCATCACTGGAAACAGTGATGGAGAGGTGCCTGGGTAACGAGGTTTACCGATAATGACGTTGGGAGTAGAGTTCAAGAGTTGACCATTGCCGCTCCCCTCCATCGGAGCTCAGCTCCAGAAACCACACTCATAGCACATTCACAGAGTTCGTTGGTGCTTTTTAATTGGTGCTTTTTGGAACACTAACTTTCCTCCTGAGACCTCATTTCACTTTTAAAAGTTCCTAGAAAATGAGAACGAGGTTATGGTCTATGGCCAGAGTTATCTACACTGGGGAGCATTTGCTTTGGGCAATTGAGTCAAACGTCTAAGGAATTTGTGGTATCATAAATTTTTATCAGCACATAAATAAACCTCTTCCGGAGAGCCTGTCTTCGTCTTCAATTAATCAACCCAGATATCTCAACTTTTCCAATCGGAATAAATTTTTTTCTCCCATATTGTCGCCAATTAAAAGAGGACATTGTTTTAACCATTTAATAATAATAGTGAATGAATTTAATGCCCCTTTGCAGGCATTGTTAAAGAAGGTATTTAACTATCGTATTTTACTCCGATGACTGCCTTAAAGCACCTTGACCGCCCTCACGCAACAGACACAACGAGGTCATTTTTATTTCTTTCTCCGGCGCGTACAAATAAATATCGTTAATTATTTTCTTTTAATACAATTGCTCCTCGGAATAAGTAATCCCGGCTATAAACGACACCCTTGCCAAAATGACTTATGTATCTGATTTGTACCATGTCAAGGTCATTCGGCTTGGAGGTATGTTGTGTACAGCCATAGTTCTAGTGAGAATGAGTAACGCGCAAAGACAGTTAGGGGTTTACAGCTGCTAACAAGAAATCGTATAGTCAATAATCGTCTATAATCGTCAATAATCGCATATGTTGTACAGCAGGGTTGAATATGTTCACCTCTATGTGTGCTTGAAAATAATATATATATATACCACCCAAATCGACCTGTTCTTGGATGCATACCTAACACGAGTTCTTTGCACCCAGGACTTCGTGGCTCTACAGTGCGTGACCTATCTCATGAAATGTCGGCTGAAATTCTGAAATGCGTTTTCGATTAGGAAGGATTACTTGGTCGCGGTTGTAATACTGCTAATCTTGTGGCATACTCTTATGACTTTTCGGACTTGGCAGGATGTCGGTTTTTAAATGCACTTCTTTTCAATCTCCTGTAGAAAGCGTGCTCGGTAAAAAAAATGACTACTTAAGCAGCATGCATTTTTCCCATTGATTTTCGATGGTCTTGGAAATTCAAATATATTTTATAGAAACCATAAACAAAAATATGCTTTCTTTTAGTCAATCAACAGATAATCACGTCTTCTTTATATTTTATACTTAAGGAAGGAGTATAATTAGGTTTTAAAAATGTTTCTAATCATGAGACTTTTTAAGACCTCGAAGTGTCCATTCACATAGCATCGTACCTGGCCGTTTACCACTGCTCCTCATGAAATGTACAACATGGTCCGCATTCATTGCAAAATTTTATGGACTCTGTATGATATCTCTTTAATGGCATAGAACAATATGTGATTTTCTTTACGTGGAACGCATGCACCCTGTAGAGTGAAATCACTAAGCGCTAATGCAACGAATGATCAGGCTCCAAATTATTCTGCAATTAGAAAACTTTTTTAAAACCTTATTATACTCCTTCCTTATGTATAAATATAAAGAAGACGTGATTATCTGTTGATTGACTAAAAGAAAGCATATTTTTGTTTATGGTTTCTATAAAATATATTTGAATTTCCAAGACCATCGAAAATCAATGGGAAAAATGCATGCTACTTAAGTAGTCGTTTTTACCGAGCACGCTTTTTACAGGAGATTGAAAAGAAGTGCATTTAAAAACCGACATCCTGCCAAGTCCGAAAAGTCATAAGAGTATGCCACAAGATAAGCAATATTATAACCGCGACCAAGTAATCCTTCCTAATCGAAAACGCATTTCAGGATTTCAGCCAACGTTTCATGAAATAGGTCACTCACTGTACTTCTCTGGGCAGCGCCAAAGATGCATGTTAGTTCCCAGGCGCTGAAGTATCCCCTGTCCCGTGAGCGCAACCTGATAAACACAAAATGGAGGATGTACAGAACCGTCGTCCTGACAACGTTCTTGTGCGCGGCCGCGACGTTTTCGGTCCGTAGAAGGCAGAAAAGGTTCCCGGACGCTGAAATCCTGGAAAGAACCGGCGTTTTTGGCACCCACAGCATGCAGACACCGACACAAATGGGGCGGCCATTTTGTGAGGAAATGCGACGAGCTTCTGCAAAAAGCACCTATTCTATGGCGACCTAGCTACAGGTGGTCGTAGAAAAGACAGACAAACTAGTTGCTACAAGGACACCTTGAAGACCGCATTCAAGCACCTGCGAATAAACTAAGAGACCTGGCAGAACCTCAATTGAGGTCAATAAGCATGTCCAAATATCATGCAGATTGAATTAGTCATCTTAGAAGCCAAAATAATAGCCGCTTCCAGGACAAACCGAGAGACCTGCAGCAACCCTCACTGTTCCTTCATCTCGAAGCAGAACCCACGGGTGAAGCAAGACAACTCGAATATCAGTAAGACCAACGGCTCTCTGACTCCTCTGGCATTGGTCGAACATTCTACTTCTGTGACAGCCCGATTCACACGAGTTTCCTCGCGGGCACCAGAGTCCAGATCAGTGTAATCGTTAGCACTCCTGACCACCGCTGATCTAACCCTGATTTTCACATTCAATTTGTGACTAGCTCCTCTTACCCACGTTTGGCATCCTGTCCCTCACCCTGAGCACAAGGCTTTGTCTTTCATTCTCTTAGACCTCTGTGATTGCCGACGTTCCTTATACCAGCTCCGACTTGGACTTTCTAGCTTAGTTTGATCACCTCGTGAACTGCCGATGTGCCCGACCGCAAGAATGGTCTATCTGTTCAAGGGTTATCCCCTTTTCTAAGCTCCGGCAAATTATCTATTCAGGATACAGATACTACTTGCAATATGACCTCAGCAAGTTTACTCTGCAATAAATTGATGCATGCAGTGGTTCGACGGTCTTTGCTTGCACGAGGACAAATAGAAATGAGATTGGCCAGGCCTTCGTTTTGAGAGCATGAGGAGGTCTCCAACTAGTCACTTTGAGCAATCCAAATGTAAAACAAGCATAAGGAGCAGGATTTACTGGCACCAAGGACTTCGCGACGGATAGTCAGCCGCACCTTAGCTCCTCAGAACATTTATAACTGCTCGTTCAACCGTCGTTACCAACGATTTCAGCCGTGTGCCCCACGGTAGGCTGAGCGTAGGGACAGTGACTTGAGCGTGAATTATTTAAGAGCGATAGCAAATTTTCGCAGCGCCTACCGCTGCATCTACAGGGCTCTCTCCTCTCCATCTCTCACCTTCCTGCGCCCGTTTTTAAGACAGAGTCCAGAGGACCAGGGTCGGGATCGAGCGCAGGCGACTGGCACGACATGAGCTTGCACCTAGGCGCGCCACCATGATTCCCGAGGTATGGCCTTTGTTATGGTTGCGTAACCCTGACCTGGCATCCCTGTTGACCGAGCGCGACTCCCGCGTGGTCCGCTGTGGGGGGGGCGGACATTGATAACTATGCCATTTCGACCGTGGGGTGGGAGCAGGGACGAGGACTTGCGCGTGAATTAGTCCGCAAGGATAGCAGACTTGCTAAGAATCTAACGCTCCCAACGCCTCCCTCACCTGGGCCCAGTGTCAGGTCAGCATCAAGAAGACCGGAGGTGGGAGGGGCCGCAGGTGGCTGGCACAACTAAAACCCGCACCTAGACGTGCCACCACACCCCCTGGTCCATAACGTACACTGACCAGGATTTTATACACCAAGAAGATGGGAGGCGAAACGGAGCCCAACTGGCACGGCATGAGTCTACAACTGGGCCTGCGCCACACCCCCAGTTTGGTATTTGTTGTGGATGCGCACTCCAAATAACGCCTGCCGGACCCTGATCCAACACCCGTGTCGGTCCAGCGCATCGATCGTGTGGCCCGTTTATGGGTATAAACACTGATAACTTGTAATTAATACGCATGGCTAGGAAAAGCCTCATCTGTGCATTCAAATAGATCATGTTGCGAACCCGACCTTGCTCTGATAATCCCTACTAATTGTGACAGTGTTCGGACTTATGATCTTGATGCTTTCATATACAATTTATGAACAGTTTCAACCTGCAAACTCGTCTCTCGCCGTCCAAGTTATGAAGCAACGGGGAGTGGTTGATATGCGTTTGCGAAATTTTTACCACCAATGAATCCTGCTGCCAATGCTTGTCTTAACTCCATACCAGAGGTCAGATACTAACCCTAACTCCAACCTTAACACTAAACGTAAACCTTAACTGCAATTCAAACCCTAATTCTAACCGGAACCCTTGAACTTAACACAAGCCCTAATCTTAGACTCCATTTTCAGCCCGGCACTAACTCAGACCCAAAAATTGGCCCTACCCCTAAAACAAAAAATCTGGTTGCCCTTTCCCGCTTTAGCTTTGGCTACCTTCCCACTAACTATTTCAGCATCCTCCTCCGGCTTACTTTATTTGCAATGCCCACATTGCACTTACATCTGTGACCAGAACGGCGTAACCGACCCCTACCCAATGCTCTATGGCATGGTTCGCTTGATAGCTTCTCGTCATTTCCTCTGGAAATTTATCCTGCCAAATTGAAACATATGATTAGGAAACCTCTAAAGCGACGGCGGCAAGCTGTACGTAGAATAAGGGAGCCGCAGGCCGAATGACGCCAGTTACATTGTCCATCAGGTTGCATTTTTAACTATGAACACTCTATTGCTGTCGGGTTGTTGACAGCTCGGCCGTCGTGACCGATGATGTCCACGGCGTGCTCCACAGCAGGGTGATAGTAGGGACCGTGACTTGCGCGGGAGTTAGGTTATAGCGGTGGTGGACTTGCGCAGCATCTGACGCATTCTCTCCTCCCCACCGAGGCCAGGTATCAAGATATAGTCAAGAAAACCGGATGCGGGAGAGGACGTAGGTGGCTGGCGCGACCGGACCCGCACACAGGCGTACCATCACACCCTCTGGTCCACAGCACACACTTGACCAGACTTTCAACCAACAACAACGACCATGCCACGTAGAAAGTACCGGTTCTCTTCCGACGAAGATGGGCCTACTAAAAACCAACGTCCTAAACGGACAGTAAGCAGCCCATACGATGAGAAGATATGGGCTACGCCAGACATACCACAACTCTCTTCGTCTTCCGCTGGGTCGGCACTTGCAGAATGACAGTCTGATCACAAACGTACTGACTCCTGCCCAGCATTGGCCGTGGGCACTTCTCCATCATCTGTCTGAAATGTTCTTCCTAGGCACCGGCAACCGCTAACATGCATCGTCTCACACGAGGGGTTTTGCGCTAAAGACCTGCCTCTGACGGGTCATGTAGAGCAGTTTACAAAGCACGAGCACTTTAAACGAGATTACTTTGGAGACTGGTGCATTGTCCGGAAGGCTGGATGCTCTGGCGCGCTGTCCTGACTCCACAACTAAGCCAATAGGACCCATGTTTAAAGGCATGGCTACCCTTCAGGAGTTGGAAATTATCATCAGCGAGCTGTCGATCTGCGCGTTCCGGCAGCAGGTGTCACGTTTCCCGTAAACTTTCGCAGTTGACCACCTTCGGTGGGGACACGACGAGCTGCCACGCTGATCATGCGTATCAGCTAACATTCTACGACCAGTAACGGGGGAAACGAGCCTTCTACGACTCCACCCAATACGTCCTACTCCTCGGTAAGATAAGCATCCTTTGTCCTTGTGCAATATCCAAAACGGATATCTTCACTAACTGGAGTGCTGATCAAAGGTCTGATCTCCATCAACTGGAAAAATAATTTAAGAACGCATTCTGGAGGGCGACTACAAAAGCGCGGCCGTAAGGCTTCATCGTCGCATACTGTGGATAGTTATTCACTTTCCGTTCTTTGCAAGAACCACTACTGTATTTTATGTTCTTGTAACTTGCATTAAGTTACATATGCATTTTTACTTACACAACACTGATTATACCCTTTTTAATTTTGGACGACAATCGTCGACAGGGCTCTTTATCACAGCCGTGAAACGGCCTATGCGCATTATATACAGTGCGTGACCGATCTCATGAAATGTTGGCAGAAGTTCTGAAAAGCGTTCTCGATTAGGAAGGCTTTCTTAAGTGGAGTTGTAAAAATGATTATTATGCGACATAATCCCATAGCATTTCAGAATTGATAGGATGTCGGGCTTTGAATGTACTTCTTTTCGACTTCCTGCAGAAACCACACCCGTAAAAGTTGACCACTTAAGTAGCGTGAGATCTTCACATCGATTTTCGATGGTCTTATAAATTCAAATATATTTTATAGAAAAAATGCACAAAATATGCTTTCTTTTACTCGTTTGGTAGAAAATCACATCGTCTTCACAGTTCATACCCTAAGAAAGGTTGTCTTTCGGTTTTAAAAAAGTTTCTAGTTATGAGGTTTTAAGACCATGCGATGTCCACGCATGCAGCATCGCACATGTCCGTTCACCAATGCTCCTCAAGAAATGTACAACATAGTCCACATCAATTGCGAAATTTTATGAACTCCACGTAGTATCCTCTTAAAGGCGTGGAGAAATATATGTTTTTTATTATACAGAAAGCATGTACCTTGCAGACTGAAAGCGCTAAACACTAATGCAACCGCTTATTTAGCTTAAAATTATATGGAAATTGAAAAACTTTTTAAAGCCAAAATATACCCCTTCTTCGAGTAAAAAGTATGGCGACAACATGATTTTCTGCCAAACGAGTAAAATAAAGCATATTTTTGCGCATTTTTACTACAAGATATACTTGAATTTATAAGACCATCGAAAATCATCGAAAGCATGTGAAAAACACACTACTTAAGTAATAATTTTTCACTAAGTGTGGTTTCTACAGGAAGTCAAAAGAAGCGCATTCAAAGGCCGACATCCTGGCGAGTCCAAAATACTATGGGATTTTGTCGCAGGATGAGCATTCTTGCAATCCCACCCAAATAATCCTTCCTAATCGAAAACGCATTTCAGAATTTCGGTCAACATTTCAAGAGTTCGATCATGCACTGTAGTTACTTTAAAAAACCTTTTCATGTATATATTCAAAAGCGATTTTTGCACCTGTTTTGTACATTTCCAAAAATTACCAATTTTTATTTTAAAAAATAGCACCTACATACCAAACATTTCCCGGCTTACGTTTCCACTATAGGGGGGAGGGGAGGGTTCTGTTTGGTTGCAAAACGAGACCCGATTATTTCGGCACCGATTCTAGACTGGAAAGTGTGACAAAATCAACTTAGATTCGGAGTAGCATATTTCGGGTTTCTGATTATATTTGGATCCCCATTGCTACTAGGGATGTAAGGCAACTCATACGTCCTTGGTATTCGGAAGAAGATTCGATGACGGAGCTATACAATGCTGTAATGAATGTGGACTATACTTTTTACTTCTCAAGGAACACTTGTATGTAGATAGGATTTTATTTAAAAGCCACTTCACGGCCTTAAAAGTCTGAAATGCACTTCTACATCGCATGCAAAATTTTAATTCTAGAATGAGCCTAAGAAAGGTTACTTCTATGCACACCGTTCTTTCTTACATATGTTTAGATTTATAAGGACACCGACTGTCGAGAGAGAGATTTAGACTGCTTAAAAAGTCACTTTTGTGAGCGTGGTTTTTGCAGACTGCCAGAAATGGGCGCATTCAAAGGCCGGCATCCATTCGCAATAGAAATATCTTGTGATTGTCCCGCGCGGAACTCAATATCGCAATCTATGTGACCTTTTCAAGCGTAAATCACATTCCAGAATGTGTATTAATATTTTTAGATATACACTAACTTCTGTAACTGAGAAATACCAGCCACACAAAAGACTCGTTTTTTCATCTAATCATCTTCTTAGCAGAGGCACATTGTAGGGAATGCCTGTATTTCTGCTTGGTATTTGTGCTGGAGAATGACCAGCTTGTTTCCTTAATCAACATAATTAAAACTTTTGGGCTGAAACGTAGTTTGGTTCATCGTCGTAAACTTGATCTAAATATCCTACAACCTGGAATATGAACCCTCACTTGGCGATCTGTTTGAGCAGTCCGTCATCCGGTATCAAATAATGCAGTGAAAAAAACTTGAGCATACTTTCGATAGTAATTTCTTTAAATAAGGACACTTCGGCTCAGCTGACATCAGAAGGACGCTACTGGTTCCCTTATGTCTTACAAAGTTTTGTACATGGGAAACAGCCTCACTGTGAATCGCACAACAGCTCATCTGGCGATTTTTGCAGGCAGAGTTAAGAGGGTCTCAGACGCCCGTATATATCCACATTCTGTTCCAACAGGAGACTTCGATAGGCATGCTTTGCCTCCAAACAGGACATTACCTGCACGCCAAGTTGAAACAAGGTGTAGGCATTCACAAACAGCATAAAGCAGATCAAAAGACTGGGTCGGCTGACGAAGGCGGACTCACTGACCCGTGAAGATAACCTTGACCACACCTTCTTTCGGTCCACGCGGTTGTATTCTGACTCCGGTGCATCAGCCTCCCTCGTTCGGATCACTAACAGGAACGTCACCAGCAGGGCGAGCGCCTTGTTTCGTCTAATTCCAGCGCAACGCAAGAGCATCATCAGAGAGCATACGCTTCTTCCCGTTATTTGAACCAAAAATCGATAAGTTGAAATGCAAGCCTACTGCGCTGCTCGGCGGTTTGGTCAAATTTCAACCATAAGAGGCAAAGTAGGCCAACTAACAGCGTGCGCCGAAATTCATGAAACTCGAGGCTGACATTTCGATGCATCCTTTTGAGCTGGAAATACTGCATATGCGAGGTTTCAACTACTGACTAGTACGCGCCACAATTCCATGTTAATTCCTCAACGGTAGGGCCCGGGTTTTCAGGTGAGATCAGGTCTGGCCAACTGACAGGTCACAGCCACAATCATAATCACTACTGAGGCACTTAGAACTTTTACAATCGACTTTCTATGCCCGTTCAGTTCGACAATTTTAAGGGAAAGGAGGCCTAACTGTAGGAAATCGTGTCCTCTTCAAAAATTGCCCTATTCTTTTAAACGCAACGGCAAGGCGTGCGTGTGCATGTGTTCCCTTACAGGCACGAAACTTCCCAGTAAAAAATTACACACTAAGTAGGAATGTTTATTTGGCATGATTGATGGAGTTGATCACGAAGATTCCCAGCCGAAAGCCAGTGTCCTGCCTAAGCTAGGTTTCAGAGCCTGCGGTTAAGATTCCGTCCGGCTGCATTGAGCATAATCGGAAAAGAATCACTGAGATACTGAACACCTTTACAACTGACATTATATGTCTGTTCAGTTTGATTACTTTTATAAATTTTTATCATCTTGAAGGAACTCGAGTCTTTCCGCTTTTTTAACCGAAGGTGGTGAATGGCCTTCGGCTGTAAAGACTTTCAATGATTTCCTTATTTGCTGAATTTTAAGCACAACGCACAAAGCGTGGACTCATGCCTTTTCTAATACCTGTGTGAATTTAAACAGAGACCAACATTCCTATCGAGAAGATACATACGACTAAGGCAGTGTTTTTATTTAGTGTGAATGAAACAGGTGGTCACGAAGGTGCCTACCCGAAAGCCAGCATCTTGACTTTGGACTGTGCTGCGTGCTAGTAGGCATTGTAATCTAGTTTAAGTAGACTTTTCTTAAAGACGTATTTTAGAAAGGTTCTTGAGTTTTGACTGGTCGCGTGGTTTGCCGGTGGGCGGTGGATCCAAGTTGTAATTGTACGGTCAAACGAAGTTCATCGACTTGTTTGGATACGCGTTGCATAACCTTACGCCAGGGAGTATACCCTGTCATATTCACTATGGCGATTGACGAGGTTCGGTCCTGAAGCCCCACCCGAGTGATACCATATGGCTAGCTTTGTAAAACAATTTTAGTAGATGCGAATATGCCGGCTTTACAAATGTGTTTGCATCTTCCTTACCATTTTAATCCAGAGAGTGACTGTGCCACGGGGGGAGGAGTGCTTATGCGCCAGCCTCGGTTACTTCAGTTGTCAGTTCACATGCGCTTCCCTCTACGTGGTTCGAGTCATGCTTGCGCTCTCTTCATTATCCCAGTCCAGCGAGTGGTCAAGAAGACTTGCCAATGGAATTGTTCCGACGGTGTGGAATTTCGTCGGTCCCACTACAGTGGCCATGCACTACGAATTACCATGTGGCACCCTCAGTGGCCTTCCAAATGTGATTGCGCTCCCTCTCCCCCCCCCCCCCATATCCGCGTTGGAAAGAGAGTGTGTGTACACCCTCCTCACTCTCTTTTCTGCACATGCTTCGAGCTCTGCTTACGCTCTCTTTCCCTTCCCAATCCAGCGAGTTGTTAGGTATGTTATCTAATCTTGTTCTAGTAAGCTAACCATACAGTATCAGTAGAGTAAAGCTGCAGAACCAAACCCCGCCTAGCAATTATCGTGCACGAAGATAGGAGAGGCCAATTGGGTCTGATACTACAAACACGACTACGGTAGTAGGAAGTACCCATAAGAAATACACTGATACTCCCCGCCGAACGCATGAAGGGACCTCGACGAGTACTTCATCCAGCCCCGGCACCCAGCTCTCATCTGTAGCCTCATGAAACCGTGCTCGGAGCGACGGTCACACCCCCAGTAACCGTCTTTGATCGGTGGGCTAAAGTAGATGAGGGTGTCCAGCGTGTGTATATGTGCGTGTCCCCAAAACGGGCCTTGGGGTAGATGCGCTGGACCATCGCAGCGGCTATAACGGATTCTGGCAGGCGTTATCGGAATGCGCACCATAAAAAATGACAACGATCGAGATACGGTGGGAGACGCAGTTGACATTGCGAACATTGGGACCCCTACCACCCCCCATTGTTGATGTTGGTTGGAAGTCCTGGTCAAGTGTCTGTTGTGAACCAGATGATGTGAAATGGTCCGTCCAGGTGCGGGCCCGGTCGCGCCATCCACCTGCGTCCTAACCCACCTCCGGTCTTCTTGACTATGTCCTGACATCGGGTCCAGGTGGGGGAGGAGGAGATAGTGCGGTAGATGCTGCGCAAGCCTACATTCACTATAAACTAATTCACGCATAAGTCACCGTCCCTGTTCCATCTTGATGTGGAGCACACGGTGGACATCGTTGGCAACGACGGTCGAACTGTCGTGTGTGTGTGTGTGTGGACTGGACTGCTCGCAAAGCTGAGGAGATCCAAGGCTACGCGGACCGGAACGAATGGAAGAACTTCTTCTCCGCAATCAAAGCTGTCTACGGTCCGCCGACGAAGGGCACTGCTCCTCTCCTCAGCGCCGACGGCAGCACTCTCCTGACTGAGAAGACGCAAATCCTACAGCGATGGGCCGAGCACTTCCGAGGCGTCCTCAACCGCCCCTCCGTCATCTCCGACGCCGCCATCGCCCGCTTGCCGCAAGTGGCGACCAACGTGGACCTCGACCTCCCGCCATCTCTCCAGGAAACGATAAGGGCCGTGCAGCAGCTCGCCAGCGGGAAAGCACCCGGATCGGACGCAATCCCTGCTGAGGTCTACAAGCACGGATGTCCCCTACTGATGGATCACCTGACTGCGCTCTTCCAGGAGATGTGGCGTCAAGGTGAAGTCCCGCAAGATTTCAAGGACGCAACTATCATGCACCTATACAAGCGAAAAGGGAATCGCCAAGTCTGCGACAACCACCGCGGCATCTCCCTACTGAACATCGCCGGGAAGATCTTCGCTCGCATACTGCTCAACCGCCTCAACAACCATCTGGAACAGGGCCTTCTGCCGGAAAGCCAATGCGGCTTCCGTCGTCATCGTGGGACCACGGATATGATCTTCGCCGCCCGCCAACTTCAGGAGAAGTGCCAGGAGATGCGGACCCACCTGTACTCTACCTTCGTGGACCTGACGAAAGCCTTCGACACGGTGAATCGTGAAGGATTGTGGAAGATCATGCAGAAATTCGGCTGTCCGGAGCGATTCACTCAGATGGTGCGTCAGCTGCACGACGGTATGATGGCGCGAGTCACGGACAACGGAGCTGTCTCAGAGGCATTCGCGGTGACCAACGGAGTGAAGCAGGGCTGTGTGCTGGCGCCTACCCTCTTCAGTCTTATGTTCTCTGCCATGCTGATGGACGCCTACCGCGACGAACGCCCTGGAATCCGCATCGCCTATAGAACGGACGGTCATCTCCTGAATCACCGGCGCATGAACTTCCAATCGCGTGTATCCACAGCCACCGTGCACGAACTCCTCTTCGCCGACGACTGTGCCCTGAACACCACCTTGGAAGAGGAGATGCAGCGGAGCATGGACCTATTCTCCGCCGCCTGCGAGAACTTTGGGCTGGTTATCAACACGCAGAAGACGGTGGTGATGCACCAACCTCCGCCCAACTCAGCCACAGCCCCCAACGCGCCGCCGAAAATGAGCGTGAAGGGAACCCAACTGCAAGTGGTAGAGAACTTCCCGTATCCGGGCAGTACCCTCTCCCGCAACACCAAGATTGATGAAGAAGTCGCCAACAGGATTTCGAAAGCCAGTCAAGCCTTCGGACGCCTCCAAAGCACAGTTTGGAATCGCCACGGTCTCCAACTGAGCACAAAGCTGAAGATGTACAAGGCCGTCATACTGCCGACGTTACTGTACGGAGCAGAGACATGGACGGTGTACACGAGACAGGCACGCCGACTGAACCACTTCCACCTCAGTTGTCTCCGTCGCATCCTGAGGCTGAACTGGCAGGATCGAATCCCCGACACGGAAGTACTGGAACGAACGGGAATCCTCAGCATCTACGCCATACTGAAACAAATGCAGCTGCGCTGGAGCGGCCACCTGGTGCGCATGGACGACGAGCGACTACCCAAACGACTCTTCTACGGAGACGTCGCGACGGGTTCTCGTCGTCAAGGAGGCCAAATTCGCCGTTACAAGGATACCCTGAAGTCCTCCCTGAAGCGCCTGCAAATCAACCCGACCAACTGGGAAGATCTCACCCGTGATCGTCCGACATGGAGGAGAACAGTGAAGACAGGCGCTGCTATCTATGAAGCCAACCGAGCCGCCGCCGCCAAAGCGAAACGCGAAGCCCGCAAATCACAACTTCGCCCAGTCCGCAACGCCGCCGCACAACCTCTTCCTACGTGTCCTCGGTGTCAACGGACATTCCGGGCACGAATCGGACTTGTTGGACATCTTCGGATCAGCTGCACCTCTCGAACTGCTCCAGCCATCGTCCCCCCGCCCGCCTCTTCCTCGTCCTCTCTGCCGCCAACTGACTCTGATAACTCTTCTGTATCATCTTCATCCTCCTCCTCCTCCTCCTCCTCGTCTACTGCCTCATCGACGCCCGCTCAGGCGACTGTCGCGCAAGACATAACCGCACGCATCCCTGACACAACACCAGGCATCATCCCTTCAGCATCCGGCTCCAGACGTGAGGACCAGGAATACACCTGCCCTCACTGCGACCGCACCTTCACCTCACGCATCGGCCTGGTCGGTCACTTGCGAATCCATCGCACAGGGACTGGCGAACCAGTGCCTGGAGCACCAACCTACACCCTCCGCACTCGCCTCCACTGCCCGCACTGCCCTCGCACCTTCACTCATCGCATGGGTCTATTCGGCCACATGCGCATCCATGAGGGCGGCATTGAGCGCAGCCTGGACACACCCACAACGCTAGCCCCCACTCCCGGTTCATCACCTTGTGCACCCACCAACCTCTCTGCAACCGCCATCGATGCCACCGACTTTTCCACCCCTCACTCCTCCCCTTCCTACTCCTCTTCCTCCTTCACTGCCACAACGTCGGCCGCCTCGGCGTCTGTCGCCCACGACTTCACCACAACCGCACCCGACACAACAACAGGCACAAGCCCTGCCACCTGCATCATCAGACGTGAGGGCCAGGACTACATCTGCCCTCACTGCGATCGCACCTTCACCTCACGCATCGGCCTGGTCGGTCACTTGCGAATCCATCGCACAGAGACTGGCGAACCAGTGCCTGGCGCACCAACCTACACCCACCGCACCTGCCTCCACTGCCCACACTGCCCTCGCACCTTCACGCACCGCATGGGTCTATTCGGCCACATGCGCATCCACGAGAGCGGAATTGACCACAATTCCAAAACAGCCACGACATCCAACACACCCACCACGCCCAGACCCATCCTCGCTCCACCGTCACACGCGCCGACCACCACCAACACCACTGCTTCCTCTACAGCTGACACCGACACCGCCGACCTCTCATGCCCACATTGTCCACGCACCTTCACCTCACGCATCGGCCTGGTCGGTCACTTGCGGATCCATCGCACAGAGACTGGCGAACCAGTGCCTGGAGCTCCAACCTATACCCACCGCACTCGCCTCTACTGCCTACACTGCCCTCGCACCTCCACGCATCGCATGGGTCTATTCGGCCACATGCGCATCCACGACGACCTGCGGTAGACAACCGCCGGTCACACCACACATTCCCTCACTCCCTACCTCCTAACATCATCACCCCACCAGACATCAACCCCACACACCTCATGCACTCAACTGCCGCCTCCCACGCAAGTGGGAAGTGTGCATCTCGACTCGGTCCCCATGCGGCTTCGGCTGCACGGGTGACTTGTGTCCGAGACTATCCCGACACGTCAAACGTCGTGGATAGGAAGGTTGCTGATTGAGGCCCGCTCTCGGTTCACGCAGTTCGTCACGTTGTGTGTGTTGTGTGTAGTGGCGGACTGGTGGGCTGGGGACGGGCTGCAACAGCACCTTCCACGGCACTCTCACGCAAGTGAGAGACACGCCGTTCAACCCCCGTTGTGTGAAATCCTGGTGTTTGTGTGTATGGGGGGCCAGGTCGTGCTGTGGCGCGCGCAGTCATGGTCCGTCGACCATGACAGCCACCGCGTCCATTCCCCACTCCAGTCTGCTGACCGGCTCGGACAGCGGCTGGGGTGTGGGAGTGGGAAGGGAGAGTGAGGTCGACGGCTCAGCGCACTTTCTCCTCACTATAAACAATCTGACGCGCTTGAAGCTATCACGGTGCGCTAAAAGCCGTGGCTTGGAAGGTTGCCAACTGACGGGGTACCTTGGACCTCCTCCTTAACAGGAGGCGGTCTGAGAGTCAGGCTGCAATGGCTCCTTTTTAATGTGGCCTTTATGGCATTCCCATCACAGTGTGGGATCCGAGCCAGGCGTTGGCGGCACGCCTAGGTGCGGCTTCGGCCGTGCCAGCCTCCAAATCTCTGTTGTGTTGGTTGAAATCCTGGTTATTGTTGTGTGGACCAGGGGGTGTGGTGGAATGCCAAGGTGAGGATCCGTCCGAGCCATCCACCTGCGGCCTCCCTCGTCTCCGGTCTTCTTGACTCTGTCTTGACACCGGGCTCAGGCGGGGGAGGAGGAGAGAGTGTAGGTAGATGCAGCGCAAGTCTGCCCGCACTATAAACCCCTGCGCAAGTCACCGTCCCTGCTCTTACCGCTGCTGCAGCTGTGGGGCACACGGTGGACATCGTCGAAATCGACGGTCAAATTGTCGTGTGTGTTTGTGTGGCCGTCCTCACACTAAACAAATTTGTGGTTCATAGTGGAGTCTGGCAGCCGTCTGAGATGTCTAGGCAGCCCTATCTAGGGCCAGCACTGCTTACGCCCGCGAGAGGAGGGGACTAGAGCAGGTGCTGGCTTCACGTCCTCTGCCGCCGACCGTTGCTCGCAGATACAAAACACACGGTAGAAACAACCAAACACAAAGTCATACTCTCTCCCCCTTCCTCCTCCTTCTCCCCTCCGTCCCTCCCCACAAGCTGCTAGGATGGGTTCTTTCACTCTGGCAGCCCGGAATGTCCGTCCCCTTTTAGACAATCCGCGGAGCAACCGACTGGAATGGAGGACAGCGCTAGTGACTCTGGAAGTAGCACGCTCCAAGGTGGACATCACTGCAATCAGTGAGATCAGCTTCTCCGAACGGAGCCAACTGGAGGAGATTGGTTCCGGCTACATCTTCTTCTGGGACGGTCGCCCCGAGGCAGATCGACAGGACGTGGGTGTCGCCTTTCCCATTCGGAAGGACATTGTGGAACGACTACCTTGTCTGCCGCAGGGAATAAACGATCGCCAGACGAGCCTCTGCCTGCCTCTTTGGGGAGGTAAATTCGCCATCATCATCATCATCGTCTGCGCTCCGCCGATGACCACCCCTGATGCCGCAAGGGACAAATGCTACGAGGACTTGTATACCCTCCTGGCGACCGTGCCTAAGGCGGATAAGTTGATTATTCTTGGTGACTTCGACGTTCGTGTCGGCACAGACCACGCTGTTTGGAGAGGAGTTCTGGGTCCTTATGGTCTCGGCGGCTCTGATGACAATGGCCTACTCCTATTACGAATCTGCGCAGAACACCTTCTTTCGCCTACCGACGCGGAAGAAGGTGACCTGGCTGCACCCTCATTCACGGCACTGGCTCCTGCTCGACTGTGTCCTCGTTTGAAGGCGAGACCGGCGTGACGTGCTGGTAACAAAGGCGATTCCGGGTGCCGACGGTTGGACCAACCATCGCTTCGTCATCTCCAAGATGCGGATGCGCCTTGTAGGAGACCTCGAGGTAAGCGGCAACCAGGAAAGTTGAATATTGTTTTGTTGTCTCTGCCTGCTCACCATCTCCATCTCCAAATGCTAGCCGACCTCCCAGTCGCCGCCATGGCTGCCGACGAGAACGCCTCCGTGAAGAACCAGTTGAGACCAGTTGAGGGACACGGTCCAGTCAACCGATCTGGCTGTCTTCGATCGCGCATGCTGCCAACATCGGGACTCGTTCGAAGACAAGGTCGCCGCCGTAGGTAATCTGCTCGCCGAGAAGAACCGCCTGCAAAAGGCCTACATCATCCGCCCCACTGAAGACAACAAAGTAACCTTCTACCTCGGGCGCTGATTTGTGCACCAGCGGCTGCGGGAGATGCTGGACTCCTGGATGGCTCGCAAGGCCAAGAAGATCCAAGGGTACGCGGACGGCAAAGAATGGAAGAACTTCTTCTCCGCTATCTGGGCAGTCTACAGTCCCACAGCCAAAGGAATCGCCCCTCCCGTCGGCGCCGACGGCAATACCCGACTCACTGAGAAGAAGAAAATTATGAAGGGATGGGCCAGGCACTTCAGAGGCGTCCTCAACCGTTCCTCCACAATCTCCGACGTCGCCATAGCCTGTCTGCCTCAAACGGGGACCAACGACGACCTCAACGTCCCACCCTCTACGCTAAACCATCAAGATCGTGCAACAGCTCTCCAGCGGAAAGGGCCCGGATTGGACGCGATCCCTGTTGAAATCTACAAGCACGGCGACCCCCAACTCATGGATTATATGATGGCGCTCTTCCAACAAATTTGGCGTTAAGGAGAAGTCCCGCAGGATTTCAAGGACGCCAAAACCATCGAGGCATCTCCTTTTGAACAATTCTGGGAATATCTTCGCTCTCATCCTCCTCAACCGCCTCAATAACCATCTGGAACAGGGCCTTCTGCCGGAAAGCCAATGCGGCTTCCGTCGTCATCGTGGGACCACGGATATGATCTTCGCCGCCCGTCAACTTCAGGAGAATTGCCAGGAGATGCAGACTCACCTGTACTCCACCTTCGTGGACCTGATGAATGCCTTCGACACGGTGAATCGGGAAGCACTGTGGAAGATCAGGCAGAAATTCGGCCGTCCGGAGCGATTCGCTCAGATGGTGCGTCAGCTGCATGACGGTATGATGGCGCGAGTCACGGACAACGGAGCTGTCTCAGAGGCATTCGCAGTGACCAACGGAGTGAAACAGGGATGCGTGCTGGCGCCTACCCTCTTCAATGTCACGTTCTCTGCCATGCTAATGGGCGCCTACCGTGATGAACGCCCCGGGATCCGCATCGCCTACGGGACGGATGGTCACCTTCTCAATCAACGGCGGATGCACTTTCAGTCACCTGTATCCACAACTTCCATCCATGAATTTCTCTTCATCGATGACTGCGCACTCAGTGCCACCTACAAGGGGACATGCGAAGGAGCATGGGCCTCTTCGCCGACACCTGTAACAAATTCGATTCGGTCATCAAAACGGAGAAGACGATGATCATGTATCAACCGCCACCCGACCCCACAAATCAACGTGAACGGTCACGGACAACTTCGGCTATCTAGGAAGCACCCTCTCACAACACCAAATCGACGATGGAGTGGCCTGTCAGATTTTCAAGGTCGGCCAATCCTTCGACCACCTGCAGAATACCGTCTAGGAGCGACACGGTCTCCACCTCAGCACCAAAATCAAGATGTACAAAGCAGTCATTCTGCCGACACTGCTGCATGAAGCATAGACCTGGACGGTATAAAATAAGCAGGCGCGGAGTCTCAAACATCTCCACCTCAGCTGTCTTCGAAGGATACTAAAGCTGAGGTGGCAAGACCGGATCACGAGTTCGGACGTACTGGAACGGACAGGAATACTCTGCATCTACGTCATGCTTAGACTGCGTATGGACGACGAGGGGCTGCCCCAAAGCCTCTTCTATGGAGATGTCACCACAGTTTGCCGCCAACAAAGAGGTCAAGTCCGACGCTACAAGGATACCTTAAAGACTTCCCTTAAGCGCCTGCAAATCAACCTGGCCAACTGGGAAGACCTCAACCGGGACCGACCGACCTAGAGGAGAGCAGTTAAGACAGGCGCAGCAGTCTGTGAATCCAACCGCATCACTGCCACCATGGCCAAACGTGAGGCTTACAAATCTCAACTGCCCTCACCTCACAACGCCAACACTCAACCGCCCCCGACCTGCCCACGATGTCAGCAGACTTTGGA
>CACRXP010000061.1:1575474-1599031 GCA_902702965.1 Spirometra erinaceieuropaei
TTCCCATAGCCGCCCTCTTTCTGTGATGGTGCGAGTTTGAGACAAGAGAAGACGAGCTTGGCTTCGATGGCTGATCGGACAGTAGCCATCATCCTGTGCCCTCCACAAGCACCCCCATTTAATGCACTTATCTAACCAGGCTTTACTTAGGCACATGTCTAATATGGACTTCAGACCCCGTCTGACGCAATGACCTCATCCATTTAGACTGCTCGACATCTTTTGCTGTAGTACGAACGCAGTTGACGGTTCAGCTAAGCCTTCTATGCAAGCCTAGCCAGATAAACCTTTTGACAAGAGGGTCAAAAGTGCCACTTGACCACCGTCAAAGTATCAGGGATAGTCCTCTTGGTCGGTAGACGAAGTCAATTAACTGTGTCACACCATTCTCCCCGAACTTGCAAGCTGCATGCCATGAGAACATTTATACGGTACGGTACAATTTTGCGAAGCAACGGAGTTTCAACTGGGAGCCGGCTGGTAGAGAAACAAAAAAGGTCCTCTTCATTTCAACCTGGCTGAACTCACTTTTCCCTGGTCAAAAAAGGGGTAGGCGCTGGCAGCAGCAAGAGGCCAGTTGCATAGGTTGCCGAAGAGCATTCACCAAAGTCCAAAACAAGAGGCCCTGTCAGCAACCGATGGCGTTCGCAAAGTGCACCATCTGGGTGGGTCTTCGCGCGTCGGTTCTGTGAAACAAACGAACTGGTGGAGGGTTACTACCAGGTGAAGGACAGTGTGGTCCCAGTGGTTGTGCCGCAGCAAACATGTGGCAGATTTCAGTAAATGCGTTACAAAAGGAGTACGTTAACATTGGTTAAGAATACCTTCTGAAAGCAGTGAGCATAGCAAAAGCCGCAAAAAGCCTTCGTAATATCTCTTTTAATGTGTCTTTTGTTAGGTCAAGCAGCGAGTGTCAATCAATAAATCAAAGAGTTCTGCATAGTCCATAGTCCTCAAAGGGCAAAACAGTTACATTTCCAGTAAATAATACTTACTAGTTCATTCATTTGCCTAAAAATAATGGGCCAGAATCTCTTGTCGTTGTTACCCTCGTAGCAGTCCACGTGCCCACAGCGGGCCATGTGTAAGATGCGCTGGACCGACAGTGGGGGGGGGGTAAAATTAAGAAATGGCACGCCTTGTGGGGGATGGGCACTCATAATAAATGCCACAAGCAAGTGTCATGGTGGCACGCCAAGGTTCAGGTTCATGCCGCGCCAGCCACCTGCGCCCGATCCCGCATCAGATGGCCGGCCTGTCTGGAAAGGGGACTGGTGCCTGGGAGCGCGAAGAGAGCGGAGTAAGGTCGATTCTGTGGACCGCGTCCCCACGGCAATAAGCGGCGAGTCGACACTATCTTTCCTTTAAGCAATTTGCTGGTCGGATTATAGATGACGTTGCCCATCCCTTGCATTCTGATCTTATTTCTGCGATGTCTTCCCGCCCGATGCGCCGCAGCTTCCGACTAATATCTTGCCGCACACCGGCTATCTTACGTACGAAGAGACCGAAATACGGAAGCTAAGACTTGTACTGTCCTCATTATAATCTTTTCTTTTGTGTTAAACTTGGACTCTTGAATAATCTATTAACTTTTTACTGCCCATAATGAATAGAGCCAATTTTTCTGTCGAAAATTTTGAATTTATGATTTCAAAATAAGGCGAATTCCGCTCTCTCTCTCTCTCTCTCTCTCTCTCTCTCTCTCTCTCTCTCTCTCTCTCTCTCTCTCTCTCTCTCTCTCTCTCTCTCTCTCTCTCTGAGTCAGGCTGAAACAACCTCTTAATGTGGCCTTAGAGACGAGGTCCGAGTCGATCAGTTCTTGTTTCTATGAGAACCTGGTTTCCTATACACGGACCAGGTGTGTGCGCGACACGCGCAGACGGGCTGTCGGCCGTTCCGTCCGATCCCGCCTCCAGTCTTTTTGCCATCTGCCCTGGCACCGCCTTGAGGACAGATGAGGGAGGAGAGAGAGAGAGAGTGAGGTAAATGCGGCACAATCCTGCTATCACCACGGACTTAATCGCGAGTAAATCACCACCCCTGCGTTCTCCATGTCGCGGAGCACAGTATCGTCCGCGGTGGTTACGATCTCGAAGGGACTGCCCACCTACAGTGAGTGACCGATCTCATGAAATGTGGGCTAAAATTTCTGAAATGCGTTTTTGATTAGGAAAGATTACTTGGTCGCGGTTGTAATATTGATTTTCCTGCGGCATAATCCTATGGCTTTTCGGACTTGGCAGGATGTCGGCTTTTAAATGCACTTCTTTTCAATCACCTGTAGAAACCGTACTCGGTAAAGAATGACTATTTATATAGCATGCATTTTTAACACTTATTTTCGATGGTCTTATATATTCAAATATATTTTGGGAAGAACATGAACAAAATATTCTTTCTTTCACTCGTTTGATGGAGAATCACGTCATCTTCATGTTTTATGCTCGAAGAAAGAGTATAATTAGGTTTAAAAAGTTTTTAATGTGAGATTTTTCAAGACCGTGCAATTCTCATTCATACAGCATCGTGCCTGTCCGTTTACCACTGCTCCCCATGAAATTTATATCGTAGTCCGCATCCATTGCAAAATTTTATGGACTCAATATGCATCTTTTTAAAGTCATAGAAGAATATACGATGTTCCTTACGCGGAACGCCTGCACCTTGTTGACTGAAATCACTAGGCGCTCATGCAGCGACTGATCAGGCTACAAATTATTCGGGAATCCGAAAACTTTTCTAAAACCTAATTATACTCTTTCTTCGAGTACAAAATAGGAAGATGACGTGATTCGCTATCAAACGATTGAAAGAAAGCATATTTTTGTTCGCGTTTTTCATAAAATATATTTGAATTTGCAAGACCATCGAAAATAAGTGTTAAAAATGCATGCTATATAAGTAGTCATTTTTTACCGAGGACGGTTCCTACAGGAGATTGAAAAGAAGTGCATTTAAAATTCGACATTCTGCCAAGTCCAAATTATCATAGGATTATGCCGCGGGATAATCAATGTTACAACCCCACCTAAGTAATCCTTCCTAATCAAAAACGCATTTCAGAATTTTGGCCAACATTTCGTGAGATCGGTCACTTACCGTAGGTTCCCAGTTTTTGGGACAAACACAACCGCAACCGAACGGGAGCGGGCCAGAAAAATATCATTATTTGCTGGGGTATAATCAGGAAACCGGCTTCATTAGACAGCCCACTCTCCGCGGGGGACAATTAGGAAGTCCAGTGGTTGTGCTTCTCTGATTTCCGAGCAAGAAAACTTTGTGCAGGCTCTTTTCAATAAGTATGAAGCTGAAATAGTTGAATTTTAGACAGGGGACTAACCTTTCCTAAAACTGCCTTCTGTTTTTGCCAGAATGGATCCTCTGAAAGGAAGGCGACTACCTGCGGAATGACTACACGAGGTAGCCAGTTTCGCAAAAACTCCCTGATAACATTGCCACCCTTTACTGAAGATATTACCTAAAGCGCAACTGAACGGAGTCTGCACTGTGCCGTTGAAGGATCCAACAATATATAGCACAAAAATCACCCCAAGTGGAAATTCGAAGGCCTTCCTACGTCTGTAGTTAACCTTCGGTTGTAGTAACGAAGGTACACGCAATGGCAGCTGCAAGTTTGCCGAAAAAACCAGCTCAGGTCTAAGTCCACTTATTACGCCTCCGAGTGACTTCTAAAGTCGGGTAAAAACAATCGCCATTCCTCCAGTATGAGACGAACAACAGCTTTGCGATTCTTCACTCGTGCTCCAGCAGCCGAGGCCCTGTGCTTTCGGAGAGTTAAACCCGGCCTGTGCAAACGAATAGGTCATGTAAGTCTGCTTTTGCCGTCTTAATTCAGTCTGTCTGGCGTGAGTTTGCTTGAACTCCATCACAAGCAGATCACAGGCCTCCTTTTGCCGGCTTTGTCAGTTGAGTGGACTGTGCAATCTTAAAGGCCATGAGGGTGAGATTCAGTAAGCGATTATGGCTTCAGAACGGAAAGAGGCCCTTTTACCCTTGGAAGATCGACCCACCGATCAGCCAACGTGACATGGTCGACGTATTGCACCTTGCGGCTCATTTTAGAGTCCTCGTAGCTAGTATTAAGTGGAGGGACTGTGGAAAAATAAAAGGGAGAATGGGATGATTATATCTGGCTTATTGGTTCTAGTCGTCGGCCGACGACGACAGCGACTGAATTAGCCGACATTTGAACCCGGGTCGTCTGGTCAATGGGCGTTTTTGAGTCCAATGGTCAGGGGTCCACTGTCTTGTTGGTTGCGTTCGGGAATATTAGCTATGCCTGAAGGTGCCTCCATTGATCACGTTGTGGTATGGCCGAATATGACCATCCCAGTCTGACTTATAATCGTAGGTAATCCTGTTTACAGAAGCATATCTGTTCAATATTGGAGTTCCGAATCTGAAACCATCCCAGACCGAGACGCAGCAATGAACAGTCAACAGTGGAGAAGTCTTGAAGAAGAAGACACGATCGCCGGGACAAGAGCTTTATTAGCCTGACGTTTCGGATTCCTGCTCGAATCCATCATCAGAGACATAAGCAGATAAGGGTGGTTCATGCACATGTGGCTGCAGTATTTATAGGATGCAGTAGCCATGCCACCGCATACCTATGAATGTTCACGGCTCCCTCCCCTTCATCAGGGATCGTTGCACGTGGCGTGATGGTCGATATTCGCGTCGTTAATTGCTGCAATTTCATCACGTGCGTTGGATGTTGGTGTGATGATTGCTCGACCATCTGACGCGCTGACCCGGGTGTTGGGAAGAGTGTTCATCAGGGCGCTCTCCGCGTGGCCAATTTCTCCGCCTAGACGAAGTCTCAGCACGCTGTATTGAATGGGAAGATCATTGCACTTGTTAATAGACTGGGGGCCAATGAACCATGACTCAAGCAGCTCCCGGCTTACGCGGTTGTCACCTCTTGCGAGAATTTCGGCCTCGTCAAATTTGAATGTGTGGCCGGAACCCGTCGAATGAGCCGCAACTTGAGAGTTGGCGTCATTTCTCCGCACTGCTGCAGCGTGTTCGGCCATTCGCGTTCGGAGCTGTCTTCGAAACGTCAGGCTAATAAAGCTCTTGTCCCGGCGATCGTGTCTTCTTCTTCTTCTTCTTCTTCTTCTTCTTCTTCTTCTTCTTCAGGACTGCTTCCTGGGACTCGTCTTTTCGCTTCTATTGGCAGTGGAGAAGTCTACTGACCAATAAGCCAGGAGCAACTATTACGGTCTCCACTTTGCGTCCCTTATTGACCGAGTAGATTATTTCCCTGGTAAACAATTTTGCCCCCTTTCATATCGAAATTTTCAAATAACTCAACCTGTGCACATTTATGCACTGCTTGTTTCTGTTGTTTGGGAGGAGAGAAATATAGGAGACGTCGGGAAGTTCGTTATAAGAAACTGTAGTTTAAATAATTCCTGACCGTTTCAAAGTATGAACTTTTCGCAACCGTCCTCTTGGACGTGGGAATCCAGAAACGGTAGGTGACTTCACGTGGCCCCGAAAGGAGCAACAAAAGACAGTCTTATCATCTAATATGGATTTGGCAGACAGCACCTTTACTATCGCTATTTTAGATCCACGGCCAACAGGAGTACTTTGAAGTCCTTTTGAATCGCACATTTTCTTTGATAGGAACTATATCAACTGCATTATTTTCGTCATTTTCGGGCTGTCAAATGAGTGAAAAATGACCCAGACGTCGATTATTAAATCCATCCACCCTTGTCATTCGCTGTTGCTGTTGTTGTTGTCGTCGTCCTATTCTTATTTTTCTTTTTGACGTTCATCTACTGCCCTTCCGCAATTTTCTGAGCCCCATGCTCCGGCAGGCCTATTTAACTGCCAACCATTTTCCACTCACTATTTCCTGTGAAACTTTTCCCTACCTTAACAGTGCTAACTAATACCTGGCTAATTGAAACTACTTTATTCCCCTGTTTAACATAGCCAATTATTGGAGTTATTTAGTGTCTGCACCCACGAGTGCTTAAAAGGTGGGCAACAGGGTCGCGACACGTGTTCAGTTCGCCACTTATCAAATTGGAGTTATTCGCAGCTGTTTAACCATGGTGTTTGGAGAATTCCATGCAGAGAATATTGTCAGCTTTTGCCTTTATAGGTCATTTTGACAGATTTTAATGATTAGTTCGACCCAATTGCGAAAACCTCAGCGGTCTCGACAGTAAGTGCACGGCCTATGTACAGCCAACGCTCTAAGCACCTGAAGTACGAGGCCCCAAAGGGAGCCGTGATTTCTAATCACATCCTACTACTAACGCTTTTTCCCCTTTTTCTCTCTAGCTTGCCAACAATGCTATGCCGCCTTCCGGTTTGGAAAGTCGGTTGGAATGTTTGTATAAAGTAATGCCTTCGAGATACCCCAGAGACAGCGCTTTCTTTAAACTGCCTCTTCGTCCGTAGCTGACAGTCAGACAAATTCCTGCCCGACACCAAAATCTAACCAATCGGCCGTCTGGATTTCTATCACCCCTCCTAATAACGCCGTCTAGATGAGCCAATCAGAAGAGCAGAAAGTTCGGCCGACACAGTGCAAAAACCGACCAATTAGATGCCGCGGCGCGCACGGTGCTTCACTGAACCTCGAGGCAGGTGTGCGGCGGGTGGATTAAATTTACCTCGACAAACAACAATATTTCCACAGGGCCAAAAGTGCCCCGTGCGACGGCGCGTGTTGTCTGTGTAAACATAGGCCATGCATGCCCTGCAAGATCAACACTTCCTCTATTCCACCGGACAAGACCCCATGCCTACGGCTGAAAACTATGCACTTCAACACTCGCGGTGGTTGAGAGGTGCGGTGGGACACTCCGCGCCGCTCCCAGTCGACGCTGCCGCCGCCGTCTCCTCCTCACCTGCCTTCTGCACTCAATTCCCTCTTCAGTCTGAGGATGTAAACTTTAACGAGGCCGCGCTCCGCGCGTCCGTCCCGCCAACGTCACAGGAGTCGGCGCCAAACAGTGTGGACATGTTTCACTTTCCCGCCTCCGGCGAAGTGGGCCTATGCCAATTCGAGAACTGTTTCAATTCCGCATTTGCCCGGATCCCGACACCGGAGACTTCTTCGCAATTCCAGGCAGCAGCGGCCGCGGCCGCTGCCGCCGCCATGATGGCAGCCGCCGCAGCACAAAGACCGTCCCGGAGCGAAACCATCCTGTCCCCTTCGAGGGGTGTTGACCCCTCCGCACTGATGAAGGCCGAAGACCTGAGTTTCCAGGGGCAACCCTTCCACGCAACCGGCGACTTCTTCTCCAGATGGTCCCACACGGGAGATCGGGAGCCTTTTTATGGTGGCGGCGGCGGGAACTCTACGGCCTTGGGTCTGGAGATCGCGCAACCACATTCAGCACAGTCAACAGGCAGGATGCTACAACAGCAACAACTGCAAAAACAACAACAGCACCAGCAACACCAGCAGCAGCAACATTTACTCATGGATGAACAGACCACCATGAAACCGCCCTTCTCATACATCGCCCTCATAACGATGGCGATAAATGCCCAGCCGGACAAATTAATCACTCTGAGCGGAATTTATCGATTTATTACCGAAAGGTAGGTGATCCGCCTGTGACGCATATATTTCAACACATTTTTCTCGATTCGAAATGGGGCAGTTCAATAAGTAGAGACAGCGTAACTGTGGGCAATCATTCTAGTAACTTATGCCTTCTTGTTTTAATTCTCATTGCTTAAGAGAACGGAATATCTAAGTGGGATTGTGACACCGATTGGCAAACATTAAACAAAGTCTATAGAATGTTGACAATCGACTGGCAACTAATTCAAATACACCGATCTCCCTTGAGTAAAAAATAACTGGCGTAGCTAATTTCGTTGCATTTGGTGGTGGTTTCTTATAGTTTACTTGTTTTCTTCGAAAGAATTTTAAAAATACGGACGGGTAAGAAAATCCGGTCCAGCATAAGGTTTTTGGAGATATGAACTGCCTCAGTTCTTAGTCTTGTAGCTTTTAGGCACTCTGCGTCTTCGCAAATATTCGAGCTTAAAAACTTCCTGATGTCCATCTTTTCCACAACCTGCGTCAAACTCAGTACGTATACACAGGTAGAAGATTTCAGCAGTCACTGATAGAGATCTCATCGGAACTCCGTTATGAGTCAAACTATTGGGAAAATAATTTTTTTGCAAAATGGCTCAGATATTAAAGCGTGTTAGTAGCCCAGCAAAATTCTCAACCAGTTGCCACGTGGTGTTTCAATAATTAATTTAGGGATTATGCAATCTTTAAATGAATGCTATGAGAACCGATCCATCTACCGTTTACCTTCAAGGAGAAATCGCCAAATTCATATAGGAATCGGAATCCAATTGAGTGCGCCAGGATCATTGCTTGTTCCTCTAAGAAACTCGATTAATGTAGCCGGAAAGGCGCAGAGCTGAATGCCAGTATTCAGTAGCGTATGAACTAAATTGAGACTCTGCCCCTCTCTTGTCATTAATTTAACCATGCCACCATGGTGTTCATGAGTAGATTCAAATGCCATAGCTACAGGTCCGTGGTCCAGTGGTTAGAGGCGTTGGACTTCTAACTGGCAGGTCGCGAGTCCGAGCCTCGGGTTTTCCACACTTCAGGGTCGGCTACGACTGGCTGACGATGGCTAATAAGCCAGAAATCGTCAGTCTAATCTCCCTTGTTTTTGTCGGTAATAATATTCTACAGGTAATTTATTAGGCAGAGAAGAAGACATCTCACAGGCTGGAACTATCAGTCTAGTCATCTGAGCCTCGCACTCCAACAGGAGCCCATCGTGAAAAATTAGGAAACAGTAATAAGAGATGTGGCATTCACCAGACGATGTTGACAGACAGACACGCAGTGTTGCGTACGCAGGTGGCAGAAAGTCACATTAATTTGTGAGGTTCCTGTTGAAGCTGCAGACCTCAACCAGCCCTAGGCTTGTTTCGTCCCTTATTGGGGCCCACCCTAGCTTATTAAACGCTTCTCAAAATGTCGGTCTTTCCTCGTATCCGGCCATTGACTGCTGGATGAGTTGGAAAACTCCGATAAGCAAGTTGATGCTCCGGTGCTCGAGCGTCCCCTTCCATGTCTAATTATTAATATTATCTATATAATAGCGTTGTTTTTGGCGTTTCGGTGCATCGTGTACATGGAGCTGGCCTGCAACAAGCGTTGCGAATAACGAAACAAGGGAATTCATAAAGGGAGATTGCAAATGCCATCAACGATAGCTCCGTCGATTCCAATTCAGCTAAGAATACGCACCAAATCTTACAACCACATTGTCCAAGCCCGATTTACCCCCATTTTGGAATTGTGTTCACCTTCACCGTTTCTCTGTTGCCTTCGTTCAAGTCCCCGCTCCCAGGAGGATAAGGAACCGGGCTGGGCATATTAGAAACGTCAACCTATGGTCCTCAGCACTACAACAACAACAACAACAACAACAACAATAACTACTACTACTACTACTACTACTACTACTACTACTACTACTACTACTACTACTACTACTACTACTACTACTACTACTACTACTACTGCTACTACTACTACTACTACTACTACTACTACTACTGGCACTATCGCTACTGATGATCTTATCATCATAGGTGTGGATTCTGTCGCTGATGTCACTTCGACCGCCGCTACCGACTATAATCCACCATAGGCTCCACAGCAGGGTGGGAATAGGGACGATGGCCTGCGCGTGTGTTATTTTCTAGTGAAGCAGACTTGCTCTATAGCTATCGCAATTTTCCCCCATCTACCTTGGCCCGATTTCGTGAGAGAGTCAAGAAGAAAGGAGATGGGAGAGGGCGCATGTGGCTGACATGGCGTAAACCCACATCCACAGTGTGTCCGTTCTACTACTACTACTACTACTACTACTACTACTACTACTACTACTACTACTACTACTGCCGATAATGGAATACTGTATAGCCTGTTCCCTACTTCGGCTGCTAATCTTGATCAGCACCTCTTGTTCTAAATCAGCGTCTTAAGCTTAAGCTGTAAGATTTTTGGTTTTAAGCCGGCGAGCTCAGCGTCAAGTTGACAGAGCGCACCATATTGCCCAATATTTAGATTGTGTGAGAACAGGCGTGACCGGAAGTTGTTTTTCCCTTGTGGTGGTGGCGGCGGCGGTGTTGGCGGTGGTAGCCTTCACACAGGACGGCCCAAAAATGCGAGTTTATGTGTCTATCAGGGAGGGGATTATAGCGTCATTGACACCCAAACTCGGGCAACCACACTGCGTAACCGCGCATAAAAACAGTAGGTTTAGGCGATAACCCAGGTCGACTCATCCCATCTATCGGGGAAACCGAACAAGTCATTTTAAAGGACCTATTAGTTCGGATCCCATATACGTATTTCGACAGTCGCAAGAATGAAGTGTATATGAACCTTCAAATTATTGAAATATGTCAAGTAAGCGTTTGACCCTTACTGTTGTGGTTAGGATCTCACTCGATCCCATTCTGTTCGTCCGCCAGCTTGCTACTGGAGACAGTGGACGCCATACATAAGCAGCTCACTAGGAGATCTAGTGATTACTGGGATCGAGGGAGATCCTAACAGTGAGGGTCAATCGCTTACCTGACATGTTCATATACCCCAATTCATGTGGCCTATGACGTACTGATGATCGGTGACGGACGTGAAATAGCTGTCTGTGTCTGCCCCTTTGCACTCCTAGTGAGATGCTTATAGATTACTGAAATGTTATCTTCGATGGCTCAGGTGATACCGATCCCCATGCAATGTAAAAAATGTGTTAGTAGGGCTGCTTAATGAATAGGCATTCTGAGAACTCCGGTTTATCCAGTGTCAAAGAAGATTCTGTCGTCATAAAAGATGATTCAACAGATCCTCCCGCTGTTTAAAAGTTATCCGGAGGTTCTTTGTTCCTGCACTACTTCTGAGATCTGGGCTAAACAACCAGACCGCCACATACCGAAACCAGCTGAGATATGGGTCAGACAGTTTGAGACTTCATCAGTTTAGCGTACAGTATTAACCTTAATGAGGGGTGGAGTAATTTTCCGAAACATGCTCACGGTTGACTGGTTTTTGAGAAAGGGAATAGAGGCGAAGGGAACGCTACTCGACTAGCACTCTAACCAACGAACGCTAGACCCCCAACACTCGTAGTTCAGTTGGAGTTTCGTCTTGGGCCCTCGAAAACTATCATCTCTAGGTCTGACTTAATCACATCCACCCACCTCCTCAGTGCACGGAGAAATGAATGACCACCGGTAGGACTGACTTATGTGGCCCCCAAAATAGGGACCGCCTGCATCACGGGTAGTTTTGAGCCAACTTCCAGTCTAATGAGGATCCGGTTTAGGGTTAGGGTTTGGGTAAGGTTAAAGATTAGGTTTAAGGTCAGATTTAAAGTTGACAGTAACGCAAGTTAGAACCAAACTTAGGGTTAAGGTGGGGATTACTGTTAACTGCAGAATTAAGGTTTAGGTTAGGGTCAAGATTAGGGCAACGGTTTAGTTTCATACTAGGGTCACGGTAATATTTTGTCTCTTCCGGAATTATGCGAATGCCTGCCTTTATTACTTGAGCGGAACGTCTTTATTCCCATGTCCTGCTTAGAGGGTCATATACAGTGGGCGACCGATCTCGTGAAATTTTGACCGAAATTCTGAAGTGGGCAGGGCTATCAGTGGACAGTGTCACCGCAAAACATGCATAGGCAATGAGCAAAACTCAGTCCCGGCCGGCCGATTCTCAGTTTCTTGCAGTAAAGCAGCAAACTACCCATGAGAAAACTAACGTCGAAGACTGGCGGCCCGGCCCTAAACGTTCACCGCATTTCCATCCGAGATAAACGCCAGAGATATTTGGGTATGGGGTTTGCGGTAGTACTGGCGACGACGTTTTTAATTATACCTACAGAGGTCAGGGTGGTTATACGAACCAGTCTGGGTGTGGAAGCCACTGAATGGTAGTCAGCTTTGCTGAGTATGGCTCAAAATAGGGCTGACGACGGTCCTGACACCAAGGAGGCTTCTCGGGTTGTTTTCCAGATGTCTCAGCAAATCTGAGTGTATATTACTGCCAAAAGTTATGTGTGGTCGTCCAGCAACGTCTTCTCAACGCTTCGGTTAGGACGACAACCCACCCTGTCCCTAACGTGCTCGCCAGGTTCTGCCACATAAAACTGCACTATCCTTGTCAAGCGTGCACCTCGTAGACTGAAATCGCTTAACGCTAGTGTAACGGCTGATCTGGCACAAAATTATCCGGGAATTAAAAAGCTTCTCCAATACCTAAATATACCGTGTCTTCGAGCAAAAATATGAAGTCCGCTTGATTTGTTGCCAAATGAGCATAAGAAGGCATATTTTTGTACATGTTTTCTACGAAATGTGTTTGCATTTATATGACCATCGCAACTCGATGCGAAAAATTCATGCTGCTCAAGTAGTCACTTTCTGCCGTGTGTGGTTTCTACAGAAAGTCGCAAAGAAGTGCATTCAAAAGCCGACATCCTGGCGCGTCCGAAATACTATAGGATTGTGTCGTATGATAATCAGTATTACAACCCCACCTAGGTAGTCCTTCCTAATCGAAAACGCACTTCAGATTTCGGCCAACATTTCATGAGATCGGTCACTCACTGTAAGTTAGTCCTACCACGGCGTCGTGACTGGTCTCACGTGAGCGAAGTGTCTGAGACGGAGCCTCCAACCGAAGGGTCGCCGGGCGTTCCTGACCTTTTATGGGGAGTTTCATGCGCGTGACGCGTTCCGTCGGCCGAATTTGCTGTGTGGTCCGCAGGCCTGCTGTCACCCGTCTTGGTCGTCCTCAGGCCAGCCCAGACGACCATACTTTGGTTCTAGGCTAGGCTGACTTTTGATTTGAGTCAAGTTTCAGTTTTCAAGTGTCATGCTATAGCAGATACTCCAGCTCACGTGAGTAAGGCGTTCCTTGAGCCGAACTGACTATGAGAGAGAACAAAGGCCTCCGTTTTTTTGATGGCCCTGTCCAGGTGGATTGTAGGTGGTCTAACAATCGATAATCACAAAGACCGAAGACTACCAAACGGAACACCCTCATTCTGCATCATAATTAGGCCAGCTCTGGGGGAACGACCTCCAGGTGACCTTGAAAGGAACATCGCTTGTGGAATTAACGACTTCCTGGCACTACAGTTACTCGGCGGCCTGTGTTCAAGAGAATGCACAAGTGTTAGAACCAGTGACGAAGTTACCTGGGGTCTACCTCGAGGCAACGCTAGATTTCCGCAAAAATGAGTTAAGGTTTACAAGAACATGGTGCGATCCTATCTGAAACCCTGCGTGCCATATTAAGAAGGAGCCATTTAGCCGGGTTCCGTGAGGTCTGAATTAGCCCCCCCCTCCCCCCCAGTTGGCAACCCTTCAAGTTATGACGTTTGGGAAATCATGATGGTTTCACAGCGCGTCACATTTGATGGTGGGAAATGTACACAAGTACCGGGTGGATGGATTACCCAGTGTCGACCTCCCTCCTGCGGTAGGGTCCTATTTCGAAACCGTGCCTGTTAGGGGTTAGGCCTAAGGGTTAGGGGTTAGGGTTAAACCCCCCATTACCACTGTTCCCGTATGTCAGGCGGCTGGGGCTTGTCTACTGCAGGTACGGCTACGAAATAAGATCCGACCTGGGTCTGATGTTTGACCTGCCAGCAACTACCGTAAGGGTGATGCACTACTCTGGCAGGACCATAGGTCGAACGAACTAGGATGCCTGACTTTATGAATGCATAATGAGTTGACTCCTTCAAAGCCACGGATCATTTTTTTGTAATTTAAAAGCGCTAGCCAGTCAAGGCACCATCAAAGAGCTGTGGCACGCCGCATTTCGATTATGCACCTTCCCAGTCGCCTATTTTTGTTTCATCCACGGAGACTGCTTCTTCACTTACGGTGTCTGCTTTGCCAACAAGGATTGGCAGGGTTGATTTTTTAGTAGGCATGTTTCCGAAAAACAATTTGGCCCTTCATTCCGTGCCAGAAACACGAGTTCGCCCTTTCGGCCACCCGCTAGCCACCCTGCACGTCCATGGCTGGCGGATGCTGGGACGGCACTCAGCGTGGGTTAGTCGGGAAATAAGCTAACCATTGAGTCTGACGGCTAAACAGTCGTGGTGTGCAGCAGCGTTGCTACCTGGGCGCGGAGATCTGAAATCAAAATTATAAAATATTTCAAAGCCCGACGATGGCACTGTGACCTGACGACCGTGAGCCGTCATTGAATATGTTTGCCTGTTATCGCTGCCTTGCGTCTAAGTTCACGAGGCATAGCGCTGGAGGCCGTACAGTGAGTGACCGATCTCATGAAATGTTGACTGACATTCTGAAATGCGTTTTCGATTAGGAAGGATTACTTAGGCGCCGTTGTAATACTCATTATCTTGCGGCATAATTCTATAATATTTCGGACTCGGGAGGATTTCAGCTTTTGAATACACTGCCTTTCAGTCTCCTGTAGAAACCGTACTCGGTAAAACATGACTACTTAATTAGCATGCATTTTCCCCATTGAATTTCGATGGTCTTGAAAATTCAAATATATTTTATAGAAGCCCTAAACAAAAATATGCTTTCTTCCAGTCAATTAATAGAGAGGAGTATAATTATGTTTTGAAGAAGTTTCCAATTATGATATTTTTTAAGACCGCGCAATGCCTTAGTGGACTTAGTGCCAAAAATATTAGCATATTATGCTCGCAACATTTGTTGACTGAAGAGAATGACGCCGTCCCACTTCGGGACGTCTTGATTGAATGCCAGCTAGAGTAATCTAATTCCAGTTGACTGACTGGGGATGGGTCAGGGCAAGATCTTATTTCGTAGCCGTGTCTGTTAGGGGTTAGGCTTAAGGGTTTGGGGTTGGGGTTAAACCCCCCATTACCACTGGTCCCGTATGTCAGGCGGCTGGGGCTTGTCTACTGCAGGTACGGCTACGAAATAAGATCCGATCCCTCTTTCTTCCCCCTCTCATGCACAACTCGACCTTCCGAGCATGTCAACCATTTGGCGCTGGGATTAAGGTTTTTTGAACTAGAAAAGAAACCTAGCCCCGAAGGGGTCAACGATTTTCCTCCATAAAAGAACGATCACACAGAAAGCCTCTGAGTCCTCATCACACTACTAAAATCTTGATCAGTAGACGGACACGATGGTGGAGCTTGAAGGACGAGGAGGACAGCTCAGTTTTATGTGACAGAACTTGGAGAGCACGTTAGGGACAGGATGTGTTGTCACCCTAACCCAGGCGTTGAAGAGACGTTGCCGAACGACCACAGTGGACTTTCGGCAGAATTATACACTCAGATTTGCTGGAAACCAACCCGAGAGGCATCTTCGGGGTCAGGATTGTCGTCAGCCACGCCCAGAATGGCCCGTATAACCACCCTGACCCCTGCAGGGAGAATTTGAAGCGCAGTTACCAGTACTGCTACAAATCCTGCTCACAAATATCTTTGGCGTTTATCTTGCATAGATATTCAGCCAATGTTTGGGGCCGAGCCGCCAGTCTTCGACCTTAGCTTTCTCATGGGTAGTTGGCTGCCTTGACTGAGAATCGGTCGGCCGGGACTGAGTTTTGTTCATTGCTTACGCATTTTTTGCTGTGATACCGTCCACTGATTGCCCTCCTACATCCTTGGCGCAGTTCTCACAAGAGCTGTTTTGTTCAAAAAGCATGAAATTCGTCATTCTTGCTTCTAGTTTTCTTTGATCTGAACTGACTCATGCCCACCTACCTACCCCACCTGAAATAGTCTAACAACACGGGAGCTTTTGGGTTCCATTATTTTCTTACAGATTAGCCATCATCCTACGATACTTTGCTTGTGCCTACGGCCCAACCCTTTCTGGTCCTTTCACGATAAATCATCCTTAAGCAGGAATGGAATAGATTCAGCGCTCTATCCCACTTTCCCGAAATCAGTCGTCGACCTGGCGTTTTGATGATTTATACAGTCTTCCACCCGCCTATAACTGCTGTTCTAAAATGTCCTCGTTTTCTGAACAAAACGATGTCAATTCATGCAGTATGTGGTCCATTGCATGAAATGCTTACCGGAAATTCCGAAATATACTTTCAATTAAAAGATTGCTTAGGTGATGTTGTAAGAGTGATTATCGTGCAGCGTAATTGCTGATTTTCGGTGCTCCTACAAAATCCCCTACGTTTTACTGAAAGCATGCACAAGATATTATTTTTTGCACTCATTTGGTGAAGAAGTACGTTTTCCCAGTTTTTTTTGACTTGAACAAGGGTTTTTTTAGTACTAGAATACTTGTTATTATGAGATTTTTAAAGACCCTGAGAGGCCCTTTCATGGAGCATCTCATCGTTACGCATATTACAGCCGCTTGTGAAGTACGCAACATGGTCCGCATCCCTTGCAAAGTTCTAGGAGTCCTATATGACATCATCTTAGCGGCATAGAGATTTCCATTGAAGAGAAAGCATGTGGCATCGGGTTTTGAAACCCTAAACGCAGTTACAGCTGTAGGTTGGGCCCAGAATTATCTGGCAATTGAAGAACTTTTTGCAACTGAAAGATGCCCTTCTTCGTGAATACAATTCGAAGAAGACATAATTCTCTACTAAACGAATACATGAAAGAACATGTTTGTCCATGTTTTCTACGAAATGGATATAGAAAATCGGTGGGAAAAATCCACACTTCTTATGTAGTCATTTTTACTGAGCGCAGTTTAAGCCAGTAAGGAGGTGCATTGAAAGACCGGCATGCTGGCCTGACTGAAACATCTTAGGATAATGCTGCACGGTAGTCAGTTTGTTAAATCCACCCAAATAACCCTTTTTTAATCGAAGGGACAGTTCAGACTTTCGGTTTATAGCTCATGAGGGGCGCAGGAATACCGACCATTTGATCCCCTTCCCCACCAGTAAACTGCCTGAGCATATCCGGCGCAATGCCTGCGGTGGGGTGAAAGCCTCTGTCTACGTGTGCCACACGCACACACGGCACAGCTTGACCAAAACGTACCAAGCAAAATATGACTGAGCCCACGAGGAATTGTCGCTGACAAGGACAAGAGGACACAACCCTGACCGTAACGACACGAGATTTGAACCGGGTTAGCTGTTCACTGGGCCAGTGCTCTGTCACTGGGCCAGGGGTTCACGTCCTTCGGTCTACGATCAGGCTTCCCCACCTCCAGCGAAACAAAAGGCGCAAATACCTACAATGCGTAATCGATCTCACGAAATGTTGGTTGAAATTCTGAAATTCGTTTTCGATTAGGAAGGATTTCTTAGATAGGGTTGTAATATTACTTAGCGTGCGGCATAATCCTATAGCATTTCGGACTCGCCAGGATGTCGACTTCTTGACCTCCTGAAAAAACCGTACTCGGTAAAAAATGAATACTTAAGTAGCATGCATTTTTCCTATGTATTTGTATTCAAATATATTTTATAGAGAACGTGCACAAAATAAGCTTTATTTTACTTTTTCGGTAGAAAATAACATTTTCTTTGCATTTTATACACGAAGAAAGTGTATATTTTGGTTTTAAAAGTTTCCCAATTCCCGAATATTTTTGAGCCTGATCTGCCATTGCATCAGTGTTCAGCGATTTCAGTCAACAAGGTGCATGCCTTCCGCGTAGGGGAAATTATATATTCCTCTATGCCTTTAAAAAGATACCACACTGAGTTCATAAAATATCCCAGTGGATCCGAACTGTGTTTTACATTTCATGAGCAGCAGTGGTAAACAGACATCTGCGGTCCTGTACGCATGGACATCGCACGGTCTTAAAAATTACAATTAGAAACTTTTTTAAAACCTAAAGATACACTTTCTTCGTGCATAAATTGCAAAAAAATGTTATTTTCTACCGAATAAGTAAAATAAAGCTTATTTTGTGCACGTTTTCTATAAAATATACTTAAATTTATAAGACCTTCGAAAATACATAGGAAAGATGCATGCTACTCAAGTAGTCATTTTTTACCGAGTACGGTTTTTGCAGGAGGTCAAGAAGGAGTGCATTTAGAAGTCGACATCCTGGCGAGTCCGAAATGCTATAGGATTATGCCGCAGGCTAATCAATATTACAACCCTATCTAAGTAATCCTTCCTAATCGAAAAGGAACTTCAGAATTTCGGCCAACATTTCATGAGATCGGTCACGCATTGTACCTCGTGCTTGTAGCACCGACCTTGGACAGATATTATCATTACCGGAATCGGAATGCACCGTGCTCTCCAGAACTGTGGAAACTGCCATGCGTGATGACTGACGCTGCAGTCGGTACAACTGAAGTCGGTTTGTGAGGCAGTTGGACAGGCGCCTCACCCTTACATCACTACACTTCGCCCGCTTACCAGCGTGAAATTCTCCCCCATCCGATCTGAGAGCTGTCCCGGAAGCTTAGATACTTGAAGCGAGCGGGCGTTTACTTGATTTTCGAGCAGCAGTTGCTTAGGCAGAAGAGGTGCCAGACCAATGGACGCATGTCCGTTTCATATGTAAACGTAAGAATATGCATGTTGAAGAAGCCGATCGCCGAAGAACATAATATCTCCATCCGGCGTTTTGCACCCATAACAACATGCATACTTAGAGTTAATTTGTGCTGTAAATAGAGAGCTATGAAGACAGAAGAGGGTGGGGTGGCTACATCCAGCTCATGATTCACCGTCAATCGACCGAATACTCTCATTATTGATTACTTGTTGCAGCACGACCGCTCGCAGGGGGCTTTACGTCTCTCCTACATCTTACTGCTTTTGTAATATTCCGGTCTTCCACCCTCTATCCTCCCCGTTGACTAATAATGATGTTGGGCGCAGTGTCTGGCGTAGAATGAAAGATTCCGTCCCCGTGTGCCACAAGAACAACCACGTAGGTTAAGTCAACAGCGAGACCGGTTCATCAAGAGGAGTACCGTACAAAAGGTTGGTTGCATGTCTTTTGTCAAAGCAAAGTCTGCAGTCAGCGAAGGCTGACAAGCTCGAACACTCCACTGGTGCATGGGAAAGGGGAGAGAATGCGTCAGACACTGGAAAATCGGCACAGCGGCGCAACGTCCACCACATAATAAACCGGACACACTACAATCTATCATGAAGCGTTAAAAGCCATAGCTTGGAGGGCTGTTTAACTGGCGACATAACTCGAGTATTTTGGGGCGAGTGCGAGTCAGGATGTAATGGCTTCTTCTTGATGTGGCCCACCTGATACCCTCACAAATATGAGGCCAGAGAAGCCCCCATTGCTCCCCGGTATACTTCTCTGGGGTAAGCTCGTGGGTGGCACGCGTAGACGGGTGGATGCGCTCGCGTCCACCCCCGTTCGCCTTGACATTACCTTGCTGCCAGAGCAAAGTGGGTGAGTGATCAGGGGGCGAGGTAGATGCTGCGCATACCCGTCACCCAATAAACGAATTGACGCTCAAGTCACCGGCGTCGCCGGTGTTGCGCCCATTCCATTCCGCCTCCCGGGGGCGGAATGAAACTCACGAACCAAGGTTGCGTCCTTTGGTCCGTTACAACAGGTACCATTCTGAAGGGTAACAATATGACAGCTCACTGGAAAAACCCAGCTTAGCTCGTTACAAAGCATGGACAATATGGCCTCCGTCATAGGGGGCACAGGTCTCCTTTTGTGCTTTCGGGTGTATACTTTAGATTTCAATTTGGAGCTCTTTTATTTCCCTTCTGTCTCTCAACCAATGATCTGACGTATTTTGGTTCATGCATTTTTTTCGTCCCCACTTAACGGGGGACTGTCCTAACATTTCCGTCGACTTATAATGAGGTTGGGGGCAATGTCTGTCGTAACGTGACAGTCCCCGTCTACGTGTGAATTTCGCATATACGGTAATAGTTAAGGACATGCGCAGACTTAGCAGGGCTCTGTCGATACCATTAATAAATAAATTCAATCGAAATCTTTTACAAAAAAATTTTGACCCGTTTCAAGACAAACAAGTCCTGTCTAGCAGATCACTTATCGACGGAACGCGCGAAAAAGGATCCCCGCGCTAAAAGTGACCTTGGACCGAATTCCAAGTGGGACCTATACTGCAGTGTCCTAGCTCTAACCGTAACTCACCTAACCATAACCCTAATCCAAGCCCTCCCCCTTCGAAATTTGTCACAAAGTCATCTATAGTACGGAGGGTCCTTATTCTGGTATCAAACACACTTACATGCTTCTAAATGCGGAAAAACAGCAAATTCACATGTCTTTCGGTCTCTACCACGTAAACCAGTTAATTGACTATTAGAGACTTTACGTAGTCTCACGATGTCAGCGTCGACTTCAATGGTTAGGAAGCTTGCCCTACCTGTTTTTCTAGAAAGGGAACTCGGGCGACAGAAACGCAAGAAAACCGTATTACCTACCGGTACACATGCTCCAGAGGCGTAGATACACCCTGTTACAGGTGCGGCCATTTTTCGAGGCCGTCTTTGTCAAAAAACCTTCTGACCGTGATTGCCTCTAGCCCA
This sequence comes from Spirometra erinaceieuropaei, assembly GCA_902702965.1. Lineage (NCBI taxonomy): Eukaryota > Metazoa > Platyhelminthes > Cestoda > Diphyllobothriidea > Diphyllobothriidae > Spirometra > Spirometra erinaceieuropaei. The sequence goes on from CACRXP010000061.1 coordinate 1,596,006, forward strand.
CCTTGGTATTAATACTACCAACAGGCTCGAACAGTCTGGATCGCGAAATGACGTACTGTCTCTGGTGTTAATGAAATGTGACAATTCAGTTGTTGTGAGTGGCAGTTTCTGCTCAACAGCCGATTTTCAACGGTGGGGTTCAAACCCACGACAGAAAGTACAACCAACGCTCTCGCAACCCGAAATATGGCGTCTCAACTAAGGGTCGTGAGTTTGATCACATCTAATTATCCACCTAGCCTGCACCCACCTATGGAATCAGCCAATTCTGATAGAGTAAGTTCACTGACTGAGCAGTGAACCTTGTGTTTGCTGTCGTAGGTTCGAACCCCATCGAGATCGCCGAGTTATATCCAATCGTGTCAAATGGAATTCAATATCGTTTTCGGCCGGGAAACAAAATCGGGTGGCGACAGGCGCTTTCTGGTCATTTAAATTTCGTTTTTTCTCTATAATTTACCATAAAAATATTCCAGGTGTCAAATTTGCTGACTACTGCCTGTTCGACGCGCGAGCCGTGCGGCTGTCAAAACTCAGTACCCAATTCATGACACTGCACTAGCAGGATATCGGATAATTTCCAAGGAATATATTTTAGCTGTCGGATATAGACCGCGCGCATAATGTACACGAAAAAATACAATTTCGGCCTTAAACCTGACTTGGGCATAAAATTCGGCCCTTAGTTCCTGATCTCATTCATTGAAAAATGTGCGGCATTGTTGTAGGCACAACATGTTCTCTTTGACAGTTCCCACACAAAAAGAGCTTCTTTTCCTCGAGTTTTCGACCACGCGTCTCCGCTATTGACATGCTATATCATTTACGCTCTATACGCCAGGTGCATAGTACGTTGTTTAAAATACCAGGGTTCATCCCACCAATCAGCTTCTACCTGAGTTCGTTCCAACCCTCTCGATCGATACATGGGGCAATGCGGAGGAGTGGCTACAGAGTACGGTCAGATGTGGTTATGTAGCCGCACCTGAGGTAAGAAAACCCCAGCCACCTGTAATACGGGACCGGTGGTAATAGGGTTTTTACATGTGGGACCGGGGGACACACCGGCGACGAGGTCAAGCAGTTGTATGCAAAAGAAAAGCTATTGGGAATGCGCGGTTGTACTTTGAGTGGTTGAGAAATAGTTGCCCTAACCCCTAACCCTAAAGCCTGACCCTAACCATAACCCTTAACCCTTGACCGCAGCCCTAAGCTCTAACCCTGAAACATCCAACGCGAAAGTTAGAAGGAGACGACAAGTCGAAAGTCAGGAAGGACCGCCGACATTGGTAGACACGGCAACAAAGAAACAAGGCCGTCAGCAGAATACACACCGCAGCACACAGCAACACCATACCAACGTAATCACACCAACTCAAAATAATTAAGAGGGTCAACAGCATTGTGTACATCCGGTGCGAAAACATAATCACATCTTACCCAGAGTGATTTTCAGATGGGCGCATCATTTAAATCTTCGAGATGATGAATGCACCACCAGACTGGTTGTGGAGTCAGACCGCCCCCTGTAGGCATGAATACTTCACGAACACTCCCCCAGACACCTGAAACGGCCCGAAGGCTGCGGCATGAATGTGAGAATCCCCACTGCTGACGATGGCGGTGCAGCGCATTAACTTAAATCTCTGCAGCCGTCACATTTAACCGCGAAAGATTAGTCAGGGCATTAGGCCGTGGTGCCCCAAAGCCAGACGAAGGGCCGTGTTCTGTCCGGCAATCAGGTTGTGTACCGATGAAAGCCACCCAAAGTGACTGTGAAATGTAACTGGGCCTGTGCGTGGCCGATGTCCGGAATGTCAGGAGACCACTTCGCAAGTGATGTCAGCTCCCTCACAAACAGCAAAACTCCCTTCTTCCTTCAGGAGTGTACACTCTTCTGCTTTACGGCAAGAAATTGACTGGTTGGACGACTGCAACTGACGGACCTTCTTTCTCGTCTTCATACGAATTTATCAACGCCGTTTTCTGACAAGGCGTATGGGTTCATTTGTTGAAAAACCAAATTGTCGGCAACGATCGGGTGGAGGACCCCAATCAACCACGACCAGTCAAAGGTGCCCGTCTTACAGGAGAGGCGGTAATAGGGGTTTTACGGGAGAGGTCTATATATGCATAGAGGAATGGCAAAATAAGTATAGATAATTGGTAGATTCATTTTTCGGGCGGAAAGTTTCAATGCATCGACATATAACAACCGAAATTAAGCAGGACAACTAGAAAAATAAACACCAAGTGTCAACAACGATCGCTTCTCAATTGCCCGAGCTGAGCTCATTGTAGATAATTCACCAGACTGTCTACGACGATCGCTTCTCAACTCTCTCAGCTGAGGTCATTTTAGATAATGCCCCAGACCATCCACAACAGACGACTCATCCTTGTAAGATGAAGCATCAAACCGAAATAATCGTCTCGGACCAAAACCCACTTAAATAAGTATAGCAGGTATTCTTTGTATGCCGCAGATGCTTGGGGGCCTTCACCTGATCCTTACCAAATTGTCGCCTGAACTGTTAAGTTTAAGTAATGGTACAAATCAACCATTTTTGCACGCCTCGGTCGGTGGCGTTCAGAGATTACTGGCCGAAAATCCTGGTCACTTTTGGAGGATTTGACGCTTGGGGCGTGAGAGACAGAACCAACCAGCGCGCGAGAAGCGCTGAAGACACAACTATCCTGGCGCCCTCGCAAAAATGCGAGATCAAGACTGCCCCTCTCGCTCGAGTGGGGATATCTCTTTCAATCGAGCCACTGCGAGACTGTCTGCGGGTGTGCAATTTGTCACTGTCGCCGACTCGGTTACCGTCACTCCGACCCCCCGCCCCCCCCCACTCCATGGCTGGTCAGTCTGCCTCGTCCACCGCCTTCACCCCCCATGGCCGGGGTTGGGGAGGGGTGGTAGGGTCTCGGAAGCGCCAGCGCAGGCGCGACGGTCAGGGGGATTGGACTGGTGTGTCAAGTGATGTCCCGGTCAAAGCACCCACCGGACCATAGACCCGCATCGG
>CACRXP010000061.1:1606116-1622959 GCA_902702965.1 Spirometra erinaceieuropaei
ATTCGCGATCACAGGGTAATGGGATACTTGGTAGTCTAGGGCGCTGCTTCGCACTCAAGGACCACAGAATCCAAGCTGGAATCCCAGAACATCCGCACCTGAGGTAGTCTATGGCTGACTAACGACGGCTAATAAGCCGGAAATTGTCACCCCAGTCTGCCTTGTCTTTGTCGGTAGCCCTCCCCCCGCATTCTTTTAAAGTTGCAATGTAACTGCCTGCGATCGCGACTCTATCCAAACTCTTTTGGTTCTCCATGGGATCTATCTACGACGATAACCTGCGAGCACTTTTCCGCATAGAAGAAACGTACCTTTACTAGTACTGTTACAATTATTATTATTACAACTACCACTACCACCACTGATACTACTGGTAATAGTGGTACTACCGCCAATACTACTACTACTACTACTACTACTACTACTACTACTACTAATACTACTACTACTACTACTATTGTGAGCCTAAGATGGGCCACTATGGGGGACGCGCTGGATCATCATGCCGAGTCACACAACTAGCAGTATACTTCGAAACACAAAACACTTATCACACTTTTTCGATATGCATTCTTCTGGAAGAGATTGAACTGATGAAGTTGAGATGCTAATTAGCGGACGCCTACCAGTTATACAGAATACCGCACTGGCATATTTCTGAACATCATGTATGCCAAACAGGGAAAAATAACTATCTAGACAGTGGGTGTTTTTTCACTGATTTTTGGTATCCATGTAAATCAAAGTGCACTCCACCGAATTAATGCACAAAACTTCATTTCCTATACCAGTGACCTAACTGATGAAAGGTTACGAAGTTCGGGCAAAATTATGCTACGCACAGGCCACCAACCGGGCATCCCCAGAAGCTCTACTGCATTAAATTGGCCGGTTTTCAAAAGAAGGCATATTTCGGTTCATAAATTATTATTCATTAGCTGAGAAATAAGTCTCTACTCTTTTAACAAGACCCGGAAACTTAAAAACTGAGCACGTAATTGGTCACTTATGTAGGGCTTAAGATGGCAAAGGATTAGAAGGTGAAGTGAATTAAGAGGGAAAAACAGTAAGAAACCAGTGAACAATGAAAAACAATGACAAATACAAGGTACTAGAACTGATTAAACCTCCACCTTGCTTGTTATACACTCGTAAGCCTGGCGGATATAGAAATTACCAAGTTGTCCATGTTGAACTGGTCTGTACAATTATTAATTACGAAGCCCAACTTATGTTGCACTGTAGCCGAAGGCATCTTTCACGATTTCGACGAACACCCTGTTGCTAATGGGGTCTGCTGTCGACCGACAGACTGGTCGTCTACTGATATGTGTGCTTAACATAGTGTATAATAAGTCAGGCGTTCTTCTAATATACGACCAATGAGCCAAATTTATAGGTTTGTTGAAAAAAAGATCTCATCAAAAAGTGTACAATTCTCCATAATTAAGGTTTTCGATCAGCATGCCGTCTAAAAAATAAAAGAGGTTTCTCACCAGTCTCCAAACTTAACAGGTTGTCAGAGCCTTTTCCGGACGAAGGGTGAATCCCTTCATCATTTTACTAATTATACTCGGAGGGAACATCAACACATGTTCCTCGGAATAGTCCTACTGATCCTCTTTTAGTGTGTGACGAATAACATGGTCGTCTCATGTGATTTTGGGCAGTTCGGATCAGCCTCGTTTATTTAAGAGCACTGCTCAATCACTGCGGCTTCTCCACTGGATGATCTGCCAATATTGAAAATTCTCGCCAACACGTATTTTACTAAACAAACACAGGACACCTCAGAGCCATACCTATTTTGTGGAAGTTACATCCTCTTCAAATTTTGCACTTGAAAAAAGGAGTGCCTAGGTCATAAACGTTTGCAATGGGAAATATTTAAAAGCTCTTATCTGGTCACTGCCCCCGGCTTTGTTCATTTTCTTGCGAAATGTGCGCAACGCCATCTCTTTATCTAATACACTGCCGTATAAAAGTAAGAAAACCTTTTTATAAGAACGTCTAGGACGCATTATGCACTTGAAACCTTGCAAACAGACAAAGAGGCAGTCTGCGTTTCAAAAGAATACAGGCATTACCACTTTTTCTGACCGGGAACGATGTGTGCACACCCCTTGAACTTTGGCACAAGGTAATAGGAGTTTTTATGAATGGAATCTCTTAGGAGGCGTTGGGTTCTATAATGCATAAAAGGAAATGATCATATCTGCGCCGTATGCTTGTTTCAACACGTTAAAGCGAAATAAGTAGGCTCATTGCATATAGTTCGGGGGTACGCATGTCCACCTCCTACCGAATTATTTGAAACCCAAATACCCCCGTCCTGTAGGCACGGGCTTCCACGGAGATGTAAGCGCTCATAAGATGGATTCGAGAAATCACCTTCCGTGTAGGCTTTCCAGCATGCCTGAACATATGCGAGCAACGAAAATAACCGAGAAAGTACCCCTACTCATTTTTTAATGAGTAGCAATTGTAAAAATTTCAGCAAATGTGTTCAGTCAATAGTCTGGATGTCATCGTGTCGCATTCGATCTTTGATTACGTTCGCTGATGGTGGCGATCTTCCCTACTTACAAGGGTGTAGAAAAATTACAGTCAGTGTTTCATAATGCAGCACTAACGTGGGTGCCGGTTCTATGAGTGTTATAGTCGCAGAGAGGGCACTTTTCCATTAAAAGAAAATTTGATGAATACCAGCCAGTGTCCCCTGAACCCCGAAGCTCGTTGTACTTTCGAAATGCAGCCCAGATTCGCAAAAAAACTAGTGTTTCTGTGTTATGATTGGTCAATCTACACAGGATGGTTTCTACAGCCACGAACTGGCCCTAACAAGTAACATACGAATGTACTGTGACAGGACCCTTTTGGTTTGGTCCGTCCAACAGAGCTACAGTTTGTTCCGGAAGACTTATTCATCCACCCAGCTAATTTCGCTGTCTTTAATTTTTGCCTCGACTTCAGCTTTCCCTACTACCGCGACAACAAGCAGGGCTGGCAGAATTCCATTCGACATAACCTCAGCCTGAATGACTGTTTTGTCAAAATACCTCGGGACGAAAAGCGACCCGGCAAGGGCGCCTTCTGGACCCTCCATCCGGCGGCCCATGACATGTTCGAGAATGGTTCCTTCCTGCGGCGTAAACGACGCTTCAAATCCAGCTCCAATGCATACGCTGGGCGAAAACGGACCGCCAGGCAGATGGACCCGGAGACCGGTGCTGCCGCTGCCGCCGCCACCGCCACCGCTGTGGACAGGTCACCCTCGTCGCCCACTGTCTTTGGCAGTGGGGAGGGAGAAGGAGTTGGCGAGGCAGCCGCACCGGTCCTGCCCGATCTGTCAATTTTTGGGACAGGCAGCAAAATGATGGAGGCGGAGGAGGGGACTGGGACTCAAGCCGACCCATTGGACTCCCTTCAGCGTCAAGTGGCGCTATCCACCGCGGCGACAACCTCACTCTATGACAGTTTACAGCTTCAGCAGACTAGCTTACCCCACCGCCGTCAGCCAGAAATGTTAAACTGCGAGAGACTGTGTCCAGACTGGTCCGAGGGTCACCAATATAGGCAGAACACGACAAGTGGACATGAGGAGGCAGAGGGGGAGAGCATGAATCTGCAGCAAAGTGAACAGGATAGATCTCAACAGGTATGTATGTATATCCATGCTAGATTGGTCCGTTCAAAACTACAGCGATTGGCGCGTACATATGAAAGGTATATCTCACTCTGCCTTCACGCATCCACCATGTTCCCATGACAAGGCAGAATCAAGCTAATCGGAGGTGGTGAGGACGCAGAGGCTGGAACCGCGTACGGAGCTCTAATTTCACAGCAACCAGACTTCATGCGGCGGTCACAGACGTAACATAAATGAGAGCAATAAAAGGGCATGATTAAGGAGATGCCACTGCAAACCTGGGTAGGGGTTTATTAGCCCCGTCATTTGGCAACTCTTCAGACCACAGCCAGTAGTGTGTCGGGGTGTATTGAAGGCGCGTTATTTTTTATATCAGGGAAGGTAGGCGTTGGATTGGCAACACACGATCTGGCCCCTCCCCACACCAGGATTATGCCTGCAAGGGGGTAAAACGCTCAGATCTCACATGCTGCGGAGGAGTCCCATAGGGAAAGGGGCCGAAAAGTACACTTCCTCGATAGTCCGACTGCGCAGGAGAGGAAGGTCACAACGCAGGGGGGGGGGGGGCGAAGCGCAGGCTTGGAGGCGAATTTGTTCATAGCGAAGCGGGCTTTCGATGCGCCTGCCTCATCTTCTCCTGCCACACCCACCACGTGGGTTCAGTGACTGACAAGGCTGAACTGTCTGTCTAAACTGTCAGTTAGCAACCCTCCAGATCATGACTTAGTGTGCTGACCTGCTGTAAGGATGGATTTCTCTCCAGAGTCGGCCTCACTTCCCCCTCTCCGCTCTCATGCTCCGGTCGCCCGTTCTAACCTTTCAGTCGACTGGCAATTAACTTGATCGCCTCCGCCTTCCAGCATGTGCGGCCATAATTAAGAAGCCACAGAAACTCAACGCAACCACTTTGGGCACACAACTACCAGTACTACATCAGATAAAACCTTGGACGATGTAATGACAGTTTTCATGAGCATCAGGATCAGCGTTGAAAATACCGTAGACAGTTGAAATAGCATGCCTCGGCATCTGTATATATTTCTCGACATGATCCAAGTTAGTCGCGATCCGATAAATCTACCTAAGAGGATTTTACTTCCCGAAACGCGTATTGGGCCGCATGAAATAAGTAGTAGTTTTACTACTCGTCTCTCTTCTTAAACCCGGTGACAGTGTTCTATGGAGGACCTCCATCCATCATAACTGGTGATGACCTTGTGTGCCTCTGCCGTCTAGGGTGCGGATACAATTCAGAACGGGTCCACCGCCACCCGTTTTGACTCATGAGCATGAAAAGTAGCACTGTGAGTGTTGAGATACACGTAGACAATTGAAGTAGCAAGTCTCGGTTCCCAGTGCATCTTTCTCGACACAATATTCGTTAATCGAGATCGGATAAAAGTGCTTCGGGTGAGGTTGTCTCCCGAAACGTGTCTTGAGTCGTATAAAATCACTAATAGCTTAACTAGTCTATCCTTATTACAGCCAATGACAGCGTTTGTTGGAGGGGTTCCATCCATCATAACCTTTCTGGTCTCTCTATTTTCGTCCTCAGGAAGGCAAATGCCCGCTATCCCATCTATTTTTATAGAAAGAAGGCTACAATGAAAGTCCAGTTTCTGAGTACAGGGAGACACCGAGGCAAGCCGGTCTACCCTCTTCATGGGTTAACTACGACCTCGTTCGGTCCTACCCCCCGCCACTGCCACCTCCACTTACGCCTGCACCGTATATCACCTCCCCTCCCGAACCCCCTGCCTGGATGGGGACGTCGAATATGCCACCGTACGCCCCCCTCCTTCCCCACGGACTCTACCACCTCGATTACACCTGCATGTCGCATGGCGGTCAACAAGGACCACCGAGTGCTGCTCAATCCCCCGGCACCGCGACGACGGAGGACGTTGGGGCGACGACACTGGGCTACCAACAGCCCGGAGCTAGTTCCTATCCGCCCGAAAGGCACTCCTGCTGCCCGATGGGACCACCGCTGCCGCTTTTGGGACAGCCCGACTCCTCAGACAGCCTCTCAAGTTCACCGCCGTGCGGTGGTCTGCCCGACCTGTCGACAGCCACTGCCAATTTCTGCACTACAAGTCTGCATGAGGCTGCCACAGCACCGCAGAGCTACGCCTACGAGCCCGGTTACGATGTTCGTCGGCACCATATACCGATCGACTTTCTGCCCGCCATTAAACAGGAGCCCTGAATCCGGGGGGAGGGGGGGGGGAGAGGAGGCGGATTGTCGACAACAGTATCAGAGTTCTTTCCTTCAAACACGCTCAAATTCCTGAATAACAGCACACATCTGCAAAGTATGAGCACAATGGTACATTTGTGTTATTTTCCAATAAAGGCCTACTAGTTAACCATTCCTTGAAATCCACGCCGGCTCGGATCCGGTGCAGACTTGGAGTTCCGAAAGTAGCTTTCCCATTTGTGCCCATGAGACACGATAAGGCAGTTGAATAAAAGCCTTCAAATGCAGATTCCACCGTGAACGGACTGGTGGGGGGGAGGGAGTGATCGCTGTTCTTAGCCGTGCGCTTACGAATAAAGCATGCGCTGGTGCTATTAAGTTTTCCCCTTCAAGTGGAAAAACGAATTCCATGGAGTAATTTGTCACAACGCCGAGGGAAATTTAATGTGCTGAAAAAAGAACAAATACTCCACGGTTCTGGCATCCTGACAAAAAACTGTTGGAAGTAGGACAGTCAGTGTAAAGGATACGGTAGAAATGTAGACTGGTAAAATGCTCCTACGACGGATTGTTTAACGTCTGCAGTCTGGGAGAACGGAGAAGACTGCAACGGTAGGCTGGTTTCGTACAAGAACCGAAGGGTGAACCGACCGAAGGGCCATCAGCGGCTTCATAATTCAGGCAGTCATGGTAAGAAAACGCTGCTCAATCTCAGTGGCAAGAAAGGCTCCTAGTGCCGAGTGTATTTTACTTGGGTGGGGAGAACAGAACAACGGTAGTCTGTAACACAAAATCTCACGAAAATGCTTAGGTTTTCCAGGGTGGACGCAAGAGGCTGCCCACGTTTCACGAGATGTTACACTGAAGGCGGCATTTTATATCAAAAGCTACTCACCTATTGAAAGCAATAGGCTCGGTCAGTTGGTCAATTTGTCTCAACAACCAACCCCGACAACGAACCACGTATGCAGACGGCGCAAGCTTCCCCTGCATCCGGAATTTCGGGAATATATACCTAAGATTCTGATAAGCATACCCAACCAAACGCATTCTGTTACTGTATATCGAGCGACCAAAACACTAGAAGCCAGTCACTGGTGAGAACGGCGCGAGAAACAGAGTTTGACTGTAGTTGGAACGCAGGTGTTCCGATGTGAGACTGTAATGAGCGTAATTAATTCAACTTACTGAAGTGAAATAAGTAGAAACAATGGATTCATTTATTCAAAGAGCAGTACGAAACCAATATTTGAATGCGGCGAAACTGACGAACTCCCAAACGTGAGCGTTAGAAATGCTTTTAAACAAAAGGCGTCGCTAAGAAAGGAGGCTCGATCGCCGGATCAATAGCTTTACTCACCTGACGCTTCGGATTCTCACTCGGACTCACCAGAGCGGAAAATGACCAGAAGTTAGCTGGCATTCAGTAGCATACCAACCATCGGTTGAGAAACTTTCAGGAAGCCTATGCAGACTGCGGTAAGATTACCAGCACATAAATCGGAAGAGCTGTGACATCATGTACACCTAAAGGCATGAACCAGCAATTTCGTGATCACTGAAGGTGCCTAAGTGGCTTGGTGGCAAATGAAAAAAAGGTGACAGTTAGGAAGTCGTTGACTGGAAGCACAGACGTGCCTTACACAGTCATCTGGAATCCTACCGATTGAAAAGTTGCGAGTTCAGAGAGCACGACAAGGCCGACCGTGTAAGTCAGCATGTAGGTAATGAAAGTGACTTGTTCCGGTGTTTGCGAAAACCAAATCGCAATTTCTACAAATGACGCAAAATAGATCAACCTCTCATAACTGTTTAGAAAATGCAATACTCAAGGGAAGCGTTTAGATTTCTCTGTTGCAATTGCGCTAACACTTACGATGTTCGCAAGACTATTCGAGCAGTTTAGTTTGACAGTTTACAGATATTGTTTACGAGGTAGAGGTCATTTAAGGCTACCGCAATGCACTATTATCGACGAGACAAGAACCATATTAAATCCTTTGTCGCAAACAACCCAGAACTCTGCAAAACAAGCGAAATTACAGGCTGTGGTTGAAGGTACGCAATACTTACCGTTCTTTTTAGAAACTAAAACCTCCCGACAAAATCAAAGGGTGTAATTTCTCAACAGGGCATGCGAACTAATTTTCCACCCTTCCTAGGAGATGACTGGACCACACAGGCATTGAAAACCAACGAGACGCGCAGCCTAGGTGAATCCCCCTTCCGAATCCGCTTTACATCGATGGCTGGAAATATTGATCAAAATCTCCATATTGCTATGCACAGTAGATGTGCTAAATCATGAAACATTAATCGAAATTCTGAAATGCGTCTTCGATTCGAAAAGACGACTTAAGTAGGATTGCAATATTAACCACCGTGCAGCATAGTTACATAATAATCCAGCTACCCCAGGATGCCGGTTTTTGAACGAACTTATTTTCGGCCGCCCGCAAAAATTGTACTCCGTAAAAAAGAACTACGTAAGAAGAATGCGGTATTCTCATTGATTTTCGATGTACTTATAAATTCAAATATATTTCATGGAAAACATGTATAACAATATTCATCCTTTTATGCACTTAGTAGAAAATTGTGCCATTGTCAAATTTTATGCTTGAAGGAAGGGAAAAATTGGGTTTAAAAAAGTTTTTAATTATGACATTTTTTAAGATTGTGAAGTGCCAATTCAGTAAGTATCGTGTCTCTGCATTTACTAATGTTGCTTGTACAGTTTACAATATACCTCAAGTCCGCTGACAAATTTATGAACAAGGGCTTTGTTCGCCCGAAGTTACGAATTCTCACTTGAACCCATCATCAGAGACAGTGGCAGACCCGTTTCTGCCACTGTATCTGATGATGGGTTCAAGTGAGAATCCGAAACGTCAGTCGAATAAAGCCCTTGTTCCAACGATCGCTTCTATTTTCCTTCTTCTTCTTCTTCTTCTTCTTCTTCTTCTTCTTCTTCTTCTTCTTCTTCTTCTTCTTCTTCTTTCTTCTTCTTCTTCTTTCTCTTCTTCTTCTTCTTCTTCTTCTTCTTCTTCTTCTTCTTCTTCTTTCTTCTTCTTCTTCTTCTTCTTCTTCTTCTTCTTCTTCTTCCTCTTCTTCTTCTTCTTCTTCTTCTTCTTCTTCAAGTTACCAACTAGTTCCTGGAACTCGCATTTTCGCTTGTATCGGCAAATTTATGAACCCCTATACGGTCTCCTCTTAATACCGAAGAGAAATATATGATTTTCCTTACATGGAAAATGTAAAGCTTGTAGGCTGGAAACCCTGAATGCAAGTGCAGTGGCATCTCAGGTTCAAAATCATTCGGAAATCGGAGTTTTTTTAAACCGAATCATACCCTTCCTTCAAGTATAAAATTTGACGATGACAGAATTTCCCACCAAATAAATAAAAATAATTAATATTTTATGCATCTTTTCCATAAAATATATTTGAATTTAGAAGTACATCGGAAATCAATGAGAAAACCGCATTCTACTTAAGTGGCCCTTTTTTCATCGAGCGTGATTTTTGCAGGCGACCGAAAAGTTCGTTCAAAACCCCGCATCCTGGAGTAACTGAATCATGGAATGATGCTGCACGGTGGTTGATATTGCAATCCTTCTTAAGTCATCTCTTCGAGTTGAGGATGCATTTCAGTTTCGGTTAACATTTAATTTGTTAGCACACCTACTGCACCTGGAACCACTTACAGCGTTATCAGCAGTGCGACAAAGTTTGGGCAACTTTCTGCACACGAAAGCGCACGTGGGAACTCCAGTCAACGTTTCATGAGTTTCAGTCCATGTTGCATCTCTGACTAACAGGCGCGCGACCACGTGCCAATGCCGAAACGCCACCCAGACAGCCAAAGATACAGTCGACTAGACACCGCCTACCGGATAGAGATTGTTATGCGAACGCAAATACTGTTCAATAGCCGACGGGGTCAGACCGCTACCCAGACCGGAACCATAAAAGATACACTTAAAACTTGGTAAACGGACTATCGAAGGTTAATACAGTGCTTCAAGTTTTCCATGAGCTCTACAGTTCACCGCAGACGGTAGCAAATTTTCCGCCTGGGTCGGAACGGACGTTTGGGAGTTCTGTTACCAGAGAATGCGATCGGTGGAACAAGATTATTGATCTGACACTTGGCATTCTCACTTGAACCCACCACCAGAAATGGTCGCAGACAAAGGCGACGGAGGCACAGGGAGTGCAGTATTTACGGGACGCAGTTGCCGTGCGATCAATCGCGCAGTCGATTAACAAGCGAAATAAACTCTACGTATTCCGTGCCGAGACTGCCTGGGCAGAATAATTAGTCAGGCTGAGAGAGAGAGAGCTTCCAGACTTATTCTTAATGCGTGTACACGGCGCAGTCTCCAAACTCATTTGGTCAGCAGGTAAATACAGAGCCCACAGGTTGAATTCTGCCATATGCAGTACATCCGCCCCAGGGGAGTTTTTTAGACACTTCGGGAGTCACAGTGGACCTCGCATATAACCAAAATACCCCATTTGACTATGCACTAGTGAAAAAAATCGCACGGAAACCAGATGGACACATAACAGGAGACCAAACATCGTAAAGAGTGCGAATGCTTCTTTTTTAAAACCACAAGACGGCGAATAGGTGTGTACAAAATGCTGCGAGCGCAAGTTACGAGGGAGAGACGGACAAGTAAATACATGAGGAGGGGGGGGGGTGAGGGGAAGGGACGACACGGAACATTTTACTCTTTAATCTCACATGACAATTCGGGGACAAAATTTAGCACAAGCACGTAGGGTCTGGTGCCGGCAAATACGGGGGCCATAAGTTTTTGGAAATAGACCGGCGAATTGCCGTCCTTCTTCTTCTCCGTTATAGAGGGGAACCAATCCGATTCAATCTGGCGACTGGCAAAGAAGGCAACTGAGTTCTCGGAGGGACTGGTGCGAACGACCTCACTAGGATAGGGGGGGGCAGGGAGAAGGAACATATGAGAGGTAAGAAGACATGAGGCGGTTGAGGCTCTCAGACCTTCGTTTGACTGGATGAGCAGGATTTCAACACTCCCCCAAAGAAAAAAAGCCATGAAATCTGACAGCAGAGAAAGTTGCAGTCCCAACATTTGTGGGAAATAACGACTGTCTCTATCCTTCCATAGTAGTGCGTTGGAGACCAGTAAACCTACCGTCATTCAGGGTTAAGCGATATTCTTCGAAAGCTTTAGGGAATGGAGGTGTGGCATTGCGGAACCAATTGCACCTGAAATGCCATTAATCGCAAATGAGTTAGCTGGCTCCACGCTACAAGTTCACCGCAGTGCAAATGATCGTCCTATATTGCTGTCAGACCGAGGCTGACTTGCGACCAAAGTTGAGCCAGTTGCATGTCAGCCCTGCGGATTGAAGGGCCAGAGCTGAGCTCGAGGTCAGATTTCACGCGGAAACGAGTCCTCAGTTGGTCACCTCGAGGTTGTCGGTAGCAAGGATCTGGCTCAGGTAAGATGACACGGTAAGATTTCGAGTATAAGAAGGCGCAATATACTCCCGAGCCATGTCAGTCGTAGGGTAAGAGGAAGGCGGTTGAGGTTGTGTTTCTGACCGACCGTTGTAGGTACGAATTCGTAGCGCGGTACTCCAGCACAATCACTTGAGCACCTCCAGACGACTTATACCTTCTGAGGGCAATAAGCGGGACGGATTGTCTTGGCAGAAGCCTCGTATACTGGTAAGAACTAGAGGAACAAAAATGACCAGTTATGACTCTATTAGAGGTCAGCAACCAGCGACACCCCGACACCAGGTATGAGCGCACTCGAATTTAACGCCACTCTTACTTGATCTGGTATGCCCAAGAACTGAGTCGACAGCGAGCGATCCACGGCTCAAACCTCAAATGCGACAGCGCCTGGGGATGGAGTACTGCTTACGGATAGAGGTCACTAGGCTAAACATGCTAATTCCAGTGTCCCTAATCTTTGCTGATAGAACGTCTGAATGATTGATCGCTGGTCATTATGAGAGAAACCTAGACTTCCCATCCTGCAGATCGGTGAACGGAACTCGAATATGACTTGGCCACATATACTTGCAGATCGATCTCACGTGGATTTCAGGAGTTTGGAAGAGGCTGGGCAAAGGCCGTGTACGTCTGGTTAGTCCGATGACCAGCTTAGTCTTTACTTCACCCCCTTGGCAGACAGACAGTTTGACTCAAGATCCACGTACATTCTACCGCGACCGGGAACCCGTAGAAGCGCGAAAACCGAGACGTCGATCATATTCGTCCCGGTGTAAGTTATTTTCAGGTTCACTTCAGTTGCCTTCATGACTAACGGCAGTCCCAAGCATCAGCTTAGTGGCCAAGATGAATACTGAACAGACCACGACCTACGACGCGGTCTGCTGGCGAGTGTTAAAGAACCCGCTCTATCATGTAGTTGAGCGGGGTTGAGGTGAAAAAGCCGTCTTGACGGAGGCTAGAGGTGAAACCAATCAAACCATTCACCCCACCATTAATGCACTCTTGGACCCTTGGTCTTTGGTATCAGGTTGACACATTAAGATGCAGTTTCGGGGACATGCTATCATGCAGCAAGATTGACCACAGGCAGTTCCGACAGTCAATAAAGGCAGAGGTGCAATTCGCAAGAGCGGCTAGAGAAGCAGTAGCGGTGTTCGAAAGTTTAACGATGCAGCAAGTACTGATTAACACATTCCTAAACCGGCCGAAAGCTGCGCATAGCCGTACTGAGGACGACTGCAAAGACTTAAAAAACGATGTCGTGGCTTATGCCACGACTGTTCTTGAACAGCGATTGGTAGAATTTTTTGAATATTGGCACAAAGACGGCGCACTTTACTCTACGGATACGGCCTCTGCTCTCCAGAGTCTGAGTCAGAAGGCCATGCAACCAGCCTGCAATAACTGTCGGAGAGCATTTGTAGGTTTCCACTGAAAAGCCGTTCTCGTCAAATCTCCAATCCGGCAGCTTTCCTATCGGCACAGGTTTGCAGTCACAGCGTTCGATGCAGCTGTCGGGTCACGTCGGCGAATGTCAAAGCCAGCTGAGTATAAATCGTGGCAAAGCTTGACTTGCTAGACTGCTGGAAAGTGCGCAAGGGATTGATCATACTCCCCTCCCTTCAAGTAAGTCCGACTCAATCATACATGGCGCAGAGCCTTCTTCTATCGGGCGCCACAAACAGTAGACATACCGAGCTGACAGCTTATGGCAAGAGGGTTCCATTCAGGACAAATTAAGCAACGAACCCGGATACACCTTACTCTTCCACTCAGTGGCATGCAGTTGCCAAGTGTCACAAATGAGGCTGTATAATTCCCAAGGCATTTTCTAGTAATTAGTAGAGAGATTGGGATCTAAACTTTTTAAACACCACCAATATGAGCTGAAATCGGTCCGACATCAAAGGGAAGATCAAAGGAATTGGAAATGATAGAAAAGACCAGTAATTCGTACATCAAACTGAACGACACCTACAATACTTGGGGACGGGGCAGAAACGACCTGCATATACAGACGTGGTGGTGGCTAGTCAGTAATTTAGCCGAACACACACACGTGCCGGTCGCTCAACTGGGACGAACCAATATTCACTCCGATGACAGAATGTCCACCGTGATTCAGGTCTGATTCAAGAGCGCCACCCGTTTTGTGGGCCCAACAAAAACACAAAACGCATGCGCACAATGGGCTTACGTGAGGAGCTCCTCCAGTTTTTGACACTGTTCGACCGTAAAGATGCCCGAAATTGTGAGGATTGTGGCGCCACGCAGGCAAATAGCCTCGCCGGGCGCGAAGGCTGACATCCGTCGGGAGGTCATCGGCGAGAAGTAGCTGTCACTTTATGGGGGGGGGGGGGAAGGAACGTTGAAAGGCTTATAGATACACAAAAAACATCTACCCGTTGGGCTATAACAATACGATTGCTGCAGCATTCAATTTGGAGGTACTGGGGCCCATGCCAGAAAACCATGAGTGATAGCAGGGCTTAAGATGCTGCTCAAGCAAATTCCTGAATCCACTACTAGTTGACTATGATCATGTTCTGGTTGACATACTTGATCCTACATGACAATTCTACCGTCGCTAATGACAACGCCTACCATGTGCTCAAGGGAGTGGGCGGAGGACGGTGGCCTGCACATGAATTGATTTATAGTGCGGCAGACTTGCGCAGCATCTGCCGCCCTCACTCCTCCCTCTCTCTCTCACACACACACACACACACCTGGCTTCGATGACAGGAGAACGTCAAGACGACCACTACTTACGTGATACGGCTGCGATCATGCCTGATCCAGCCGCCAAGACGACCAGGGACGGGCTCAAATGCAGTGGCTGACAAATTGCATCTTGATACTTTAGAAAATTGTGTCCGACTAGATTTTGAGCTTACCTCGTTGCCTTAGACAAGACGATGGCGTTAGATTCAGGAGGGCAGTTCTGAGGCCAAGCCCTCCTCTTTGGATAACTTGGGATAGACCTACAACACTCTTGTCGGGTGCGCGGACCGGCGCCTTTGAGAGGGTTGCGCGTTTCAATAGATTTTTCTCAACTGTTCCGTTGACTCCGGAGAGGTGAACCGTCATCGGATTTCAGACTTATTCAGAATCTTACGCGGTGATGTGCCGCTCCTATTATTCAACGGCAGACAGGCATTATCGATGACCGAGATAGCTTGTCGCTTGACATGCGAAGAAACGGTGCAGAGGGCAACATTTAGTCGGGACGCCTTCCCTTGCGAGGGGAAGTTGTCACTGGATCCCGACCGTCGTCTAAATGGAGAAGTGGACTGCTTTGAATACCGAGGACTGACCTTTCTCTCGAAAGGACAGGATTAGGAGGAAACCACTGTCTGAGTGGAGGCGATCCCCGAATTTTCGCCAGTGGCGCCGTCATGAAGCGCAAGACGTCACCATACGCAGGATAGAATGGGCTACAAAATTTGACAAGTTTTGCAGCAGAAGAATGCAGCAAATGCGACATACTGATCTCAGGTTGGATGACATGGTTCGCTTTCACCGACAGACAAGGCAATACTGTCTGGCCAGACAGCCCATAAATTGAAATTACTGCTGTAGATCTGAATTCTCAATGACGTTGGGTGCAGAAAATAAGATGAAATGACCGATTAAGATACGACCTACTGCCAGGAGATGAAAGAGCTGTTGGGCCGAGTGGTGGATAGTACATGGCATACAGGCTGGCCAAAAATTGCCTGATAACTCGCCAAAAACTCGTAAAGCACGCAGACGCCTACTAAGGTACCACTTGAAGCCGACTGAATTAGAGCGGACCCGCTGCTATTTCAGAGACTACAACGGGGAGGGACAATATGGCGTTTCACTTCGAGGAAATCTCATCTGAGATGCGGTAGGAGGTCCACCCTGTTTTCACTCGATCTTCTAGGATCGGTCTAAACGCGTCCCTCGGACGGTGCTGCTGTATAAAGCGTCCGTCAAAGCAAGCCATTGGAGCGCGTGCGACGGAGGGGAAGGGAGAAGATCTTACTTGGCAGGGTAGACTCCGGCAGCAATCTGTTGAAGGGTGGAGTGCGCAATGCGTGCCGACTCATGGTCCACAGATGATCCTGACGGGTGATCCACCGCGGCGTTGGCCTCAATGAAGCGCGGAACCTCCGCTCCTGCCTCCAGATTGCAAACTTCAACCGTGGGGATAGCCTACAAGGGGGGGGGGGAGGGGGAAATTCATTAAGAGTCGGACACGAAATAATAAGGACTTATTCGATGCTCCCTTAATCACCCACGGAATTTGGTGCAGGGTCAGACTGAGCAAAGCCCCTGACCCAATGTGTGGCAAATCTTGGTCCTACTAACAGGGAAGTTGATTGAGCCCACAGGGGAAGAAGACAGGACACCTAGGCAGTGTCGAGAAGCGACTTACAGTCAACCAACTCGATGTCGGGGGTCTGAGAAGAGAAACAGATACACGCAAGGCCGAGTGCTTTTTTATGATTAAGAACCAACCGGAACAGGTTAATCAGGCTACTCATTAGCGACATGAAAACACTTTGAGGCATAGACTACTGGCTTCAGAAGGTAGACAGCGCAAGTGCAGATTCTGTTCGATAATTACATTACCGAACCTGTTCAATATGAAAATACTTTCTGATTTAAATTTAGGAAGACTGGGCCTGACAGCTGGTGTGAGTCTCGAGCCAAAGCGGTTCTAGAAGACATGCAGTGGCTGAATGCACATCTACGCCTACAAAACACGCGCCCGCTGCTGCACGTCCACGAACCAGACTTCAAATGAAGTGGTTTCAGGTCTCTTGCTAATGAGATTTGGGCAACGGTAGGGTGAAGGACCCCAGCTGGCCGTCCGTAGACTGTGGATCGTGTGCTGATGTACGTATTTGTGAAATTTGGTGAAGAACTGATGATTAATAGTTGTATCTAAGAGCGGAGAAACGAAAGACAGAAATCAACTGCCAGGGGGATAGGTTCAGTTGTTCGATGGCCGGGCACTTTTTCAAGATGGAACGCCATGAAATATCCAACTGGATACCGCATCTGCATAAATTCATCATTTTACCTGAAAGTATCGTTTTTTGCCCCCCCGACGTCTTCTGTGTTTCCCTGCGTTCCGTCAGTCTACTGTCCGGCATACTGCCCACCCGTAACCCATTCCTGTATGAGACGATTCGCAGTATACCGACAGCGGATTGGGGTCTTCCGCCCTACCGTTGCCGAGATTCGCCGTAAAGGCCACAACGAGGAGCCATTGCAGCCCGATCCTCGGTTTTGGAGAGGACCTTGTTGCACAAGCGGTTGACAGCTTTCCAAGTCACCTTCCCAATGCGTTATGATAGAGGGGAATCCGGCTTATTACCGGTCTATACCAGTGGCAGGTCCGCGTGAAGCCAACTGGAGATAAGATCGGACATAGTGGCTGGTGTGGGGCGAGGACTCCGCGTAACGAGTCTCGCAGACCTGTACGCCTCTTCTACTACAGCAC
>CACRXP010000061.1:1623450-1709945 GCA_902702965.1 Spirometra erinaceieuropaei
TCGCAGTTGGTAGCCAGACATTATAAGTTGATACTGTCGACGTACGTACTTTTTATCAGTAGGTCTGCTTACCTTGTCTAGGGAACTTGTTATCAGTAGATGTGCTCTTACTGAGTTAGGCAGGTCGCCCGTTTCGGTCAGGCTGTTGGGTTTAGTGAGGGTTAGGGATGGGCGTAGGTTAAGTTTTAGGATTTGGCTTTGCTTTTTAGGATCAGATTTCAGTGCTAGGGGTAGGGTTTAGGTTCCCGTTAGAGTTACGGTTAAGGTTAAAGTTAGGTTTAGGCTTGAGGTTAGAGTCAAGGTTGGGTTTAGGGTTATGGCTAGGTTTTGGGTTAATGTTGGGTTTTAGGATTTTTGTTACGCCTCGGCTTTGAGGCCTAGGGTTGGGCTTTGCGGTTGCGGTCGGGGTCGGATTTTAGGGTTAAGGGTAGGGTTTAAATCTCTGCCATTATTCCACCTACTTAAAATATCCCAACACTTTCCTTGGCAATTTTACTTTTTCCCAGAAACTCCAGCATTCCTCTACCAGCCTTTCCATTTACCCCACCCATACAACCCCCTTTCCCACCATTCTCGTACGACAGGGACCTGGCTGTTCACCACCCCATTCTTGGCTACCAACTGCGATCTTACACGTCAGCCAACCAGCCATCGCTATGCCACTATCTGTGAGGCTCTGGAGTTGACCTGCAAGTCAAAATGCCATGTCTTGCGTGCGGGCAACATCGTCGAGGAACAACATTTCTAAGTAACGAAAGAAAGCCGGAATTTATGAACACTGCCGACGTCTGCATGTCATTGATTTGGTTCAACACGAGGACAGAGTCTTTACGCGGCTGTGTTTGTTACGGAGAAGTGTTGAAGCAAAGTAATTGCGTAGAGTACGTTACCTTCCCAAACACTTTACCTTTTGAGCAGTCACAACTTTGCAACGAACAAGGACATAAAGAACGGTTGTCTAGTTGTTATCTCCCTATTTCATCGTGAGCTGTGCCTGAAAATACGGCGTTGAGATGTTCTCTGAATGCCAAACGTGACGTCGTTTGATGTTGACTAAAGTGCGTCCGTATGCCGAATCCCTAACTTCGGTCTGTTCCGAAAGAATTAATTCAAGTTCTCGCATTAATTCCCTCGGAGATTAAATAAAGCAAGTTGAAACTGGAATTCATATACCAGAAAACACACGGGAAAGCTGTGAGGACCCACTGACGAGCCGAACCCCTCGCAGCTGCGTCAGGCAGCGGCACAAGATCGGCGAAACACGCGTCTGGGCTTTTAGCTAATGCCTATGTTGTCAGTACGATAAATAATTACATAATTCTATGCTACTGACTGACTGCTGGCGGTTTGTGAATAGTACGCGGTTATTCCGCAGTAGCTAATGAACTTCAGCTCAAATATTCATATCAAACTCCGGACCGTGCCTGAAAAGGTCCGTTCCGAAACATTTACTCCAAGTTCGCGCATTAATTTCCTCGGAAATTAAACAAGGCACGCTGCAAGATCTAAACGGCCATGAGTTCAGTGACCAAAGGACCCACGGGCATAACCCATTGTGACTTCATAGTCTGAGAGAAAACGACTTGAGGTCGAGAGAATGGTCTTACACTCCCTTCCTATGCTTGTTTTTCTCATGAAGGTCATTGGGAGTCCGAAGATAGTCCCGGTTGAAATTACATCTTATACTATTCTCTCAAGCAAAATTAATGAAATTGACCAGAGAAAACCTTTATCGTGGTGCTTTCCTGACAACCAAGAGGCGGCCTTAACTATTCATAAATGCGTTAATTAAAGGAAGTGTTGAACAAGGGGTGGAGATGAAGGGACTTACGGTACATTTTGCGGTTGTTGCACATGAATTTGACGCCAGCCAAACCAAAGGCAGAGTACACGGATGCGGACATATTTATAGTCAGCATATCTGAAAAGAAAACGAGGAGGAGAATAAAAAAACCTACTTCGGGCCACCAGAACACACCAAAGCAACAGGGTTCGTGTAACCCCTCTAGGGTGTCGAAACACATAAATCAAACCCCCGTCTCGGTCTTGATGGTGTCTCGCGGGCTAAAAACTACCAATATACACAGGAAAATCCGACGGCTACAAAGCGCTGAGAATGCTAATGTTTTAAGAAATCTTTCCAGCGAACTTTATTACTTTCGATGCATTTTTGTTAAGCCCGTTACATAAGCCTACTTAGCAGTTCACAGGTGAAATAGAGAAGTCTGAAAACTTTGAACCATTGTACATCGGCGGCGGGTGAGGGAAGATTTGACGACCGACCCCGGCGTGGTAAACCTGCTAACTCATCTGTCATGACAAAAAACCACTGGGCAGTGGTAATTTACGCTTAAATCAAAGAATGAGAGAGGTGCGCAACATCGGCCTCATTTCACCCTTCGTTTTTCAAGTGGTAAGACTAGGTCCTGACGGCGAATGAGCTCGGGCGCAGAGGCTGACCCAGCACTTGCTTACCTCCCACCACGCCCTTGCTAAAAGCGCACTAGTTCCCTAGAACAAAACGAAACCGTGTTGGGTCAGACAATACATAAGGAAGAATATCGGCCGCGTTATAGGCCTGACACCAGAGCCCATATTGAGAGGCACACTGTAAGTCAATATACTTAGCATGCCGTCTGCCGAGAGGAGAGAGACCTGACGCAAGGACAGCCCATTTTGGCTGGAAGAATCGTCATGACCCCAAATCACGATGGACACAGCCAGCAGGATGGTTTAAAAGTAACCATAGTGAAATAATTGCTAAAAAATGAGGACCCTACAAAACCGCGGTCTGTGGCGCCGGAGAGATGGGAGGAAAGTGCACATATCAAGGGGAACATACTTTTTCGCACAAACACCTCCAGGTCGTTGTGGTGGGCCAGGGGAATGATGTCCACAACGCCTAAAGTACAAGAGTCTCGAAAATAGCGGATAGTCAAGTTACCCCTGTGACAGAAGCCTGCAATGAAGTCATCGTCAACGAGAAAGGAGAGCGGCAGAAAGGGGATCAGGTAATTTTGCAACTGCAGCTCGGTAATTCCGTCACAAAGTTTTGCCTCCTCCAGCTGAGGACTAAGAACGATGAAAATCTAAAAGCGCAACATGAGCATTCTCCAAGCTACTAACCTTTGAGGCGAAATCCATCAGGCAGTGTCATGAAGACCGTGAGAGTGAGGAGGTTAAAGGACCGGGTCAAGCTCGGACAAACCGTGCTCCGTCCTTGGAGTACTTTGATTCTTAAAAAGGATATCGAATTAATTGGCGTCTTAGAGGATTTGAATGACTTAAAAGACTGCAAAAATTGTCACAACCGCGTAATCAAGAAGATATAGAATATCCATTTGATGAAAATTAGATATAAGGTCAGAAATGCTCTATACTAGGAAGGAGAGAATGATCAGAGGGGCAGTATAGTCACGAAAAAAGACAATAGTTAGTGGCCGAACTGGCTAGTACATCTCATGGCTAACTGCGACATAGCAAACAAGATAAAAATGCTCAGAGCGCGTAGGTTAAGGCCATAAAAAACAATCTAGGGATCGGATCTAAAATGGCGTGAAAAATGCGTTATTTAAGGAGCCCTAGGTGATGCGCGCGTTGTGACCCACAAAAACGCAATGGCTATTTACGCCTTGCTGCAAATTTCTTGTGGATGCGTCTACGTATAGCTGGAACCCGACCTGTTGGGTGTCATTTTACAGACGCACACACCTTAAAACCGTCCGAGAATGACAAACGTGAAGGTCTTTGCTGCAAAGCCAGTGAGGTCCGTACCGTGATAGTTCGCGGACTTTGTCTTATATCCTTGAAGACAAGCGCGGGGATGGAGTGAGTTCGTTTCCTCAAACACTGCTCAATCACACAGAGGCTGAGAGCCAGAGTCGGCGCAAGACTTACTTCGCATTATTGAGAATACGGTCCTCTCCGGACGCCTTGTTGTTGCGCAGCTGCAAAATTGCATCGTCTATTTCCCTCTGAGCAAAGGGTTATGTGACACTGCAGAGGCTGGAGAACAAAATCCCGTTGAAAGGGAAAGGAGGTAGAGGGTTGGTCACCGAAGTGGAGGTGCTCGACGTGTGCACAACGCTCGGTCTTGGTCGAGTTGTCAATAATAATGTCGTCACACATCATAAACAGTCACTTAGTACATATGGTACACCCCTAACTTGGCGAATAAGTTTGCTGATTCCCGAGTGTCATTGACGTTTAAGGCCTGCTCCAGGTAGGTGACTATTTCAGATCAATAATTCTTGCGGTAATCTACTGCCGACCTTGCCGTCATTTTTCGGGGTTCGCAGACGAACTGATCACAGCGGGACCTAGCTCGAACCGTGTGATCATACAATCGTAGGTTATAAAGCTGCGCCAGTAACTGTGGGACCACTAGGAGAATCTGAGAATGCTTGCAGCTGCCTCGAAGACTGAGGGCGTCAGTGATGGCGACTTGTTCTTCTCTTCTTTTTCAACTCGGGACGCAAAGCAAGAACGGATTTTCTTGTCTAGAGTTTAGGCAGTGTTGATTTTCCGTACTTCTACAGCACCGAGGCGTCCTGCAAGTGACAATTTAGGCGCTGATGAGGTTGACTTGCAAACGTGTGCGGACGAGACCAAGGCCTAAATCACACGATCGCCGTCCGAATACCAGGGCAGATTATGTTTGTGGCGGGGCTCGGAACTTGTTGGTGACTAGTCAGTCCTGACCAGCGAAGACTACCGTTTCTTAACCATTGTCGCATCGAGAGCGAGGGCCAGATCAGCGAATAAGGTGATTGCTTAAATGATTGCAGGGTCTAGTCCGGTCATTTAAATCCCAGAAACAATCTGCAGAGCATGGTGAGGGAGGCTTTAAATCAATTCTCGCAACTGCGAGTAAGTTTCTTCATAGCGCTGGTCGGCAGATGGTGTTGGTGAGCATATGCTAGACAGAAATACAGGTCACTGACTGGTCCTCACACAATGCGCGACTCCCTGTTACAAGAGAGCGATAGCAACGGCGTGTCTACCAGAAGAGTTGCGGGTGGCGCTGTGGCACAGGATGACGAGATTTGGCCCTCAGGATTTTAATTCCCCGTGAGCCTGGAATTCGACCTTAAGACAGGCTACAGATATCGAGTGCGTACGCTATTAGCCTGCACTACCGGACCATGGCTGCTGATCGCGTCGGTTTTGGTGGACGCTGTAGCACGGATCATAATACTCAAACCAGACATGTTTTCATGACTTTCCTTACGAGTTTTGAGTACAGGCGTCCCCAACAGCTTCTACGGCTGTTTGTCTGAGATCACCTCATTTGGTGTTTTGGTTCAAGAACCTAACCACAGGGAAGCGATCGCAAGAAATCAATTTGATGGCGATTCACGGTCGCCATGTTACAGTTTTCGCGTCAGAGAGCCGTCCAGCGCGCTCTGGCAGCACAGTCCTTGCTGGTACGTAAATGCCTACTCGCCAGACAAAAGCCTACTGATTTTGTAGCTGTCACTCACTGAAGGCCTTCCCACTGTCCCAGTTGCAGGGGCTTGGCTGCCAGCAGCTGGACTAACGGATGAACTTGTCTGCATGCTCCGAAATGTTGGCTGACGATAATCCACCCGTCATCTTTTGCCGAAAATACATTTTTTGGCAGAGTCCTATGAAAAAGCATATATACCTCATCTGTGTATGCCCGAGTTGCAGGGTAAGATCTTAGAAAATACCTTTTGGTAGTTAAGACACACAAACCGCAAAAAAGCGGAAGAACGCATTTTAGAGATGAATCTGAGAAGGCCAAAAATCGTAATAACACCAGATGCCAGACGACATGTGCAACGGGATGGTCAAAAGTTCGAATACAAAGGTGTACAATTAGCTAGGGCTGGAGTCAATAGAACATACGAAGATGCACTCACACACAATTTCCGATACACGCGCCCCACGAAACCGAAGACTTTCTTCTTAGGGCATTTAAACAAAGACGGGCTTGTTCCAGACTGTGTAGATAGATGGTGAATACTGAAACCTTCGGCAGCCTCTCATCTGATTAGAATTGAAAACGTTAAAACATATATATGGGTTGGAGTCCAAATGGGACATTGTTTTGTCACAAGGAACTGTTAGTCAGAAATCTCTTGCATTTGGTAATTTGGCGTATTCATACGCAGGTGAAATACCGACGAAACAGTGAATATACTAATTTCCAAAATAACTAGATCGCCATGGAGTCCTTTCGATGAGGCATCCCTCATTCTTACTAAAAACTACAGTCCACGAACAGCAGTATCTCTCCAATGAGTACCAACAATTATGGTAGTCAAGTTAATAAGTGTATGCTGCATTGTTGTGGAGCGAGGGATGAAAAAGGAAACGTCGCGACTCCCTGGAGAAAAAAGGTCATTTCAAGTGCACAAAATGTTTTGCGACAAAACTACTCCAGCTTAACAGATGCGTTTTGTTGGATGGGGCGTTAGTTCCATGTACTAAAACAGCACTGCAGAACCGACGTTACCTGTACGAGCTTCAAAAAGATCCTTGAGATGGAGGATGCTAAAATAAATGGAAATACATGGATATGTGGAGGAGGCTTCTTACATGCCTCTAGCAGTTCCTTTGCATGAACAGAAAAAGTAGATCAAAACTTTCGATGTGGTCGGATTTACTCAGGGTCCAGTTCTGGAACCCCAATGGATTACGTCCTATGTCACTGATCACATGGGGTGACGGAGCTCAGTTTGCGTCCTGTTCACGTCCAATATCTAAATGCAACAATCGATCGAGGGTCATAGCCACAAAGGAGTTCTTCAGGAAGACACCGACTGCCTGTGAAAATGATTTGGCAGAAGACAGAGGGGTGAGTTTGGCTGCAGATCGAATCAAGGAAGTCAGGGTCCAATTGCAACCATTACCCATAATTCCTTTACGAAAGATTTCTGTAAAATGCTGATGAACGAAAAGGCACGCGGTGTCCGAAGAGCAAGGAAATGTGGATAGTCAATCTAAGGGTCCAGCAAAAACTTCGCTTTCGTAATGAACACGAGGTCAAGGCGATTTGAGTTTTACCATTTTTAGCGTCTGCTCCGGATGACTCATTATGATATCTTCTTTACTACCACTTCCGGTAATTAGTAGCCATGTATTGGGAGTGCCATCACTTCTAAAAACAAGAGGCAACCAATCACTGGAGAACACGTGCGTTTGCTCTCTCTACAGAGCTGTCATTTTAATCGTGGCGCCTCTTCACTGGCTATTCCCGTCTTCCCGAAGGGCATCTGGCCGAATGCCGGAGAAACACAGTAGGGTGTTATAAGTATGCGTCATATTTCGGCTAGCCGCGACTTGCAGCGCCTTTCTAATACACTATCCGTGGCTGACCGCGTTTTCTTTGTCTGGGGACGAGGGTCGAGTGTGAATAAGTTACACGGGATTTCAAGTACCAGGACGGGTCATAATACCACATGTGGATGGAGGGCTCCGCAGAGCTCACTAGGGCGGTCAATACTGGGGGCGCAAAAGCCTCCAGCAATAGGAATGATCATTTTCTAGCAGATTTCTATTGTTCGGTAAAGGGCAGATCATCGCGCCTAGCAATCTGGCAAAGGGTATTTACGCGGCCGCCAACCCTATTGACTGGCGGCACTTGTCGGAATAGTTGTAGACGTCAAATCTACTTCCAGTATTGACGGTATAATTTGGCGACCGATGGCTCTGATGGGACCCCGACGGGCCTTTAATAAAAAATTATTATTATTATTATTATTCGGACAAAGAGCCCGTGGCATTAAACAGAATCCCTGATGCGGTCGTATTTTCCGAAACAGTTGAGTACCTTAAATGCAGTGTAGACGCTCGTCTTCAGAGAAATTAGTGTACATACAATCACGATTTTGTTCGTGGCGGCAGTTTGCGCCTGGCGCGCACTTATCATTAACATTTGAATTTACAGAATTACAGATTAAACAATTGATTCTATTGCTGTCAAAAGATATAAATAGAGGGCTCAGGGGCAAAAGTATGATGCCCTTTAAAAACTGAATTAAACAGACGGATATAATAAAAGCTGTGCCTCTCAGACGATAGAGCATTTGAAGTTCATCTCCCCCATAGCGACGATTTTCGCGGTTCTTGACGTCACCTCCCGCATTTCGACCTCATGCGGTCTGTCGATGCTCACGGCGGAACCCTCGGTATTTGCCATCTACTAGTAGTTTGGTCGAAACGTACTGTGGCCGATCGCGTCTGGGTTCCTCTCGTTTAGCCCCTTTTACGCGAATAGTCCCATCCGGCGTATCAATTCTGCCCTGACGATATCAGTTCTGAATCCTGTATACAATACCACATGCAGGCCAGTCCTGTCCGACCCTCATATGTACCCCTCAAGGCTGACATTTATTTCTGCCCTGACGATGTCCGATTATAATTCGTTATATACCGCCACATACAGGCCAGTCCTGTCCGCATTTTTCAGCTATTATTTTTTAGCGAGGGGTTTCTTTCTCCTATAAAATTGATCCAGTTATTTGTAACTTTTTGAGTGTTTTTTTTTCACCCCTCGCTGGTCATTTTTCTCAACGGACTACTAACTCAGAAACTATGAATTCATTTTGTACAGATTCTGCCTACCTCGTCTTAAATTATGTGTTAATTTATTTTTATTTGCTTTGATGGGACCCCGACGGGTCTTTAATAAAGCATTATTATTATTACAAATGCACAAGGCATGTTCAATAAACCAAGAAATATGGCTTATGAAATTAAACCAAGCATTATGGCTTTCAAGGAAACGTGGCTTGCTGAAGATATCGCGGATTCAGAAATATAACTTAGAGGATATCAACAATTCAGGAGAGATAAGCTAAGTTGAGGAGGAACCGTCGTGATTTATAGCACTTGCAAGATGGTCTCGATGGCTGATGTACATAGTCTGGTACGGGATGTGGAACTGTTAAGTATTACAATATCTGCTAAGAATGTCCAACCGCTGATACTTTCGGTGGTGTACCGTTCGCCTAACCATAACTGGACCGTACAGAGCCTTTAAGAAGAAAGATGTCCTTATCGTTGAGGACCTTAAAGGTTCTGGCATTGATTAGGAAACATGGACTGCGCAAGGGCCGCAATACAACGTTAATTACA
The DNA here is from genome assembly GCA_902702965.1 of Spirometra erinaceieuropaei. NCBI lineage: Eukaryota > Metazoa > Platyhelminthes > Cestoda > Diphyllobothriidea > Diphyllobothriidae > Spirometra > Spirometra erinaceieuropaei. Next base: position 1,632,556 of record CACRXP010000061.1, read on the forward strand.
AGCTACTACAATGGGCAACGGACAAGCTCATGTGTTAGAACGTCGCCTTTAGAACGCGGGCTAGGGAAGGGCAACATTCAAAATGTCTTGATCTCATTTTTACCCGGGAGGAGGAAAATATGGTAAATATGCAGTACCGACCGCCATTATGGCCAAGCGACCACATTACGTTGTGTTTCGAGCACCCACTCGTTTCCAACCCGATTCTGCTCTATAAGTGGGACAGAAACGTTTGGGAGGGGAACTATTTTCTCACGAGCAGAGAAGCGGCCGCGGTATCACGGGAGACTGAACTGCATGATGGAGCAAGCAACATTTGGAATACTTTCAGCTCCTTACTAAGAGAGGTTGTATATTCCAACCGTCCTCTCAAAAGAAGGACAATTACAAACTGCCCAAAGTAGATAAACTCGGACTTGAAGGCCTCTTTTAAAAAAGGAATCACCTGTGGAGGCGTTACAGATCAACCGGCCCCGAAGAGCATTTACGGGAATATAAACAGCAAAGCAAAATTTGTAAAAGTGAGGCTTCCAACCTGCGAAGGAAGTTAGAGCTGAACATATCGCGAAATTTGTCGGAGCGCCCGAAAAATCTATATGGCTATACACAGAGTACTAAAAGGACTCAGGTGCTGATTTTTGCCCTTACGTCTGCAGATGGAAAAGTGGAGACTGATGACCAGGTTAAAGCGTTCCTCGTTTCTAACTTATTGCAGTCCGTCTTCACCCGAGAGCCTAGTTCTATATTTACCCATCCATCAGTTCGCCAATCAACGTCTCCCCGTCCCCTTCCTGCTCTTACCCCCTCTCCACCCTCTTTAATCGAGAAACCGCTCTTTTCATCGACCATAGTCAGGGCTGAACTACTCCAGCTGGAACCTGTCGAATCGCCTATCCCACACAAAATTCCCCATTAGCAATTTGTAAACTAGCTAATGAACTGTACGAACCATTGTCTGCAATATCTCAAAAGTCATTTTACAAAGGCGAGCTCCCGCACAGATGGAAATGCACAATCATCACTCCGATCTTAATGGGATCTTAGGAGACATCGACTGTACTCAGTGTCCTATCTGAAAGTGAACGCAAGGGAGGGGCTGGTTCGGACTCAGTATTAAGGTGTTTTGCAAAGAAAGCAATAAACAACTCCGACTTGTCACTGTCATCGACGAGGAAGATTTTGGCAGGGGTGGAAGTCCGTGACCACGCTTAGAGGAGAACCGATAACAGAAGGTGTTAGCGACGGATTTGCCAGGGTTCGGATCAATGACAGCAAGTGATTCTCATTGTCTGTCGCGCACTTGGCGCATTCTTGAGGCCATTTCGAAAATCTCTGTGATTCTATGATGAGCGGATAAGGAATTAGTGGATAGGTCGCGCAGCTGCCGTCTCAACTTTTTAGTCTGTTGCGAAGAAAATGAGGGATAAAGGAATCTGAATAAGTAGACTTGAGATATATACGCGGCACAGACTCTAGGATGTCCTTGGAAACTTTGGACACGACATCACGAAGAATGGTTGCATCGCTACAGGAGAGAAAATCACACCAGTCGAATGATCTAATATAGTTATCTATTAAGTCACGTCCTACGCAATCGTAGTTTAGGTAAGTCCAAACTGTCGGTCTTTTTTGAAAAGGCAAGCGGTAAGCAACAATGAATTAATACATGACCACTATCAAAGAGGTCCTTTTTGAGAGCAACAAAAAGAGGGGAAATGTCATTGGTAAAGTTTAGATCTAAAATGTGACTCTCTTGTTGGAGAGCGCACTAGTTGAGACTAGTTACAAAAGTTGGCAATATCTTGAAATGGCTGGAATCTGGATGGACAGATATTGCAAACCCAGTGCGTTTCGGGAAGGTTAAAATCCCCAGTGATTGCTTTACCATCGAAAGCAACTTCCGAAATAAATTTAAAGATTTCCGTGAGTTGTGAATCATCGCTGGCTAAGGAGTTTGGGAACTGGATTCAAGAGAGAATCCGAAACGTCAGGCGAATAAAGCCATTGTTACAGCGATCGCTTCTTCTTCTGATCAACTGTAGATACAGCCAATAACTGCCCTTCTTTGCAGCGAGAGAATAATAGATGCAAAGCAGAAGCTAACCGTGAATGAGGAGGCATCCAGGTAATAGAGAGAATGCTTTAGACGGGACTTAACATAAGGACAACATCCACCCTCACGCCTAGTTGTGCAGTCTTGACAATAAAATCGAAGTCATCTATAAAAAGGGCAAAGCCAGGAATTAGAAAGTGGGTACAAGATTCTGTTACACATATATTATCAGGTGTCATTTCGAGAATAATGGCTCTGATTTGGGTTATCTTGCTTATAACAGACTTGACATTCAATAATAAAATATTTACTGTGTTTCGAACAGCAATGCTATTGCCGACCGTATTTGGAAAAACAGTTTGGAGGCGGATATGTAAGCTGTGAATTAATGATTCTTGGAGAATAAGTACCAGTTAGTCTTGAATTATTGACGTACGGGAGTCAGCAAGAGAAAGCTGGGCATGAGACGTAAAGGATTTGGGGATATAGGTTTCCAGCATTGGAATGCTAGAGGAGTTAGAACAGGGATAGGCTTTTCGGTAGTTAAGTTGTGGAGGAAAGGGGAGGAGGAAGCCTAGAAGGAAGGTAGACGCTGGTGGGGGAGGATAGGCAGCTATAAGAATGAAAGGGTGGGAAACCAAGTCTAGGTTGGAAGTCAAAGGAGTTAAGTCGACTTACCTGAGAGCAGTTGGCCTTAAGTGGTGGGAAGCCTGAACTGGTTTGGGTGATAAATGACATAGGGCAATTCACGTATGAATTATTTACTGGATATATAGCAGGGCTTTGGCAAGTAACCAGTACGCAAAACAGAGAATTATTTGGGGATGTAATTGGAGCTGTGGGGTTTGTAGAAAAGCTGGGCTGTAAAGGCTTGGTAGATCTAAGAGAAGGCGGCGTACCGATTAATGAAACTGTACTACCTTTTTTGGGTCAGAGTCTGATTCAGTTTTGTAGTCTTATCGTTCTGACGTCAAGCTACAGACGACTTTACTGTAGAGCTTGAAGGACCCTGCTGAAATGGGGAAGTTGTCGGCCCAGCTGATGCAAAAGGATTTCCATGCGTCCTAGGTGGGCTATGTGAAGGATTAGGAACGACAACTGGGGCTGTGGCTAGCATAGGGACAGGAGAATGCGTCAAGTGGCCTGAGTGAGAGGGCGATGAAGGAGAAATGGGAAGGAGGGAGTCAGATATCGCAGGAGTAGGAACAGTTGAATCCTCACGGCCACTTGTATTATGACCGAGCTGGTGAGCATTAGACTGAGAAGCAGTGAGTTTACGTGGGAAGAGGGACCTGGTTATACGCTTCATGAGAGTAAGATCATGAAAAAGGAAAAATGTTGCATTTTCCAGGTACGCAGAGACACGATCTCGATGCGCAACAACTGAGTCGACCTCCATTGGTGAAAGCAAATTAACTAAGACAGGTGGATTTTTGCTACGGAAGGACAAACGTTTTGCATCGGCTATTTTGCAGTTGAAACCACACGAATACAGGAAATCAGTTACAAAATCAACTGGCCGCATAGATCGAGGAACATTTTTTAACAGAAAGTTGCAAATACGCCTTTGTCTATCAGTAGATTCACCGGCAATCAGGTGAACAAGTGAGTCAAGACGTCTGCATTCTTGAGAGGGAATATCTGAGATGTTCTCGTCGATTAATTTTTCAAGAATTGAGAGCAAAGGGCAAAACTTTAGTATGAAATCATTGCAGTTGTAAAGTGCTGACAGATTAAGCTGCCTGTCATTTACAGCGGGGACAATTGACTAGTAATACCTTATGACTTAGATTTATTTAAGCCATGCTTAGGCCGAGAGCTTTCGTCTAAATGTGACTTTTGCTCTCATCTTGTCTCGAGGCAAGTTGCAATTAAGATAACTTCTGACAGACCAGGTGACTAAACTTCAGATGGAGGCTAGCACTGTAAAAAAATCACACAGTTATAGAGAAATCGAATGCACAAAATGCGAATTGTAGCGTGTGACTGCTGATCAACAGGCACAAACAAGCAGGACTTAAAAAGGAAATAGCGACTGATAGCTCTAAGTAAAAAGACATTTATTTAAGGAAATTTAACCGAAACAAGGGCTAAAATCGCTAGGTATTCCAGAAAAACCACTTGAACTAAGATCCTCTACTTACCTTCAAATTTAAAACCAACGGCTTGACCTTGACCATAACACAGGCACCAACGTGGAACCAGCCGCACGAGGCGACAACACAAGTAAGCCCTAACCGTTCAGTGTTCTGAATGGAGCCACGGACATTAAAGAAACCCACCAAGTAACAGAAGAACCCAGTGAAAATGACGTCCGAGATAACTCATTAATTCCAGCAACGGAAACAGGCTGCAAGCATGATTAAAAGACATGCCGAGAATTCGAGGAGAATTTGCTGCGAAAAGCAAGACAGAACCCAAAATTCCTCTACAGCTACCTCAGAAGAAGTACAAAGAACAGACACCAAATCCCCTTAGAAAAGACTATCGGCGGCGTTGAGGTTGCTGATAGTAGAGACAAGGCTGCGTATTTGTCGCATATTTTATTTAAAATAATCGAAAACTTCCTTGTGGGCTGACGGCAGTTTGTGTGCATCGGTCAAGGAAACTCAGATCCTGCTGTGGTCAAGAGTGGCGTTCCCCTGGGGTCAGTACTGGGACCCATTTTGTTCCTAACATAAGTGGACGATTGCGCAAGAGCTTTGGACTGCGAAGTAAAAATGTTTGCAGGCAACATGAAATTATGGATTATAATTCGGGGCCCTGTCGACGGAGGCAGACTGCAGATGAACCTGAATCGGTTGAAAGAGTGGCCAAGCAGTTCGTTCCTGCGGTTCAACGTTGGTAAATGTGTCATACTTCGCCCAGGCAACACAGCCAGATCCGCCAGCACAAGAGACTACTTTCTTAACGGAGCAGACTTATGAGAAGCCGAAGCCCAAAAGGACCTCCGTGCGCTGACGACGAACTCCCTAAAACCACCCGCTCATTGTTCGAGAGTGGGAAGATCGAAGTGCCCGTATTGGGCGATATCGTGAGCGCGTTTATAGATTGCGACAACGGTGCTTTCTCAAAGACATGCGGAATATGCGTGCGGCCGCAATTGGAATACTACACACAAGCCTGGAGACTTGGGCAACCCAATATCAAAATTGCCTCGAGAGAGTTCAGAGGAGAGCTATGAGGATGTTTAGTGGTCAAAGCTCATTTCCTTACGCTACCCACCTACTAAATCCGAACATCTTCCCATTGAGTTATAGGTAATTCACGGGGATCTCTTACAAGCGTTCCAAATAGTGAAGGGGTTGAACTGCAGCCTGGCCTTTAGAACCTTTTGAATCCGCTACCACGACCAAACTCCGAGGTCACCCTTTAAAACTGCGTACTCAGCAGGCAAGTCTGGATGCGCGGAAGTTCACATTCCCTGTCAGAGTGGTCAAACCATGGAATGCCCTCCTTGCAAATGTTGTGATGTTATCATTAATAAAAAATTTCAAAAAGAACCTTGACATATTTGTGTTCCAAAATGACCAAGAACGATGAGAGATCTAGCTCATCCCTGAGGCTCACTATCGTTTTTTTCATACCATTATGGGTTCATTTTGATTATTTCAGCCCAAGCAATTTCTCTGTACACCGCAACCACCTTTTCTTTGTAAACAAGATATTTAAAGACTTACACCCCTTTCCCCCAATAAACTGAACTTAACTTCAATGTCGACTTTAATTCTGAGACAAGTTCCGTCGTTTCAGCCCTTCTGCTGGAAAGAAGTTCGGTCGAAAAAAACCCGTTTATGTGTGTTTCTGAGATTTGCTTTTTTGAAAAGGATCAACTTGATTTGCCCTTTGTTCTCCAGCATAATTTTGAGAGGATGAGGCTGTAGTACTGCTGTACTGTCATTACTCATTTACCCTATCCGAAATGCTCTCAGGACTTTTATTTCCATGTCTGGTCGGATTAACTGGTTTAGTAGACCACAAAAAGAAGCAAGATCCTCCGAGATACGGTCTTCAGGTCTGACTGCATTCGATTCAGACAAGCCATGAACAACCAGACTCTGTTGGCGGCCCCATTACTCTTTATTTTGTCTTCACGGTGAATAAACTGTATGAGGACAAGGACGATTTATGGAGTCCTCGTTTGGATGCATACTTTTACTGTCGACCAAATGTCCCGAGCAAATTATCAGGGCTGGTTGTGATCTCAGACTCCTGTTATGGCGTTTCCCCATCTCACCCTACCCACGAGTTGCTGTCTTCGCATTCAAGTCTGTGCTCTATAGGGCACTCGGGGTTATTGAGAAAGCAAGAGGGCAATAGAAGTCTGGGCGACCTAGTTATATCGCCCCTTGGGAAAAATAAATTCCGCCATTTTCAGCATGAGAAGTAGTCGAGATGACTTCCGCGACAGGTAATTTTTTGTGACATCCTCTGGGTCGTCTTGCATGGAAATCGAGTCTGCCTTATCGACAACCTCTTAATCGTTGTCCTGCTGTTACCAACAGCCGAGTCGATATTTTTTGCGCGTTTTGCGTCTTGATCTTCGTTTTGCGGGCTTTAACCCTCCAAACCTTCTGGTCACCAACGTCCTTCTGCACGAACGTCCTCCAGTCAGCAAGCATGTTTCCAAGTTGTATTGCTTTGATTTGGATGTATCTGCGCCCACCACAGAGCAAATCCTCGTATCTCACATTTTTGCGCGGCAATTACGCTTTTGGCGCGCTTTGCCGGTCGTTGGTTAGAAGCGTAGGTAGAACGAGCGCAGATTCTGAATCCGAAGGACATCTCACCAGACTTCTCTTCTAACGAGGTGCCGGAGCTGGGACTCCACATCCATGTACTTACTCGATAAGAACAGTTAAAATGTACCCATATGCCTACGTAAAAATATATACTTTTTTCAGTTTATGTGTGTAAATAGGATTTTCAAAGGCTATGCTTATCTCCTTTATATACACTGAATTATGTTGAACCCTCGGAATGAGAGAATAGATATATTTTTCTTTCAAGGTTATAACGAATGCTTCGGATTTTATGTGAGGAATTAAAATAAGTAGTCAAAACACAATGAGCAATAAAGAAGATATTTAAAATCTGATAAATCTTCTGAAGTTTATTCAAAAACGCCTCAACCGTTTGCAGATTTCGAAAGATTTCCAACAGTTCTTTTCTTGGGCTGTAAATAACGGCAAGTGGACTGCGTAGTCAGCTGAACTGTGCTGATAAACAAATCGGGACTGACTCAGTTGCCTGATTAATTTTGACAAGTAAAAAATATTCCAAAAATGCACAAAGCAATTCTGTATGTACGGTTCCACTGCCAGTATCAGGGACGGTAACTGTAAAGTGGTGTCCAAGTCGAAGCAGTCCCATTTGGAGGGCAGAGTAATTCCCTACAAAGATTGGAAGCATTCTTGACTACGAGGAAATCCCCCAAGCTGGATGAGGTCCTTCGCTGCTGACTCAACTATGTTCTCTCCCAGATGACGAGATCGTACACAGCCTGCTTACAGTCGAACCGAGATGGGAGCATTAGGAGAACACGAAGATCACCACCGTGTAGATAGATGCGGTCATGATACTTCTCTGCTGATTGGACAAGCCACCAGCTAGGTTGCGAAACAAAGGAACCCGCTGAGATGAGCTGATGGTCTAGGGTTGAAACGAGGATGGGAGGTTAAAAGCCACGGAGACCATTGCAACAGCGAACAATACTAGTGGATTTTTCACTCAGCTATGAACACAGAGTTTTACTAATTCAGGCGCAAGTTTCCTACCGAGAAAGCAAAGCATTTAATATCTACCCATATATTCCGGTTGGGCCCTTTTTAAAATTCAGAAACGGAGTGTTTTTGAATGAAACGGACAGTAGTGAATTAATGCCTTCTGAAGTAACGGGCCTGTGTAATTTCAATTTAAATATCGAAAATTTAGATGTCGACCTAAGTTTTTATGAAAGATAACTCCTAAGGAAAGCATAATTAGGCGCATAAGCAGCAGGCTTCTGGGCGTAAAGCAGGGAGTCATCTAAATAACCACTGAGCAATTACGAGTGGCGGAAGACCAGTATATCGGGGTAAGGACGTCAATACATGGCAGATTACCCTGTTTCGGGCGTTAGATCGAATTGTTTAAGTGTTTCAAGGACCTTGAAGAAACAAGCACGCAACTGACCTTGAAAGTTGCACCGGAGTCAAACTTGCTGGGGCCAAAATATAGTCTTTTATGGATATAGTTCCAATACTTAATGTCTGAAGAAGTCTCTCTTATTTTGGGAATAGATATCGGTACCTCAAGTGTAAAGGTTGCGTTGGTGACATGCGAGCAAACGCCGACCGTTGTTACTAATATTTCGCGAAGTTTTGGCAATGCCACGGTTACGGTCCCAAATGTGCTCGGGAGCTCTTTGCAAAACAATGAAAACAATCAAGACGTCGCAAGGATATTTAACTGCTTACACATACTGCTGAACCGAATACCACCTGGCCACTTGAAACGAGTTGTGGCAATTGCGGTTACAGGTCAGATGCATGGCGTTGTTGGATGGATTGGGGGTGACCTTGCATTTAACAAAGAATCCAAACTGAACAAACACAGACTCGACGTAACGTCAATTTCAGGCGGATGTGGTAACTTAACAACTTGGTTGGATCGTCGCTGTGATGTAAATTTCATTGCCTCTCTACCAAAACCAACAAAAAGCTCAAAACCACATCCAGGCAAGTTTTAATGTTTTTACAAGAAGCATGATATTGAACCACGCTGTCTAAACGCGAAATGAGGTATTCTGACTTTATAGTTTAAGAAAAATATTAATTATTTTTTTGATTACAATTCCGTCGGGTTTGTTGAAATTTTCCCTCTGATTCGGGGTCACACAGGTTGTTTACCAAGCGACTATTAAATACATTAACCCGTGTCTCCGTGTCAAACCATTGATAGTTGTATAATGCTCCAGGAGCAAATTTGGAGAACTTAGTCTTGACGACGAGATTTTAAACGTGCAAAAAATAAATGTTTACGAAGGCTGGCTAGAAGTTGTCGTATTTATTTTCAATGAAGGTTTCCCACAACAATTCCTTCTTGCCAACTAATATAAATGTATTATTACTGACGGGATCCTATCATAAAATCCGCCTCGCACACTGGCTTTCTTCTAGTCTTTATTTTAAAATATTTTCTGATTATTGGAAAACGTATTATTCGTCTTCTTGTACTTAGACTTGTGCGCGTTTGTGAAACTTAGTATGGCGTAAAGAAAAATCGTATAAGTTATTTGGGGAATATTGTCAATGAGCGTACACGTAATCTTGAATGGGACTTTTCGAAAAAATAAAAAAACATACCAAAGTCTAACTATGTTTGCTACGGAGATGAACCCTGCCGAATTCTCCAAGTTCCTCATAACTTTCCAACCATTTAAAAGCGACGAAATATATTTTATTGATATATGTTGTTACGGCCATCTTCAGCGAACGTTTTCACACGCTTTAAGGGTGCTTGAGACAAGTAAATACATGCTAAATCTCAACGAAATCTGCAGTAATTGATTTGTATCCAAAAATTTTGTAGGTTTCGGCTGTGCGATAATTTTGTGGCATCTAAAGCATCGGACGGGCGAGTTTTCCATAGCACCCCTCTCATGTGCTGAGGAAGAAAAATTCATTGAACGCGTTGCCATGTTGCGAAAGATTTCTGCCGGTCCCGACGGTAACCCTGCTTCAAAAGACGACCAGTATCATCGCGGTACCCGCGTTTTTGCCGAAGAACAAATGCAAAAAACTCGCTCTACCTCACAAATTACGCCGCCAAATTTTTTCAATGCAATGTCGAGCAAGGACAAGGTTGATCGACACCCGCCTTGGACTTGTGCCGGAACGATTGCCGACTTGTTGGTCGTAGGCCTCACAGAAATTCCAAAGCCTGTTATGTCGCCTCAAATGGCAGCCTCCTGGGGGTACTTTGACATGGAACGTAGCCAATGGGATACTGCTGCGTAAGTCACTTAGTATACACAGTGCCCACTTTTATGAAGGTCCTTTTGGTAGTGGCGAATGTAATTTTTTAATGTGCATCCGAATGCGAGAGTATTATTCGGATTCTATTTCTCCAACAGAAAATAGTGCAAAAAACCACAAAATATGTAAAACGCGATTTTTTGATTTGTGCTGCATCCCCTGGTCCAGCCTCTATTCCCAAAATACCCTGGAAGCACGATTCAGTCACACCGACAGGATGAGTCGGACAAGAACGTGGCTAACATTAAAGCTATAAATCCATCTCGCACAGAATTGCTGGCAACAAACAAAGAAGATAAGTTGAGCGCATTTCATGCCTTCTTTGAATTAGTGCGAATACTCTTCGCATTACGCTTCGCAAACAATTTGTTTTTTGGTCCGCATTTCATGAAGCGTCGAACTTTTCGGAGTACATCTAATATTGAGCTAAAGAAGAAACAGGTGGCCCGCCGATGGCAAATAAACATGGAAATTATTTAACAGTGTTAGAATAATTCAGTAGGGAGCAACATTAAACGTAAAGGTATGCATACTAAGAAGTAATTGGTCTGGTGAATGAATCTACCAAACAAAAATTAACAAGTCCTTGCTACTATGAACACAAACATTTGTGAGCGTAAAGAAACAATGATGGGAAAGTCATATAAAAATGCAAAAGTGCGCAGAATTATTGCTCAGAATACCTAAAAACGGCCGACTCATCTTTGCAGTCATTGAATTTCACTTTCATACGTGCAGTACCTGCACCAGTATGGCAATGAATATTTTGAGGGTTCCAGCAACATGAGACAGGAGGAATTTGATTAAATGTCCTCCAGCGGTTCCTCAGTCCTCTCCTATTCAGTACTTTTGCATTTACCAACCCAATTGTTTTATTAATGGCGTATTTTTAGATTGGTAGACTACTTGACATTGTACTTCATAGCAGACGGGAGAACCACAATAAGAAGGCAATTATGTACTCTCTTAGTTCTGTTCCAAGAGATATACCTGCTATCAATACGAAAGCGGAATTTTCTTGAGTCTGTTTGGGAAGTTTCTGAGTTACTTCACATTCCAAATGACTGTTTTTGTAAAAGTAGAGATACGAATCATCGCTAGGAAGTAAAGGCAATTGCTAGACGAAGAGGTTTATTTGTCCCACGCTTCGGATTCAAGCTTGAACCCCTCATCAGAGACAGCAACAGATGTGGTTTTATATAGGGATTTTCTCAGTCAAATGCAGACTTGTCGGTTAGTGTACTCTATTCATCTGGTGATTCCACCCGTGCCTTGATATTTGTTTTCCTTGACGAATGTAGGCATAATAATAAATATTTTCTATTTGGTTCATTTTTGCACAGTCGGAAAGACAGGAAGTGATATTCACAAGACTTGCTTCAACGAATCCAATTTAAGTATTTTGTCCACTTGTAATAAGAAAGACCTTGACGTGCGTAATTATTCCCGTTGGATGCAACAGAGCGCTTGCTTATTCAAGGACATTTTTGCAAACACTCGCATTCCTTCCATCTCATACTTACAGTTCACTAGGTCTATTAAGGAAGTCCTAGCATCATCACATTTTGGGAATACATACGACAGGATTATCTTCAAGTAACCTTCTCCTCGTTATCGAAGCCAGATTTTCTCGTACAAACTTTTTACAAACGGGGCTGACTTGCACAAACCAAATGCAAGCTAGACCGCTTGCTATAAAAGTGAGGATCAATAGGCCAGTCAGTGCTAAAAAATTATTATCGAAAAAGAGGCGGACACTGGGATGGTTATTTCTAACCGTCCAGTGGGACCCCAACCTCGAGTTATTGTGTACTGAACATCTGGATCCAAATGAGATGAATCTGGCTCAAACATCGCGCGCCACAGCGACTGGGGTTGTGTTGGTGTTGGCTGATAGACCGGCCACAGGCATTCCGTCGTGTCCCTGATTTTGGCCCGAAGTACTCCATCATTTTTATCTTACTGTGTCGAATTTGCAACTGCAGGTTGCTTTTCGTAGATACACATGGCGGTGGGCCTTTCTGTCATCTCGACAAGTTGTTTTTGTCAAGCTATGTGTAAGTAATTAGACCTCCCCATGCATCTCCGACGTTCTCCCTCTGGGTCATCATGGAGAACTTTCCTGACAATTGGCGGATTATCAAGAGATTGGCGGAGTGCGTGTCCGTTTTTAGGCGTGTGAAAAAGTACTCGAACGGCAAGTAACTCTCTTTTAACAGTCATTCTACCGTTGGAAGAGTAAACCAAGTAGCAGGAATGGAGGTGCAGCTATCAGGAATATACTTTCACAGGCAAGTGCTACTCTTTCGTACTGTTCCGTGGAACCTACTAGCAGTTATTCAATTTTATGAGGAAGAATTGTAACACAGAGTTAGTCAATGAACCGGGAACTGATGTCTGCTTCGTCTCACGTCCTTCCGATATCAAGTCCTTGTCGTGGACTCTTTAATTTTCCTGGCTGGTTTAAATACTATTTAACACTATAAGTGGTGATATGGACCTCAGCTGTTAGTGGCATCCGTCCACTTTGGGTTGTTTCTAGGCTACCGGGAAGTGTTTGTGTGCTGAACTCCACCCACAAGACGGGCAACAGCGTGTGTATTAAAAGTGTTTGTTGTAACCTACAGAACGATTAATTTTTCAGTCACTAATCAAGCCAGCTTTGCCGCCACTCAACTATTGTACGCGAAGAGAACTCTTTCTGTGTTCCAGCGCATGCTTGTGCGGACGAACTGGTCAGGATAAAATGACAGAGCGAGCGCTAACCAGCTCAGATTTTTGAAACTTGCTCCAGTCGGGCAAGTCGTCTTCAAGTCGACCCAAAAGTTATGCCCCATCCCCTGGGTCACGCATAACTGAGGCTGGACTTTCATGTCTGCCACCGTTGTCATCGCTGTATCATCCTAACTTTTGGAGCGGCTTCGATGGCTTAATTCATATGACTATTGACTTCGTCAAAAACCGGAATCCAAACTCCTATTCGTGAGTAGGATACTGCGAGTAGATGTTTCATTGGGAATGCTGTTCATTTATGTGTGTGTGTTTGTCGCAGACAAAGGCCGCAGCCCACACGAAAACTCATAACGCTCCGGATGAAAAGATAGTTTCGGGTTTCTGCTAAAATACTTTTCCAATCCTTCTCTCCGCCTCGAAGCATCTTATACACCAGGGAGTGCTGGTGTATTTGGAAGATCCCCCCCCCTCCCACCATCCAGCCTGACTTAATTCAAAATTAAACCACCGCATAGTCGGCGCACATTTCTCATTAATTTTGTTCCTTCTTTGAAGTTGCCTTGGGTTGAACTGACTAACAACCAGACGTCTCTCCCCTCCCCCGAAATAGTTCCCAGACCACCTATAATCCTGGTTGTTTTAAGTCGCTGTATCACTCTCAATTCTTGCACGTCAACTATCGTCTTCCGAACTCTTGGTGTTGCCTAGCGCCGGATTTTCCCTTATCTAGAAAATTCCTGCGGCAGCTTCACTGTTCACTTTCGCTTCCTGCTACTCAACCGCTGATCTGGCATTTTACTGAGTCATGCATTTTTTTCCTACCCCCTACTGTCTTCTTAAAATGTCCTGGCTTGTCATGAAAAAGTTATATCTGCACGAGAGGGTCGCTTTTGCCGACGCTTCCTCCCCTCCACGCGCCAGTGATGAGGTAATAAGGTAGGGTGAAGTGTCCGGCGTGAAGTCAAAAACTCTATCTGCGTGTACCACACCACATACACAGACACGACAATAATTAAGGACCCGCTAAAATGTAGCACAAATTGACCAACACCTGCCACGAGTAAACAGTCGGTTGGAAAGAAAAAATCCCCTCATGAAGCATTCTCCGTCTGAATTTGGGAACAATCCGGATTTAAGTATGTTCTTGCAAAGCGTGGCTTAGCATACTAGGAATTATTGCTGACAGGAGCAAGAGGGCGCAGCCCTGAGCGGAACGATGGGAGATTTGAGTTGGGTCAGCCGTTTATTGGACCGGTGATCTGCCATTGGGCCACATGTTCACGTGCCGCAGTCTGCGATCAGGCTTTCTCTCTTCCCTCGAGATGAAAGGCACAACTGCCCACAATCGCTGGAACAAGAGTTTTATTCACGTTTCGGATTCACGCTCAAACCCATCATCAGAGACAGTAACAGATACGGGGGATTCGTGCGCAGGAAGTTGCAGTCACTATGCCATTGCATACCTGTGAAAGTTAACTACTCACCCCGTCATCGAATATTGTGACCCACTGGTGCGCTAATGGCTTGGTGACTGGCATGCAAGTTGTTAATTGCTGAAATGCCATCATCTGTGCTGGATGCTGGCGTGATGATGGCTCCGCCACCTTGCTCACCGGCCTATGCGCTCCCCGAGTGGCTAATTACCCTGGCCAGACTATGTCGCAGCAGGGACTGTGGGCTGGGGATGTCGTTGCGTTTGTTGGTCAAAATGTGGACAACTCTCAGGCACTGTGCTCGATGACTGACACTGGGGCCGGAGACAACTGAAATCGGTTTGTGAGACTGATGGACAGGCACCTCACCCCTACATCACTACGCTTTGCCCGCTTGCCAGTTTGTAATTCTCCCCCATCAAATCTGACAACCGTCCCTGAAGTCTAGAAAATTAATGCGAACAGGCGTTTACCTGCCTTTCGAGCAGCAGTTGCTCAAATTCTACGGCAGGAGGGGTACCGAATTAATCAACGCGTGTCCTATTTTATACCGATAGGCAAGAATAGGTATGTTGAAGAAGTCGGTCACCGGACATAATAATGTCTCCATCCGAAGTTTCTTCATCCACTCGCAAATACATCATTAGAGTTAATTTCTGGTCGAAAATCGAGAGGTATTACCCACAAAGACAAAGGAGGGTGGGATGGCCACCTCTGGCTCATAATTAATCGTCAGTCGACCGGACATTTTCATTATTGGCTGCTTGTTGCAGCGCGACTGCCCACAGGCGCTCTAAATCATGTCCCTAAGACAGACAATAGGTGTCCGAGTCTGCTACCGCGAGCAGAACAAATTAGCGGATACCATTGTCAGGGCTGAAAATGTGCGAGCATATTGCGTAAGTCATTCTTACTGAAGGTCGGATGGTTGTTTCTCGCTGCTAACTTGGTGACAGACAGCCTCACAGACAAGCAGTTGGTCAGCTCGTTGGTCGGTTGTCATGGTAACCAACGGATAGTCTATAGGTAGTACTTAGTGCTTGGCGGACAACCGACACCACCCCGAGAGATATCCGAGGCCGGGTATTTGGATTGTAGTTCAGTCGGCGGCAGAACAGACTTCCTGCCGGCTAGGGAACTCGTCGGCCGTCATCTGAAAAGACAAGAAACAAGCGGCTGATGCGCAGGAAGCAAGGCCACAGGCGTCGCTTAACAAAATACTTGATGTAGCTGTCCTGCAGGAATCGGTAATTGGGATAGCGGTTTCTAGCCAACTTCACTTGTTGCACGCCACAACCCAGGCCAGGAACAGCTAATAGGAAGCCCCCGGCACACTTTGTCCTGCATTAAAAACATCTCAAAGGTGACATTAAAATTTGCAGCTTGGTTCTTGGTCAGTTTGTCTCATTGGATGTGATGAGTGCTCAGCTAACCATTTTGGTCAGACGGACCCTACTTCGGCAACATGGGTAGGGGAACATAAGGGGTCGCACGCGATGGACCGGACCAGAATCTTAACTTTGCCGGCATGCAGATGAATATTCAACGTTACTGAAAATCAGCGTGTGTTGAAGTAATTTCGGTATTTTAATAACAAAGATATTAGGCATCATTCTGACCTCGCGTCCGTATGTCAGGTCCTGTACGGTCGCCTGAAAATAAGACAAGCACGGGACAAATCATGATTAATATGACAGCCCCTGTATAAATAGATAGCTTTTGACAATTTTTGCCTTCCGATGACCAATCAAGTACGAGTTTTCAAAGTCGGAATGAATAGCGCCATACGTTCAGATTGGATTGGTGTTTGTAGGTAAAGCAGAAATGATTAGTTAATTGGTGAGATTTATAGAGCTTGAGACTTTTATGCTGGTGGAACTGTGTTAAGTCGCATGACAGCAAAGCCGGCGCAGGACACTCCTTCACATTGTGTAATGAATTGTTGAAGAAGTTGGCCACTGTGACCTTGACAAGTGACTCGGCACCCAATAAACCAGCGCGAAGACTTTGTCCCGGCTCAGAAGGTGGCGTCAATAGGCGAACTAATTAGGGGACCGCGTCATAGTTTTGCTCCATGACTGCAAAGCCTTTCCTGTTCCCTTTCTCAATTATTACTAAGTGATTGGAAATGGTGACTGCTTATGAAAAACTAAAGACCCGATTATTAATTACATAATGGGGGCTCATTCACCAGCATGCTACCCCCACAGCTCCCCTGCTACTTTCGTTAGGCTTGCCCGCAAGAGCTCCGCATTGCTTACAGGCGGCAGTAATTCACAGTTTACCTGCACGATGCAGGCAGACGCGCAAAGCGGACTCTGTATGTTGTCCTACAAGTTAATCAAGCCAACTCAATGATTTCCGATATGGATGCCTTAATCATGGTCTGCTTTCGCAGATTCGGTCTACATAGGAGGCGTTTTTTGCTCATCGTCAAACCGACTGGTGATAAATTAGGGTACAGACTTCATGGCAACCGGCAAAACGCCATAGAACAAGACCCCGTCCGAGGGTCACTCTTTGAGCAAAACTTCTGACTGAGCACATCTTCAAAGATTCCGATTCATACTACTGGACGATTCGCTAGTACTGTTTTCATTTACATGGAATAAGCTACCGAGCACACGACAGACCTTGTAATCATATCTTACTCTCTGAACCGATAGACCGCTCAGCAAATGCCTCAGAATAACTCAAGTCTGAATGTTTTGTTCCAAATAGGCCTTTTAACTGTCGTTGTCGGGTGGTAGTGCCGGGGGAGTTCCAGTCTGGGTGAAGATTCGAAACTTTTGCTGGTGGAGTTGCCGTACTTACACGTAGCCTCTCCTTGAAGTTGTCGAGAATGTCGATTACCATGATGTACCTGACCCTCCGGTGCTGTCTGCTGCGTGCTTCGCCATAGTCCCAATAGAGCTACTAGCTAAAAGCCTATCAACTTGTTCCTCCAACGGTCTGTGGTTGCCTTGCGTAAGTAGACTGGTGCTCTCAATACTGTTTCCAACTACAGTGCGCGACCGATCTCATAAAATGTTAGCCAAAATTCTGGAATTTGTTTCTGATTAGGAAGGATTACTTAAGTAGGGTTGTTATAATGATTATAGTGCAAATGATTATCATGAAAATCATATATTCCTCTATGCCTTTAAGAAGATATTACATAGAGTTTATGAAATTTTTGCAATGGATCCGGATTGTGTTGTACATTTC
Organism: Spirometra erinaceieuropaei; assembly: GCA_902702965.1. Classification (NCBI taxonomy): domain Eukaryota; kingdom Metazoa; phylum Platyhelminthes; class Cestoda; order Diphyllobothriidea; family Diphyllobothriidae; genus Spirometra; species Spirometra erinaceieuropaei. The sequence continues at coordinate 1,650,000 of CACRXP010000061.1, forward strand.
ATGAGGAGAATTAGTAAACGGACATGTGCGGTCTTGCATGCGTGGACATCGCACGGTCTTAAAAATCTCATAATTAGAAACTTTTTTAAAACCTATAGATACACCTTCTTCGGGCATAAAATATGAGGACAATGTGATTTCCTATCAAATGAGCAAAAGAAAGCATATTTTTGGGCATATTTTCAGTAAAATATACTAAAAGTTATAACACCATCGAAAATCAATAGGAAAAATGCATGCCACTTAATTAGTCATTTTTTTTACCGAGTGTGGTTTCTGCAGGAGGCCAGAAAGAAGTGCATTTAAAAGCTGACATCCTGGCGGGTCCGAAATGGCATAGGGTTATGCTGCATGATAATCATTATAACAACTCAACATAAGTAATCCTTCCTAATCGGAAACAAATTCCAGAATTTTGGTAAACATTTCATGAGATCAGTCATGCGCTGTGGATTATATTCGTTGAAGTTGGCCATGGTTAGCACGGTGACCTTGGCCCCACACCGACTACTTGTGCCCTGTACTTGTGTCAGGTGTTTTGTTTATAAAAAGCCCGAGTTCAGGGTCGTGGCTTCAATGCCTCTTGCGTACGTTCTGTGGAGGCTCTCCATCATTGTGATTCAGTCGCCCCATCCGAAAACTAACCCGTCTCAATCTTGAAGATCCAGAAAGAGGCCATTTCCACAAATCGCCTAGGAAATACCTAATTCAAGATGTCATATGTGAAAGTGGGCGAGCCGATTGCTGGGACCGACAGTTTACACACCAGCGTTCTCAAATCAGTTCATGGGTTCGTCGTCACAGATATGAGAATTCTAGCAGGAGTACAGACATTTCTATCTGATTTTTCAACTAAAATGAATCGCTTTTGGCATGCTGTTGCAAGTTGGACACAGCTTCTTTCACTTCATGAGCAATGGCTCGTCTAACTATGTATGTGACAGCCAGGTTGAAGGCGTGATTACGCTGCGGGTAGTGAGTGGTCAGCAGCATAATGGGTCTCCCAATCCAACCGCCTTCTTGTGTTCACGTACCCGACCAGTTTGGCCTGCGTAGTCCCAGGGGCAGTCAGCGCGGCAGATAACACTCAGCTGCCTCCGTGGGCCTAGTCGGTTCTTGATGCGTCTAACATTACTGCGCCTTACACCGTTAGTCACCACTCGAACAACACCTTTTTTGAGTCGGAGACGACGAATACGACAAGGTAAGGCGCGCCGCACGCAGAGTCCTGTTCTTTCACTGTCACTGGTAACTCGCCTCTGACGAAGGCATCTACTGGGACAGTCCTCCCCTCCCGAGGGTCCCTTCCTTCATCATGTTGCAATGTACTCGTATTCTCCCACACAAGCCGTCGTGTGCCCTGACGAGTGGTTGCTATGGTCACTGGCTATCTGATTGCTTTTTCGACTTTGCGGCCGAGGATTGTTGCCAGGCCGCCGTTCGATCGTCAGCTAACAGGGACGTCAGCAAATGGGGTCTCTGAGTTGAATCTTTCCCATTGTCGATTTGAGATCGAATATGATAGTCATGTGATTCCTGGAATGCGCATATGCTACTTCTTCCAATAATTTCTGAAATGCTGCCCGTATAAGGAGACCAAGACGCTGGTCCTAAGACTGAGCGTCCACTTTCTCGACTCGTGCCACTACTTCGGAGAGGGGATAAACTTATATCAATGAAACTTATAAAAGTTCCTCAACCAGTTTATGCATCAATTTCTTCCAACAGGTGGCCTCTATGATAAGGCACTAACCGAAATTCAGAAATGGCTGGAGATCTAGTACTGGTTACTGCGCAAAATAGCCCCAAGATATTTCAGTCACGCTAGGGTGTTGGCTCTTGAATACGCTTCTTTTCGACGACTTCGAAAAATTCCACGCTGTGAAAAAGGACTACTTACATAGGGCAAATTTTCCCATTGGTTTTCGAGGCTCTCACAGATTCAAATTCACTTTATAGAATTAATTCCGGAAAATATCCTTGCGGGCAGTCGGTGACAGGCTACGTCTTCTTCACTTTCTACGGTCAAATACAGGGTGGTTTTCGGTTTTAAGAAGTGTCACAATTCCTGAACGAATTGGAATCCTAATTGCCATTACATTTGTGTCTCGTGTTTTCAGAATGCAAGCCACGTACTTTTCAAGCAAGGAAAATCATATATTCCTCTCTCTCTTTCTCTCTCTCTCTCTCTCGCTCTCTCTCCCTCTCTCCTATCAGGATACTACAATATAGGGTTTGTAAAGTTTTGTAAGAGGTGTGGGTTATGTTGTATTTCTCATAATGAGCATTAATTAATGGGCAGGTGCGATGGTGTTTGAGCAAGCATCTCACGATTTTAGAAATCTCATAATTATAATTTTTTAGATTGACAGATTACCTTTCTTTGAGCATAAACTTTGAAGAATATGTGACTGCAAGATGGGATACTTTTACGCATAACTTCTGCAGAATATATATGAATTTATAAGTACTTGTTGAAAATCGGCAAATATTCATTTTTTATCAAGTGGAATTTTTTCAGGCTGCCGCAAAGATGTGCATCCACAAGAAAACACCCTCTTCTGACTGATAGATCCTAAGATTACGTTGATAAATAATCCCAGTTGAGTAATCTTTTCTAACCTAAAACACATTTTACGATTTCGGTTAACATTTCCTGTGATTGGTCACTTAGTGCACAATCGTTTGGCAGAACTTGAACAATTACATATCATCTCCTATTATAAGAAGACTTTGTTCTTCGTTATGAAGACTTGTACGTAGTGTGTCGATGTCAGCTTTGGGGGAATGAATGTGAAGAGCAAAGTCACCTCTAATGCGACCATTCTTTCCTCGAGTTCATTCCATTGCCCACGTAGCTCAGACAGGAGGTTTGAGGCTGAATTACCAAACTTTCAGAAGACTTTGTGTAAATAAGCCCCATCTGCAAAGCAACCATCTGACTATGCTCCAGGTAGAGTCATTGCTACTAAGAGTTTTAGTGAGACGCCTGGTTTGCGGATTTCTTGAAGGGTAGAAAATCTTGCTAGCACGGTGTCAGTAGGTTTTAGGAATAGTAATTCGGTCTCAGGGACCAAAAGAGCAGTCTGTTTGGCTCTGAGACTATGGTTTTCCTCTGCGTTGTCACTGTTGAACTCTAGCAATGCCAGTCAGGTAGCGTAACTGTTGCCACCAGTTTGTTTCAACTGAGCTTGGTGTGTGCAATTATCGGCGTAGGGAACTTGTTAGGTGAAGAGGTTTCCTGTTGGCAGTTAGATGTGACAGTGAGGCTGCGGTCAAAATCTAGTTCCCAGTGCAGCATATGCGAGGCTGTTTACACTGGCGAAACTTCAGCAAAGGTTTTTTTGCACAGCAACTGCACAAAGCATGCAAGTGGTCCCTTTTTCATGTTTCGGTCAATAAAGAAAGTCGCCGTATTTTTCTGGTGAGGGGAGTGGTGCTGAAGATGCGGTGACTCCGAAAAGCACTTTACTTTCTGTTGCCAAAGAACGCAAGGCCAAGAAAGCGTCCCCACCATTCACAGAAGGATCAGCAGATCAGTCGACAAGCCTTTCATCAGGTTGGATACCTCTGAGATGCGTTCGCAAAAATCTCAACAAGGAAGTGAAACCGTGCAAAGTGTTTTACCAAAGGCGAAAAACTGACCCTTCTTCAGAAAATGGGAATCGGGCTGAGACATTAATAAGGGAATCGAATATTTGCCTGCTGAAAACTTGCATGTCCTTTCTTAATGTGACCTTTGGGACGCTCGATGAGGTGGGGTTCGAGTCACCCTCACAGAAGCTTGGGCGAGCCAGGTCGTGGGTGGTATGCCTTGACGGTCCGCTTGCCTTTGCCATTCATTGTTCTCCCGTCCGTCCTCGGTCGCCTGGACACGCTGGCTTGCCATCGGAGCAAGTTAGTGTGTGTGAGAGAGAGAGCGGGAATGCGGTAGATGCGACGCAAGTCGGCCTCGCTATAAACCAATTCACGCCCAAGTCGCCAGTGATGTGCTCACCCCGTGAGGCGTACGGTGCACGGTGCCGTTTTCGACAGTCGAACTCTCTGTGTGGATCGTCCGCGCCGATCCATGTAGACAGCATTTGGATATAGATCGTTCGCAGAAATACACGTAGCGTGAAAAAGATGGTCCTCTTCATGACAATACCAGGACTCCAGCTGTAGGGTCAGAAGAGGAAAGCGTGTGTGAAGACCCGATGGGTTGGGCTTTCAAATTTACCAAATCTGTTTGGCGCGGGACTTAGAGGCCTCCAGTAATCTGTCCACTTCCCCACCATTTGCGTGAGAAAAGGTTTCTTAACGAGAATGACCTCAATATGGGCGTTACCGGAGCCGTAGGCCAAGGGTTGCAACACGTATGTGAACGCGAGGTCTCTGCCCTGTTAAAACCTTTCGGAAGATCATACATGGAGTCTTCTGTCTTGAAATGTAGTTAAATCTGCTGATATAACATGACTGTTCTACCGCCGTTTCTGAGGAGGTTCACCACGTGTCCTACAGCAGGATTGGTGCAGGGGGTGTCTTGCGCTGCGTCTAGCGCACTCTCCCCTTCCTCATTCGTCTGAGCTCGGTGTCATACCAGTGTCTAGACGATCGGATGCGGGATCGGGTGTGTTGGCCGACAAAGCTAAACGACCCGTCTAAGCGTGCCACACACTTCGGGTCCGCACACACCGGCCCAGGCTTTCACCCAAACAAGAAGGGACTGCACGGATCCCCGCGGAGTGGGAGAGCCATAGAGACCGCAGTAAGGAAGAGCCGTTGCTACACCCTTAGAGGAGGATGGAGTTATCCCTTCAGTTGGCGGCCTTTCAAGTCATGGCTTTTAGCACACCGTAAAAGTGTAAAAGCGTGTTGGATGGATTTTAGTGAAAAATGTACGCTGAATGCCGTGGGAAGGAGTGTCCAGAGTCAAACTCACTAGCCCTTTCCTCTCCCACGCTCTCCGAGCCGGTCAGTCATCTGATGCGGGGGTTGGGAGATCTGCTGGTGCAGAATGCAAAGGACATTCAAAATATTTGTATGAACCAGGGAAGAGGAACGATCACAGCCGTCATTGGTCGGCAGTGGCAACAGTGACGCCGAAAGCACTATCAGGATGCCTAAAAGAACCAGCCGCATTAGTTGACTGCTGGCAAAAGCCGCATAAGTGATTGCAAGACTGAATGTATGCTGAGAGTTGACCGATGGCCGGAGGAGTCTGCATTTGGGTAGGAAATCGTGTTTCCAAAATACTCAAGTAGTGTCTGATAAACCTACTTTGCTACCATAGGACTCCAGCCGCTTATTCTCTTCTGACGTCCTAGGTGGCCTCCGCAATAAATCACCTAGCAGGCGGAGTTAAGGATGAGCTCGTCCTGGGTGTTGCTCAGCCAGTTAGTTGCTGACATGGCCTACCGGGCGCCAACTCCCAGGGCATAGTTCCGAGGGTGATTTCACTGTAGGCAGAAAAGGGAACGGCTGCAGACAGGCCCTGGACAATAAAACGGAAGGACCCAGTGTGCGATAGTTCGCCGTAATTACTCTGTCTCTTCCTGCGGTGGATGGGCGGGCGGGCGGGTGGGGGGAGATGGCCAGCTAGGGCGGGCAATCACAGATGACGCCAAGACGCTGCGCGAGGCGTGCACGTTGCGTCAGCGTCCGGTGGGTGTGTCCTCCGTAGCTGTTGGCAGTTTTGCGCCTACAGGCAAGCAGGAAAACACATGCTGCGTTAACAAGCGCTGCTTGTTGCACACAGAGCCCGGCTGATCGCACCCGCTGGGCCTCTCATCCTGCCTAAAAACCGTCGGCTGCGTTGCTTTTTTCCAGCTGACACTCTATGAAGCCCTGCTTTTCGGGTTTTCTGCCGCGAATGCCGGTTTAAAATCTGTTTACCTCCTCCCGCGCACACACACACACACACACACACCGGCACGAAGAGATGAATATTTTAGGTAAAAACTCTAGCTATCACCCAGTTTAAAGCAAAACAAACGCGATACAGGTCGACAGGCAGACGCGGGAGGCGGTCGTGCATGCGTGCACGGGGATATTACAGACAACCCCCCTCCCCCCACCCCTCCACCTGACTACCTAGATCACGCGATCCGTTTTGGCCTCGGGCGCGAGTAGATGAAGCTCCATGCCTCACCGGTTCCATTGACAGCATGAAAAACACCCAAAACTACCCCCTGTCACACCTCTTTCAAGCACAAAATAAATGGTCTGTTGTGGAGGCAGCCCCTTCCAGTCTGGGCTGAATGAATTTGCCGCGGAGACATCTCACGAGATCGGTTTTTCACCCCTCCCCCCCTTCACCGTCTAGGAGGCTAGAAGACTGGGGATGGGCGTGACGGAGGGGACTGTCAGGCACTCCGTCCTCCCCCTCTCCCCATCCCCCTATCGTACACCTTTACACGCATGTGGTGGATCCCTTTGGACGGGTGAACTTAACTTCTGCTTGTCCGAAGTAGAGTTTAGACCAAGTCGGTGTGTTGGGCCATAGCGCTACCCATTTTGGAGAATGTGTCGTGGCGCATGAGAAGCGAATTTTTCGGGCATTCTTTCAAACACGCGTGATCGCGTTGATGCTACTTAAATGAATTATCTTCTGAGTGCGATTTAAACGAGCTGCAAGGAAAGCATGCAATAAAAAGCGAGCATTCTTATTTGCATATAGAGTCAGTCACCGATCTCATGAGATGTTGGACAAAATTCTGAAGTGCATTTTCAATTTGGAAGGATTTTTTAAACTGGAGCTGTGATGTTGATTATCATGCAGTATAATTCCATGATATACCGGATCCGTCGTCATGTTGGTTTTTGAGCATACTCCTTTTCGGCCGCCCGTAAAAACCACGTTCGGTAAAAAGTGGTTACTTAAGCAGTACGAATTTTTCACATCGAATTTCGATGCCCAGGTTTTATAATAAACACATACAAATACATTCCTTCTTGCGCTTGTTTGGTGGCAACTTTTGTCTTCTTTTATATTCGACCAAATGGTATCTCCCCGTTTTAAAAGAAGTTTTTCAACTCCGGAATAACTTAGAGTGCTATCTACCGCTGCGATTGTGTTAAGCGTTTTCAGTCTGCAAGTTGCATACTTCCGGCACAAGGAAAATCACATATTCCTTTGTGCCATAAATAAGATACGGTACAGAGCTCATAAAATTTTTCAATGGGTGTGGACTACGCTGCACAATTCATGGGGATCAGTTATAAACGGACATATGCGATGCTGCGTGAATGAAATTTTTACGGTTTTAAAGCACCCCATAATAAGAAACTTCTTTAAGGCGAAAGATACCGTTTCGTCGCATATAAGCTCCTAAGAAGACATAATTTGCTGCCAATTAAACGCAAGAAGGGATGAAAAGGGAGGAGGTTCTTCGTAAAAAAATCGAGTTGTACTCGTGAATTTTCGAATTGGTGACACCAACCCGTCGTCAGACGAAATGAAGAGAAAAGAGAGAGTGAGACAGTCACACTAGACTAGTAGACGCGACAGGGCAAACATTGACGGGCGGACAATTAGCGTGTGAGGAGGGATGCGGGTAGGGGGTCATACTGGGTTTTGAGCCGGGAGGGCAGGAAGGGGGGGGGGACCGTTACGGCTCCCCGTGTTGGAGGGGAGGGAGAATGGTAGGTTGGCAGAACTGCGGGCGCCTGGATTAGCGGCTGCAGATACGGCGTGGGGCTCGGCTTAGTGAGACGTGATCTTAGGCCTTCATAATGGGCGTCTAGGTCATGCTTCCGATAAATTTTGGATTTATAAGGGCATCGAAAATCAATGTAAAAAATCCATGCCGCTTATGTAATCATTTTTCTCCGAATGTGGTTTTTGGGGGGTGGCTGAAAAGAAGCACATTCAAAAGACAACATGCTGATGAGTCCGAAATATCACGGAATTATACCGCTTGGTCGTTAACATTACAACCCCACGAATTAAATCCTCCGTAATACAAAAAGTATTTCAAAATTTCGACCAACAGTTCAAGAGATCGGTTACTGACTGCACCGACTTGTAGTCGGCCTTATACTACTTTATCTTGAAGCCAAATATAAGCAATATTTCTCATTTAAATCCTACCGGAAGAGTCCATTCAGTGCTAAGCAGGTTTGAAATCATATCGTATCCGGAACAGTTGATGCGCACTAAAGCAAGTGGCAACTGGCCGCAAGTAATTTTTGTACAAGTATCTTCAAACAGTTTTTGAAGAGTTTGTGTAACTTCTATCTCTTGAAAACACAGTTCACCGGTCGCCGAATAGGCGATTTGACGGATCATGCGTCTATTCGTCCCAGGAAAGGGAGCGACCGAAGAGGAAAATAGTCCAAAAATATGCTAGGTAGTTAGTACGTACCGCCAGTTAATCAATTTTAGGTTGTGATAGGAATTTTCCGTGGAATCTCAACACGGCTTTACAGAGAAGCTTATAGTTTTCGGTAGACTGATGTCCTTAATGGACGCAGTGTATAAGGCTGCCAGTGGGATATGACAGATCGATCGCCGTTGCCGACGATGTCCACCATGTGCTCCATAGCACGGTGAGAGCAAGCACGGTAACTTGTGCGGCGATTAGTTTATAGTAGTAGCGGACTTTCACCGCATCTACCGCGCCCTCTTCTCCGTCCCTGCCTGAGCCCGGTGTCAAGAAAAAGTCGGGTAGACCGGAGGTGGGAGAGGGCGCAGGTGGCTGGCGCGGCCCCTCTCCCCCCCTAGGTGCACCACTACACCTCCTGATCCACAAAAAAACACTTGAGTAGGATTGTAACCAACAGCACAAAAATGGATCAAAAAGAGAAGGATTACACAAGTCACTGGGCAACCATGCACACAGCCTGTATACACGGTGGGAGCGCAGGCGCGTCTACCGGCAGGGAACCAGGTGCCAGAGCACGCCAGGCTGCTGGGGGGCCATGGTCTGCTGAATAATGACACAGCAGACACTCACAGTCCTTAAAGCCGTCTGACGGAATCGTATGCGTGGGCGAAATGTCGATTTTCTTTCATGCGAAAAGTCGTCAGAATCGGCTGTATTCCGCCCACGGTGATTATCCTGTTAATCTCGATTCATATGGTCTATACGGGCGCGTTTTTACAGGCTGGCAACTTCACCGCTATTGACATCAGCCACAGCAAGTTTCGCAGATGGGACACAACCAAACGCAATTTCCTCATCTCGGGTTATAGGCGAAACGCATCCAGACAGGGCCAAATTCAGACCAACGAGACATCAACTGCGGCTGATCGCTTGCTCTCATCGTAGGTCAGTAGTGTTGGCACATGCACTCCTTGACAGACCAATCAGTCCCAGTCGTCTGAGTGAAGGTGCAAAAACTGGCCAGTTGGTATTCACATTCGAGGAGCGTGAACAGGACCCTCCAAAAAGGAGTTCATATCGAACTTTTAAATCAAATAAACACCACTTTGCAAAACAATTCTCTCGTAAACACTCGCGTCCAGAATCTGGTAGCTGTCGGTGCAGGGCGGCGGGAGAGGGTTTAGCACAGGCGCTAGAACAGGCTAACATACACGAAAGTCTGCGTGAACGGCGAAGACCAGGTTTGAGCACGACTTGACCTCGGGTGTAGGTGTGTTCGGGCAGAGAACAGGCGGCGGCAGGCGCAGTGGCTCCACAAACAGCTGTGCCCCGCGCCGTTTTGTGCAGCAGTGCAGGTAGTGGTCGCGAAATCAAGCCGGGCGCCAGATGAAGTGATTCTTCCAGCCGCCAGTGAGGACGTGTGACACCTGTTAGTAGCAAACTGCTGTGAATGGGTAACGGAGGGTGGTGAAGGCCAGACTGCAACCGACACCAACAATGCCGACCCATGCGGCAGACAGAGTGAAGAGAACGAACCCAAAGCAGCATTTTTGGGCTAGGGTGGTAGACACGCCTGTTCCACCACCACCACCACCACCACCACCACCACCACCACCACCACCACCACCACCACCACCACCACCACCACCTGTGATAGGGTAGATCCGCAGAGCGGGCGACGTCATCGCCAAAGGAGACTGCCTTGTGACTTTTCAGTACTTGCCCTTTTGAACTCTATCAAAGACTTGAATACCTGTAAAAACACAGCTATCGCACAAGTGTATGTCAGCTGCTTCATTCATTTTCGATGGTTTGGGCAGAGGACCGCTTAAAAAATGAGATAACCTGAGATGAGTCCAAAGGCCGCGTCCGGTAATCCGACCGTCAAACAAGAAGATGAGTGAAAATACCGAGTTAGGGGGAGGGGGCATTGGTAGAGTTGCGCGTGAAGTGGATGGCAGTGAGGACGATTTTTGCAGTCTCAGCCTCCTACTCTTTCTTTGCGCGAAGCCCGAGCGTCGATGTCGACGATGTCCACTGTGTGCTCCACAGCAGGGTGAGCGTAGAGGTGACTTGCACGCGAACGACAGTAGATTAACGTTACTTCTACCGTACACCCTCCTACAACATTCCAGCGGTGGGGCACGGGGCTGTGGACCTCCGTATTACAGGTGACCTTGCGCCATAAATTCCAGGGACTCTAGGTTCAGGGTTAATGTTAGGGTAAGAGTTAGAAGGATAGGGGAATAAGTACCCTTCTGGAATTTAACACAACCTCACTCGTAATACGGACGGGCTCCTCTTCCCGCGTCAGTCTATTGATGTCTCCCGAGCCATCTGGCGCCAAAAACAGAATTGCTGTTTTTGAGGGTAAAAAATCAAGCGTCGGGACAAGAAGTTTACCGTTTTGAATGTCCTGACGATGCCTTACTTCCGGCCCCAGGACTGGGTTGAAGGGAACAGGGCGAAAGATGTTCGCAACGTTTAAATTGTCACTCCGTGATCGAGTTGCCTGGCCGTGGTGGCGGTGAACCGTATCCTCGAAGCCGGAGGCGTGGTGGCCTGCGGGCACGGAGAGGGAGACCTCGGCACACCTGATGATCGACTCCTGGCCGGTTCCCAAATGCTCTGTTGTCGCGCGCACCGTCTTGTCCACCACTCAACTGACGGAGGGTTTCGTGGAATTTTTTCCAGACCATGACTTGCCATGCGAGATACTGAGACCTTCTGTTCTGTGTTCGTGTGAACTGGCCTTCAATTTTATCTCCTGTGACCTGTATAGTTGAAGGCCCAGTCCGCGCACGGCCTGTGGTAATAGATAACAGCAGGTTGCTTTCCTGCATTCAGTCGGCACTTGGTGCGTATCAGTCGATGGTGCACTTTGGCAGCCTACCAGTTCCATCTTTGAATTTGTCAAACGACAGAGAACCCTGGCACAGCATATGCCCGCGGACCCCATCCCCAGCCAGAGAAAAACTTCGTGTTCCCTCAAAGGGTCGACGAACAACTAAGCAGGGCAAGGAGAATGTGCGTCACTTTTGACGGTTGCATTCTCTTCTGAGCAACTACAAACTACGCCTGCATTGCGCAGTGGCGAGGAATCAGACTTATTCCGTTTTTATTTTGAATCGTACACGTACCGGAAGTACATGCAAATACTCTTTTGATTAGTCAGCAGTCACATTTGCGAAAAACGTTGACCTAGCTGCTGTTCTTGGGACATTGAAGATTTTTTGATGTTGTTTCCACTGAAGCATTTATGTCGGGTGAATTAAAGTCCTGTAAAGTAAGGGTTACTGTAAATGATAAAACTGTTGGCATATAGTTATAAGATGCGCAAAGATGAGTTGAGCAACCGAGGAATGGATAGAATGTTGCCTACAATGACAATGATAGCCGCGTTTATTGTTAATTAGCAAAATTTTTGAAAAAAATTATTTCGGTTTTTCTGTAGTTAGGTATGCCTCCGGAGTTTAGTGCAAGGTCGCCTATGCTGCCGAGGCGGAGGGGGCCCGTGCTGCCTTATCCTTTCATGCGCCATTAACATGAATGCGTGCTCTGTTTTTCGACAAAATACATACAACGCAAGTGAAGAAGATGAGAGTTCGAGCCTCGGAACACTGATCTGCTGGGGTCCCAAGGTAAACAAGCGGCGTATGGGTGGCAAGGATCACGAACAGACAACCAACTACCAGGCCGAAGTCGGGCCAGTTATAATAAAAGAGGAGAGAGAGAGGACAGAGGATGCTTACGACCTTTTGCGTCGTGTATGAGCGCATGTTTGGGTTTCTGGCTGCAGCTGCTGGTCAGGACTATGATTGGCTGAATGAAGGCAGAATAAGCCCGGAGCAATATTGTACCAATCTACCCGCATTCTCTATCGTACCTCCCTCTGTTATATATATATATATATATATGAGAAGAAGACGCGATCTCGAGACCAATGGTTGTATTGTCCTGATGTCTCAAAAGCAGACAAGCTTTCATCGTCGAAGGTGAGTATCGTACGTCGTAACACAGTATTTATAGGGGATGGACGAAAGGCATGTTAACACGGTTTTAATTATACGGAATATATAATATAATTATATATATATATAATTATACGGGACACCCACTACATCCAACACATCCACCGTGCACACCCCCACTCTCGTTCCATCCGTCCGCGACACCACCACCACCGCCTCCTCTGTAGCTGACACTGACACCGCCGACTTCTCATGCCCACACTGTCCACGCACATTCACCTCACGCATCGGCCTGGTCGGTCACTTGCGAATCCATCGCACAGAGACTGGCGAACCAGTGCATGGAGCACCCACCTACACCCATCAAGCTCGTCTGAACTGCCCACACTGTCCTCGCACTTTCAGGCATCGCATGAGCCTATTCGGCCACATGCGCATCCACGACGACCTGCGGTAGACAACCGCCGGCCACATCACACATTCACTCACTCCCTACCTCCTCCACCACCACCATCACCCCACCAGAAATCAACACTCACACACCTCATGCACCCAACTGCCACCTCCCACGCAAGTGGGAAGTGTGCATCTCGACTCGGTCCCCATGCGGCTTCGGCTGCACGGGTGACTTGAGTCCGAGACTATCCCGACACGTCAAGCGTCGTGGATAGGAAGGTTGCTGATTGAGGCCCGCTCTCGGTTCACGCAGTTCGTCGCGTTGTGTGTGTGTGTGTTGTGTGTAGTGGCGGACTGGTGGGCTGGGGAGGAGCTGAAACAGCACCTTTCACGGCCCTCTCACGCAAGTGAGAGACACGCCGTTCAACCCCCGTTGTGTGAAATCCTGGTGTTTGTGTGTGTATGGGGGGCCAGGTCGTGCTGTGGCGCGCGCAGACATGGTCAGTCGACCATGTCAGCCACCGCGCCCATTCCCCACTTCAGTCTTCTGACCGGCTCGGACAGCGGCTGGGGTGTGGGGATGGGAAAGGAGAGTGAGGTCGACGACTCAGCGCACTTTCTCCTCACTATAAACAATCTGACGCGCTTGAAGCTATCACGGTGCGCTAAAAGCCGTGGCTTGGAAGGTTGCCAACTGACGGGGTACCTTGGACCTCCTCCTTCACTGGAGGCGGTCTGAGAGTCAGGCTGGAATGGCTCCTTTTTAATGTGGCCTTTATGGCATTCCCACCACAGTGTGGGATCCGAGCCAGGCGTTGGCGGCACGCCCAGGTGCGGCTTCGGCCGTGCCAGCCTCCAAATCTCTGTTGTGTTGGTTGAAATCCTGGTTATTGCTGTGTGGACCAGGGGGTGTGGTGGAACGCCAAGGTGAGGATCCGTCCGAGCCATCCACCTGCGGCCTCCCTCGTCTCCGGTCTTCTTGACTCTGTCTTGACACCGGGTCCAGGCGGGGGAGGAGGAGAGAGTGTAGGTAGATGCTACGCAAGTCTACCGGAACTATAAACCCCTGCGTAAGTCACCGTCCCTGCTCCCATTGCTGCTGCAACTGTGGGGCACACGGTGGACATCATCGAAACCGATGGTCGAACTGTCAATTATACGGGAGTCTTTAATTGGCTTTGACGCTAATTGCTCGCATACGCATATATATATATATATATTCTGGAACTTCCGCAGTATCATACAGTGTAGCACTTGCAGATAGTTAACTGGGAACAGATGTTTTTGATAAGAATGTCTGCAGGAGTTTAAACGTTTTCCGCCCTTTAATTTCCTCAGATATTAACTACGAACTTGGAGTATATCAGTTTATTTAAGGTCTTTAGGCTCAGACCGAGAATCCTTTGGCATGAATATTGGGGCCGAAGTCCATCAGCCCCAACGGGTAACCGCGTAATATTCATTTAATGCTGACAGGCAGCTAGTAGTATAAATTAGGGACCGTATTTATCTACTAGGTTACTCGGGAAACAAGCATGAAAATGAGGAACCAATGAGGCATAGCATAGTTTACGCGTCATTTCAGCTCAAACTATCTAACAATTGCTACTGCACTATAAGTAAATCATTAAACTGTTTTCCTGCTCATCGCAAGACACCTCAAGTAATCTAAAGTTCCGGTCTATCTCTTTTGACAAGCAAAAGTCGGAGAACACCCCTCACCCACGTTAACACATAACTGAATGGTCAGGCTGGGAAAATAACAAAATTCCCAGTCGGTTATTGTCTTCTCCAATCTGAGTAGGTAGAGAGAAGGCACCGAAACTGGGCTTCTCTCTAAAGATCGACTATCATCTCGAATTTGGCGTCGTTCGTCGCATATCAAGGAGAGGTAGGGTGACTCATGAAATATGTCTAAATGAACTACAAATGTGAAGTTCATCAGGAACTGGCCAAAGGGAATTGATCGAAGTACCAGATTAATAATAACGACTTTCCGTTGGATGAACATATCAATTTTTAGAATTGTTGGAATGTAAATTTTTGTACAATTTTTAGAATGTAAAGCCCGTCCATGTAAAGAACTGAACAAATGAAACAGCATAAGCAAAATAATGCCTGTGGCCGTCAGTCAACGGCCTAATATTTTGTAACGTGTTCGAAAAGCTTGAAGGAGCATTCGACGTAATTATTTCGTTTCCGTATTGTCCGGGATGTGATTGACTAGGACTGCTAAGGACGTCACAGGCGTAAGAGTTTTCATAAGGTCACACGCTGAGAGATCGGCCAATGATCGGATGCAGTCCTAATCACATCGTTTTTTTGCGTACCGATAGAACTTTTCCTCCGTAGAACTGCTGTTTTTTACGACGGTGGAGTCCGTTGATTCGCTGAGCTTCCTTGTACTGGTAGTGGATACCTACGGTTTTCAGTGTTCTCAATCGACTGCCGAAGAAGATAGCTTCTGGCGTCACTATTGACTCCTTTTATTTTGCGCTAGCTGATTTCGAGGTTTCTCACTTTTCCTGTCTCGTTTTGTCCCTTCCGTTTGTCTGCTTTTTGCATTCTTCCACTTCATTTCCCACGTCCACATCTCTCATATTTTCTCCATCTTTTTGATTTTACTTTTCTGTTTGCCCTCCTTTTCCTTCTGTCCCCATGTGTCTTGCCAGTATTTATCATATGTTTGCTCCTTAAACAGAATCAAGCCTGGCTTCCGAGACAACAGACATGACGTCGTGGCTTGTCTGCCCTTTAGGCGTGGGTGTGAACGCTACTGCGAGATCCAGATCCCTCCTCCATCTCGAAAACTGGCCTTTTTACCGTTAAGCAAATACGCTCTTGGATCTTTAGCGAAAAATTGCCCGTCTCTCCTCTGATCTCCCCAGGGGACTGAAGATTTTGCGCCGTAGATGTACAGGCTTGGGCGATTGCATTGTCTCCCACTGGGAGTTAAGATAATGGCGCATATGGCGAAGAGACGGTAGCAGGGGGGGGGGTAGGGGAAAACGCATGACACACCACTCTGCATGAATAAAAGGCCCCAGAAGGGATGAGGGCGCACTGCGCAGTTTTTGGACAAAGCCCGGCTGCTGGATAATTATTCGGGGGAGACACACTGCTTAGCACTTTTTCCGCGGCAGGAGGTTTACGCTCATTGAAGCTACAGTTTAGTATTCTTCTACATACAGTAGGTGGGCTAATTCATGAAATGTCAAACAAAATTCCTGAATGCGCTTTCGTTTCGAAAAGATTTATTAAATGGGGTTGCAAAACTAATTATCATGCAACCCCATGGCATGGTAAGTCAGTTACCGTGAGATGTCTATTTTCGAATGAACTTCTTTACGGCTGCATGCAGAATTTATACTCTGCAGAAAATGATTACTTATGTTACCATGCCTTTTTCTCATTGATTTTCGATGCTCTTAAAAATTCAATTATATTTCATGTAAAAAATGCATAGAAATACAAATTCTTTTGCTCATTCGGTAGCAAATGACGCCTCCATACAATTTTGTGCTCGAAAAAGGGTATAATTCGCATTTTAACTTCCGACTAATTTTGAACCCGACCTGCCGTTACACTTGCATATAGGGTTTCCAAACTGCAAGCCGTATATTTTACGCACAGGGAAAACCACACATTTCTCTATGGTAATAAAGGGGGACCATATAACGGTTATAAAACTTAGCAATTAATTTGAGCTATATTGTTAACTTTATAAGCCACATTGGTAAATGCAGAGACATGACGTTTTATAAACAGTCATTTCACGGTATTAAAAATCACAAAATTAGAAACTTTTAAAAACCGAATTATAGCCTCTCTTTGAGTATGGAATTGGAAGAAGACGTCATTTCTACCGAATGAGTAAAATAAAGAGTAATTTTATGCGTGTTTTCCATGAACTGTAATTGAATTTTTAAGGGCATCGAAAATCAAAAAATGCATGCTACTTAAGTAGCCATTTTTTACCGAGTATGGTTTTTGTATGCAGCCGGAAAGACGTTCGTTCGGAAGCCGGCGTCTTGAAGTAACTTAATTATTATAGTTTTACAATCCTACTTGATTAATCTTTTCGA
This sequence comes from Spirometra erinaceieuropaei, assembly GCA_902702965.1. Taxonomy (NCBI): domain Eukaryota; kingdom Metazoa; phylum Platyhelminthes; class Cestoda; order Diphyllobothriidea; family Diphyllobothriidae; genus Spirometra; species Spirometra erinaceieuropaei. The sequence continues at coordinate 1,666,758 of CACRXP010000061.1, forward strand.
AACGAAAACACATTTAAAAATTTCTGTTGACACTTCATGACTTAGACCACCTACTGGATGCACATTCCACTCGCTGTGTTAGGGGCTCGAAAGGCTTTGCGGCAATGGCTGTCGTCCAGTCTGTTTTAAAGAGCAAGAAACAGCATGCCGGGCTTGAGGATAGGAAGATGCGGCCTCTGGAGTAAAGGATTTTGGTCGCCTGACCTTTTGCGATTGACAGTCGAATCCGTCATCCAAGGCAGCCGGAGATAAGGGTGATGGACGCTCAAGAACTGCATTATTTATGGGATGGAGTTGCCATGACGCTACATGTGTGTCATAATTCACAGATCTCACATTCATCGTTGATGGTTTGAATGTGTGCGCTGACGGCCCGCCTGTCCGCATTCGGTCCGTTAATCGCCGCAATCCCGTCATCGGTGTTGATGGCGGCGCGAAGATTCCTCGGCATTTCGTCTTGCTGATACTTCAATGGGAGCAGAGTGCGCGCGCGTACCCACCGCGCGGCAACTTACTTCGCTCAGAAAAGTCTTACCTCGAAACACAGAAAAAAGAAGTCATTGCAGGTAGGAAAACCATGACTCAAGCTGCCCGTGGATCGCGCGGTTGTCAGCTCTGGCAGGAAGTTCGGCTTCATCAAACTTGAAGGCGTGACCGGGTGCCGTCTAATGGGCTGGTGTCAGTCCGCCTAACTGTTGTTCCATGCCTGGCCAGCACCGATAGCTACTGAGTATGATTAGCAGGTAGTTGTATGACAATTCAGCCCCCTATGCGTCCATCACCCTTTTCTGTGACCGTTTCTGATAATGGGTTCGAGTGAGGATCCGACACGGTTACGAATAAAATTCTGTTCCAGCGATTGCATCTTCATCTGCATGTGCCTCCTTTCAGTATGTCGGAATTTCCATGGCCCCAAGTAGACACGTGAACAGTCGAAGCATCAGAATCGAATATCACCTACAGCTTGTGTTACGGTAACGTATACGACAGCTCAGGCAAAGCTGGTATCATACACACTATAGCAGTTGCTGTTAGGCCACATTCCTAACCTGACTACCAGCTCCTGCATGCATCCATTGCCGTGGTTGTAATTGGTGAGACACTTGTTTACTCGTCTGCATCAGGACAAGTAGTTTCGACGCGGACGGTTGAACATGCGGTAGCAGTGAGGAGGAATGATGCCAAATCACCTTCGACCACACCTCCAAGTTCAACAAGGCCCTAATTCTTGCGACAGCTGACAACCTCGTGAGACACGGTTCACCGACCCGCAATCCAGTAATAGGCGCCATGACCTCCCCGCCTCCCTCCAAACCCAACCCTGAAACTTTGCCTGGATAGAATGATTGGCTGTGCGGGGAGGGCGCGAGCTAACTCTCTTTCCAGCACCATTGTCGGTGCGCCAAATTGTCGAGTCATTATCAGGCTTTTAATCAACACCGGTAACGACACCGTGGCCATTAGGGACTCGTATATGCGGGCGAGCAGGCCATAATCGCGCCCATTACGACCGCCGGCGATGGATGCGAGATCCGTTAATTATGGTAAATATGTGGCGGCATGGCAACTGCATCGAATGCATACGGCTCCGCATATGTTTCCACCATCCTTATTCGTAGCTGGTGGGTTCTAGTGCTAATCCGAAGCGTCGGACGAACAAACTTGTTGCAGCCATCGCATTTCCTGCCTCTCTGGTGGACATAGCGTTCTCATCTGTGTCGGCAATGTTGGACTTACAAAAAAACTGAAAGGCAGTTACCACCCCAGTTAGTATGCGACAGTAAGCTGGAACACCGACGGACGAGACCTCGGAGCGTCTGCTGTCCGGGCCTCTGTGTACCCAGTGCGACACAAAGTGGCGGCTTTGAGTGGTACACGCATGGTGGCGACGGTGGATGAGGGGGGGGGCGCAAGGCACACCTGTCGCCTGTTGTAAATAAGCACACACATGACCACTGCACAGTTGATCCCTTTTTTATGCCAGTAGGTCTCTGACACCGGCCTCAATTTTTTCACTACATGCCCCACCCCTAGGTCTGGTTCGGTGTGCATGTTGGCTAGCGATCCGGTTTTAGGAGAGGTCGTGGCTGCCTGCACTGGATCCAACCTGTTTTCCAAGGCCGTCACATCCGTTTGAACAAAACGGGGCAGTGTTTTGGGGCCAGAGGGCGAGCGTGTGATGCTTGTTTTTAGAGGCATAAAGTACTTCTCAGCCCTGTTAAGTGTAGTTGTGAAAACGTGAGCTACCGGGTACTTGTAGAAAACATGCATACTGAAGGAGACCTGGTATCATCTGGGACTGGAAAACGTTGGTCAGATATTACGGCACATTCTTTAAAAGTAATTAAGATAAGGTCTTACAGTTAGTAGGATAACTCATAAAATCCCAACAGAAATTTCGAAATGCGTTTTCGTTTCGAAAAGATTAATTAAGAAGGGTTGTACAATCAATCATCATGCAGCATAAATCTATAATAATTCAGTTACATCAGGATGTCTGCTTTCGAACAAACTTCTTTCCGGCTGCCTCCAAAAACCATCTTCGTAAGAATGACTACTTAATTAGCATGCATTTTTTCATTGATTTTCGACGCCCTTAAAGATTCAACGAAATTTCATGGAAAACATGCATAAAATATATTCATTCATTTGCTCATGTGGTAGAAAATTACGTCTTCTTTCAATTTTATACTTGAAGGTAGGGTATAATTGGGTTTTATAAAACTTTTCCAATTCCCCAATAATTTTGAACCCGACCGGCCGTCACACTTGCATTCAGGGTTCACAAAATACAAGCCGTATATTTTGTGTGTACGGAAAACCATACATTCCTCTATGTTAACTTGTTAACTTTACAAGCCCTATTGGTAAATGCAGAGACATGACGTTTTATAAACGGCCATTTCACGATATTAAAAAATCTCACAATTAAAAACTTTTTTAAAAGTGAATTAAACCCATCCTTCGAATGTAAAATTGAAGGAAGACGTACTTTTCTATCGAATGAGTAAAAGAATGAATATTTTTATGCATGTTTTCCAGAAAATATTATTGAATCTTTAAGGACATCGAAAATCAACTAAAAATGCATGCCACTAATGTAATCATTTTTCACTAAGTATAGTTTTTTCCATGCAGCCGGAGAGAAGTTCGTTCGAAAGCCGGCGTCCTAGGGTAACTGAATTTTTGTAGAATTATGTTATATGATGATTGGTTTTACAACCCTTCTTAATTAATCTTTCCGAAACGTAAACGTGTTTCGGAATTTCTGCGACATTTTATGAGTTAACCCACCTACTGTATCTCCAGTCTTATGCCGGACTATAATCCTTGAGTATGCTGTCACATAGAAAACTTTATGAGAGTGCACTGTGAAGAAGAATAGAGCATGTCAACCAGTTTTGATGCTGATGTAACGCCAGTTATTCCCGTCAATCGTATCGGCTTCATATTTTTTGGTTGTCGCCGAAGGAAATGTACTCTTCTTCTGTAGAATTAAATCTAACGTCTGATTTCACTCCAGTTGGCAACCGCAGTTCATCCCCACGTTTACTAGTCCATCCTGAGTGTTTGAAAGCTGCGAGCGCCAAATTATACTGGGATGTCCAACGGAGTGGCTGCAGCACCAGTGGATTGCGCGTGAACTGGTTTATAGTGTGGCACACTTGCGAAGCATCTACCGCACTCTTTCCTTACCTGCCCATTAGGCTCTGACGACAAAATAGTATTAAGACTGTTGGAGGTAAGCTCGGGTGCAGTGGCTTGCAAGGTTGAACAACCCGTCTACTCGCGTCACGCTTGATCTCTTTTACATTACAAATGCCAGGTTTTCACAGAATAGGGGGCGGCTTGAGTCTCACGTTCGTGAGAGTGTCAATTGAGACCTTGGTCAAGAAGGAGCCATTGAGCCTGAATAGAGGCAGTCGTCCCGCATACACACGCAGCACTGACTACTAGGATCGAGTTATTCAGCCAGGCGATAGTCTTTCAAGTCAATGATTTTAGCGCACACGGATAGTCTCAAAGCCTGTCAGATTCATTGTAGGGAGGACTGCGCTGACGTGCCGTGGAAACGAGTTCCCTAGTGTCGACCTTATTCTCTCCCCACCCGCCCCCCCATACACCAGTCCACTGTCCGAGCTGTTGAATCATCTGGCGCCGGGCTTGGACGCAGTGGCGGACGGAGTCACATAAGTCCACCTCCACACGAGCGCAGGAGACGGGGTAGCGCCTAGCTCGGAGGATGCAGTAGAAGGCAGACCGCCAGCGAAGAGGTGAAAGCCTCCGACTTTTCAACAAACACAGGCGAAAAGGCGGCTACCGGACTCATCGGGGAGCCCCGGAGTTATGGGGACGCCACTACACGCAGTCAACCAGACAGACGAACACAACCGGCCCACCCATGAGCCTGCTCCTGGCGTCAGTCGGCTCCGAATGTTGGGCACCGCAGGTGAGACGAGTGTTCAGTAACCGAGAGGGCAGTAAGTTGGAAGAACCGTCGAAGCGTGGTCGGCTGGTGACCAAAAAAGTCAAAAACGGACATTAGAACCTCACTTAACACCGTCGTGGTGCCTGCCGGTTACTCCGAATAAGGACTTCGTTCCTTTTGGGTGGTCAGCCTCGGAGGAGAAGGGCAGTTTTCAAGGGAATACTTTTCCTATGGACACAATTAAGGAGTCAGAAAACTGGTATAGGGGAGCGATATAGATGTCATGGAGAAGACGACACGTGGACCAGACGTAAGGCCCCTGCTTAAGGCGTGCTGATGACAGGTACACAATACACGAGTCAGGAGAGTAGCTGAGACGAGGAGAGGTGTGGCCTTGCCAGAAGTTCGAAAGACGCACCATTGGGAATAATTCTAAACACCGATACAAGTACCATTTAAGCAACTACTGGGGCATATGCCGTTTCAGGCTATAGGTTTCCCTATTGACTCCAGTGTTTGCGACCGACCATAATTTAAAAATTTCAAAGAGGCCTTCCAAAGTACGGGGCGCGCAGCGCAAGAAATATCTGACAATTTGTTTTATTCTGCCCCACCGTGTCGAATTATAACGCTTCAGCACCGTTCCGTGGGAATAATTGCGTCAAGTGAGTTCCGGATTCTTTTGGGACGCACTGACAAGAACAATATTTACTTCACGAGTAATTATCTTCTTTATTATGCGCCACTGGATATCTTAGAAAATGGATCCTGTGTCAGTATTCTCGTTGAATAATCGCTGGGGAAAGATTCTGTCGTGCTCAGTAGTTCTCGAACAGTGAGACATCCACTGTTAACCGGAAGTAAAAGCACAGTGTGTGTTTGGAAATTCCTGAGCACAATGACTGATATGCACATTATAAAATGATGGGACTCCGCAGGGTCTTAAATAAAACATTTTTATTTCCTATTGAGGGATGGAGGCAATGAAATTTAAACAAGACTTAAACTTGCTCTCAGTCAAATTCCGGTGTCCTGGCACCCTTGCATTTCATTTAGAATTGCGCCTGCAATCCTTGACAATGCTACTACCGAAAACGTTAGTAAATTGGATTGGACAGACCTTCGGAGAAGTTACTTTCCTTCCTTCAACCCAACTTCTTTTCATACTGTCATTGTGCCGGAAGTTATGCCTTTTTAAGAACAATATCTGGAAGAACGAAATATTTTGGTTTTCTGAGGGTGACTATTTTGTATGTGCTGAACCAAAATTCTCTATTTTACGCGTTCCGAAATTTTCCGAACTAGTTGCCGTACACGGCCGATGGAAGAGCGCCCATAAATCCATATGCAATGGCCGCGATAACAAATAATACCGTACCGAATAGACGCAAAATGACATGACAACTTTTAACTGCCTACTCTAATCTGTCATCAATAAATGTACTGCATCGTCAGTTCTACGTGTCTAGGAAAAATGACAGAATGCCCGGTATTTTTGTCCATTTTGGACGGAATTTAGACTTTAAGAAGTAGAAGCGATTCCTGTAACAAGGGTTTTAGTCGCCTGACGTTTCGGATTCTCACTTGAACCCACCATCAGAGACAGTGAAAGAAACGAGCAGAAAACGTAGTGTGCCTACTTTTTGCATCCATAGGGATGAAATATCCAGCTTTTACAGCAATTCAGCATTTCATGTTTCCTGGACAAATGAACATTCAACCACTTATTTGACTTTTATACTTTACACGATCAAATAATTATATTAGTTTTGACTCGAAAACTCTATCTTCTTGACGTATGGGGCCGGCTTTTCAGACATATTACGCTATTACACTTGGCGAAAGGATTCCCATCTTTGAATTTTATTTCTTGCTACAAGCAAAGCAGTTTATTTGGAAGGATCCCGTGTATCAATCAATACCGCATTCATTAAAGCTCCCGTATTTTTTAAAACCTCAATCAACCTTTTTACAGAAAATCTCTTGCCTTGACAAAGTTAAAGGAGTTGCAATGTAGTTGGTTTCTATGAGGAGCATTAATTGGCTTTACCTCTTTCGCTGTTCACGGAGCACTCATTTCAGGGTCTCCTACCTCTCACTACTGCCTGTTTGTTAGTAGGTAAGTGCCCCGCTCGTAAGAGAAATTAATACCGCAAATTGAGCTTGCTCTCTGGCGTTACATTTCACACCACAGACTAATCGCCCGACCAAAGGGTGATAGACCGTGGAATCGAGGCATTTTTGAGGGCACCTACGTGCATTATCTTGACTCACAACCTTCCTGACGGCAAGACTAACAGGAGTTTATGCACTGTTGTAAACGTGAGAGACCGCAATTCATCCCGTTGACCTAAGATGAGAGCAAGCGACCAGTCGCAGCTGATGGTTTGAATGTGGCCCTGTCTGGATGCGTTTCGCCTATAACTCGAGTTGAGTAAATTGTGTGTGGTTGTGTCACAGCTGCGAAACTTGCTGCGGCTGATGTCAATAGCGGTGAAGTTGCCAGCCTGTAAAACCGCGCCTGTATGGACCGTATGAATCGAGATTAACAGGATACTCACCGTGGGCGGAGTACAGCCGATTCTGACGACTTTTCGCATGAAAGAAGATCGACATTTCGCCCACGCATACGATTCCGTCAGACGGCGTTGGGGATTGTGTGTGTGTCTGCTATGCCATGATTCGGCAGACCATGGTCCCCCAAAAGCCTGGCGTGCGCTAGCAGTTCTCTGGTACCTGGTTCCCTGCCGGTAGACGCGCCTGCGCTCCCACCGTGTATACAGGCTGTGTGCATGGTTGTCTAGTGACTTGTGTCATTATCCTCTTTTTGATCCGTTTTTGTTGTTGGTTACAATCCTAGTCAAGTGTTTGTTGTGGAGCAGGGGGTGTGATGGTACGCCTATGTGCGGGCCCAGTCGCGCCAGCCACCCGCGCCCTCTCCCACCTCGGGTCTATCCGACTTCTTCTTGACATCGGGCTCAGGCAGGGGAGGAGAGATTGCGGTAGGTGCTCCGAAAGTCCACTGCCAGTATAAATTAATCCGTGCCTGCTTTTACCTTGCTGCGGAGCACCCAGTGGACATCGTCGTCAGCGACGGCCGAACTCTCGTGTGTCGCATTAATGCGGGTACCAGTACACGGGAGGTGAAAGCAACATGTGAAGTCTGAAACTGCGCAAAACTTTAGTCATTGAGGAGATGGGAGGGTGACAGGAGGTGGTTGGGATGGAAAGTAACCTCATACAGTTATAATCGCTGTACACGGGTGGGCCATCGTCAGAGGCCGCAGAGGCCCCTGTGCTGTTCTCTTTATATGGAACTCATTGCCCCAGTGCATACATCGCCGTTGGTAACTGGGATAAGGGGGGAGGTGAATCAGACCCTCCGTTTCGTCGTGGTCTGTGTCGTCCCCGCTCTAGCTGACAGTGGCGATAACTGACGTCCCAGTTTGTTTCAAGACTTTTTTGTTTCCCGTCAATTTGATAACTGGACTGATTAGCCGGCGGACATCCATGTCTCTTGCACTTTCATCTGTCTGTGGCATCAAGGATGACGATCCTTCTTGTCTGTCCGCCATGCGTTGATACCTCTGAAATTGTTATAGCTTCCAAAGTATGGGTACCTAGATGGGTTTATAAATCTCCGCGATTCTCCGAGAGCTAGAAAGACGGTTGTTCGTGGAATACAAACCGGCCTTTTGTGCACGCCACGTTGACGATACCTTTTTCATCGTCAACTGGGACAGAGTTGTTTACTACATGCAACAACTGAATTCGATCATCCCCGATGTGTATTTCACGATTTAAGAGGAAGTGGAGGACAGACTTCTGTCCTTGTATGTTCTTGTCTGCTGCCAATTAAAAAGTCATTTGGCAACGACAGTCTACCGGAGACCGATCCATGAGCTAACGATATAGCAGCCGATAAGACAGTTCGGTCGCGCGAATGACAACGTCCAGAATGGACGCAAGACGGTGACTTGCACGGGGAACAGTTTTCAGTGAGGCAGACTCGCGCAGCACCTACCACACCCCCCTCCATCACCCGCTTGGCTCTGATGACATGATGATGCCAAGACTACCGCGGACGCAATGGCTGACAAGACTAAACTGACCGTCTACGCGGACCACACATAAGATCTAGCCCCACCTACTTGTACCGGGCTTCTGTAAGGCGATATGTGCCTCACATTTGTGAACGTGTCGTAGAGGCCACGCTGAGGAGCCACCGGACCGGACTCTCAGTCTCCCATTGACAGCAAAATATTCGCGTGAGTACTGGGTTATACCGTCAACTGGCAACCTTCCAGGCCACGGCTTCCAGCGCAACATATTTATTGCAGTGGAGATGATGTGGGGATGAGTACCCGGGTATCAGTCTCCTTTAATCTTCCATCTGCCATTCATCAGTCAGCTGTCAGCGCCTGTCAACCATCTGCTGCCGAAATGGAGCGCAGCGACTGACGCAGCTTGAAGTTCTATGCAGCAGTGTGCCACCCCACCCGGCGGCAATACAAACGAAGTTGCATACGCAGGCAGCATCCCAGTCGCCAAACGGGACAGTATCGAGCTTCTACGGAGCACACGGCTATCCACTCGTATTCATTAAGAGGTGTCCCAGGTCGTTAGGCACCGCCCCGTATTACAGGTGGCTTTGTACCGAATTCCAAGCGAACTTAGGGTTACAGTTATAGCACAGAAATAGGCGTCCCCCTGGAATTAAGCACGACAGCACCCGCAGTACAGGGGAGGGGTCAACATTCCCTTTGTTCAACCTTCCAAATTGGCGAAATGAACAGTTCACTCAGCCGAAATCATGACGGAGCCCTCTGAAGGTGAGGGCGGCCGCCGAGGCCGTGCGAAATAAGAGTTGCTCACAGGCCTGACTGGAAAATGAACCTGTAAATGATGTCGCCAAAATGCATCGACAGCAACTGGTCGTGCGAAGGTTAGACACAAAGCCTGATGTAGCGACCCATGTCGCACCAGCAGGACACATTGTCAAATTCGATGTAGGTGAGATTGTGGACCAAAGCCACGATCACTCGTCAAAGCAAGTGCAAGAAGCCTGGAGATTCACCAACGGCAGTCACGTACACGTGCCTCCAACAACCTCGATCTGCAAATCAAGCTGATCCGAGACAAGGAAGTTGCGAAGCAAACGGAACCGCCAGTTATCGCCACGGACGGCAGCGAGACGGATCCCGATGAAACGGGGGTCCGGATCACGCTGATCCTTGCGTCGTTTTCCCACCACAGTTAAACTTAATCAGTGTTGTACCATCGCGGTTCTCCAGAAACGAGTGATTGCAGATTCGTGTCCAATAAGCAGGAACACAGGGTTGCTGGTCCTACTTCTCCGTGTTTTGTTTTTGGGGATAGTGCCATGTAATATTATTTGATTGTGGAAAATTGGTTTGGTTTGGCTAAAATGCAAGAACACATCTGTTAGGTGTGATCTGGGATAAATGTTTCCACCAGTCCCTGAACCCAAGCACATTGCAGTTTTAAATTTTTTGGAGAATAAATCTGTGAGTGAAGCCACCGTTGACAGCGTCATCTGTCACTGTTCTGCAAATCAGTACTGCCTCCCTCAGTTTGCGATAGACTGCCTCCTATAACATGGAGCCCAGAATACCAAACGATACTACTGAATGCCGACATGCATGGTCCAATCTGTTTGCATTCTGCTCCTCTAGGAGCTAATTTTTTCACCCAGGGTGACGAACACAAAACAGGTACTAACTAGGCGTGATTGAAGGTGAATGCACAACAACCCCCGATAACAGACTTTGTCAGTACAAATTCAAGGCCAGGACTTGAGAACCCGTAATTGAAGACCAGTTAATCGTTAACGTCAGTCAAGCATATCAGGTCGCAGGGTCAAGTAGAGAGGTGCACTTAAACATTAGGAGGGAAGATGATAGAGTTTCCGTCCGCTGAGCTAGAGGACCAAAACAATCATCGCATATTTTTTTTCTATCTCCAAAGTCAGAGTGGATCGGAGTGGTAGACAAAAAAGCCGCTTTTTGTCTCTGTGAAAAATACTGCAAGTGAAAATCAGTTGACATCTGGGAAACCGATCTAAATGGCAGGATCATTTGTGATAGAAGGGTTTCCAGTCAGGATTTGCGCGGTATAATAAGGAAGCAACGCTCAGAGTAATAACCAGATACATATTCTATGCCTCCCTTCCGTCCGGTGTAAAACTACAGCCCGGTAGGAACCAACTTAAACACAGATAGCAGTCGATGCTAGCACGGGGCGGGTGGAGTCCGCAGACAGTTGCGTGACCTCCAGCAGTCGGCGTTAAGCACAAATTTTAAAATCGGAAAGACCGAAAAAAAATGCATACTGCTTTTTTTACGGGTGTGGTCCAAGCCGACTACCAACTGCAAGCTGTAAACCCTAGTCAGTATGCGCGAATCAATTTACACGCTCCGTCAAGCACCCTGATTCGTAGAGGCTAAAGGAGAACTGTACACTATCATTGTGACAAGATAGGGAGCGCCTGAGAGGGAAGAATTGGGAGACGCAGTTGCGGCAACAGAATTCCCCGGCGTTTCGGATTCAAACTCGAATTCCTCATTAGAGACATCAGAGACCAACAAGGTTCTTGTTTCAGCGGCTGCGTCTGACTTCTTCCCGACTGCTTCCTGGAACTCGTGTCTCTGCTTCCATGGGCGAATAACAGACGATTTTCTTTTTATCTAGAAGGACCTACTGCAATTAACAGGTTCCAGCCCTTCAGTGTTTTCTCCACCTGCTGACCGATGGCCTGACGATTGTAGCGTACTGAGTTCACACACACCGGTTAGTCACTACGCACTTATGACCAAAGGATTATAATTCAACCGTCGATTCCGACGACGTCCACCGTGTGTTACACAGCAAGGTGCAGCAGACACGGTGACTTGTTTATAGTGATAGTGGACTTGCACAGCATCTATTGCACCCTCTCCTCTCCAACCTGGACCCGGTGACAAGCCAGAGTCAAGATGACCGGAGGTGGGGGAGAGCGCAGGGGCTGGCGCGGCCGGATCCGCACCTAGGCGGACTACCACACACCCTAGTCCGCAACATGCACTTGACCAGGATTTTTCACCACCACCAACAACAACACCCCAAGAGGGGTCAGAAGGACGAGGATGATGACTGGGCAGTTATGCCCACCACATGGATACCCAGTGGGAGCGCAAGCGCATTCACCGGCAGGGAACCAGGTGTCAGGGGACTGCCAGCGCATACCAGGCTGCGAGGGCCATGGCTTGCTGATACTGTCATAGCACACGCTTTCAAATCTTTTAACCGACCAAAGGATAAAGGCATGGTCACACGCACCTGCCAAGTGACTGACGAGGGAAACCACTGGGGATTTATTTAAAGATGTTTCCCGGTGCAGTTTTGGCGTTAGAGTTATCATCGCACAGAACAAATCGGTGCTTAGGACTACGCAGGCGCGCAACAAAACCAAAAGGACGCCGGAAGCTTTAGGGACCCCTTGTCCTCCGTGGGGATTGTCTGTAAAAACAGGGCGGTAACCGTGAAGACTTTACGTGGCAAGAGCGCTCGGGGATCAGGTTACTAAACAACTCATGTCAATCTAGAGCCCTTGTAGGCAGTTGCATAGCGACCAGTAAAGAGAAAAAAAGGAACACGAACAAAGACAAGGAGAACTTAGATGACCGTGTTCGGCTTATTAGGCGTCGCCAGCCAAGCAGTTTGGGTCCAATTTCGGGGCCCTGCAAATGCGGGCTTGGGTAGATTTCGGACTGATGACGGCTACTAGGCCAAAAATGGACATGCCAGTCTCTCTTGTAGCTGTCGGCACTCCTATAGCGCGCACGTGTTTCAGCATACTGTTAAAGGCAATGGAAGTCGGTTTAGCTTCGCCAATCATGAGTTCTTTGAGTTCTGCGCGTGCAATACGTTCAAAATCAGGTCTCCTGCAAAATTATTCGTATTTGTGATCCTCAAAAAGAGGAAGACGCTGTCATCTGAGTCGTTCGCCCAGACAGTGAACAAAATAATATGCGCTGCTTGCTATCTCCCTTTCTCATTGCTCACGAGGTAAAAACCACAGTCATCTCATGCCACCTGTCCCTCTATACCTATAGTAAATGGGCTAACTCATGAAATCTCAACAGGAATTGCGAAATGCGTTTTCGTTTCAAAAAGATAAATTAAGTAGGGTTGTAAAATCAACCAGCGTATAGCATAGTTCTATAATAATTTAGCTATCCCTGGACGTCGGCTATCGAACAAACTTCTTTCCGGCAGCATTTAAAAACCTTGCTCCATGAAAAATGACTACTTAAGTAGCACGCGTTTTTTCATCGATTTTCGATGCCGTTAAAGATTCAAGTATATTTCATGGAACCATGCATAAACATATTCATTCTTCTGCTTGTTCAGTAGAAAATTACGTGGTCTTTCAATTTGATACTCGAAGGAAGGGTATAATTTGGTTTTTTAAATTTTTTTCAATCCCCGAATAATTTTGAACTTGACTTGCCGTTACACTTGCTTTCAGGGTTCCAAAACTACAAGCCGTCTAATTTCCGCGTACGAAGACCATATATTTATTTACGGTATTTAGAGGAGACCATATGGGGTTCATAAAATTGTACCACATTGTAAACTTTACAAGCCGCATTCGGAAATGCATATACATGACGTTTTATGAAGGGCCATTTCACGGTATTAAAAAATCTCACAATTAGAAACTTTTTTAAAACCAAATCATACTCTTCCTTCAAGTATAAAATTGAAAGAAATCGTAATTTTCTACTGAATGAGCAGAAGAATGAATATTTTTATATATGTTTTCCACAAAATATACTTGAATCTTTAAGGACATCGAAAATCGATGAAAAAATGCATGTTACTTAAGTAGTAATTTTACAGAGTATGGTTTTATCATGCATCCGGAAAGAAGTTTGTTCGACAGCACACAATGATTGGTTTTACAACCCTACTTAATCAATTTTTTCGAATCGAAAACACATTTCGGAATTTCGGTTGACATTTCATTAGTTAGCCCATCTACTGTAAGTCCGTCATCATTCGTTGAACCCACTGCCTGATGGAAATAAAAAATACCCTCCTTGGGCACCGCATTTGCCAAACTGATCAGGCTACCTAGGTTAAATTGCAGTGCTGAAAACGTCAGCTTAAATGTAGTTCAGACACCGTAGCACGCGTCTCTCCAGCTAAATTTATCCAGCATACCGTAAAAAGGCATGCGACCAGGAAAATCATTTCCGGCTTTTTTTAGACGCTGTCGGTCAACCGTACCTCAACCTCGGTCCTGGATGGCCTGAGTTAAGGAGAGAGTAGAGTTCCTAAAAGAGGGCGTTAACAGACAATTAATTGACTTTCAGCTAGTCCAACTAAACTTGCAAAAGTGTATGCTACTTAAGTGGCATTTCGCCGATTGTCTGAGAGGCTTCTCATAGGAACGTCGGTGCGCTACGAAGTATGTAGACGCCCTCATGCGCACTCCAGTAGTTTACCTGTCGAAATTGGCGAGAATCCAAACGCCAGGTTCGCCACAGCACATGACAGATGAAACACTCGGCCTCTTTGACCCACGAGACCTCGACCGTCGGTTTCGACGATGCTCACCGTGCACTCCATAGGAAGGTGGGAGCAGGCAAGGTGACTTGTGCTTGAAGTAGTTTATAGTGACAGTATACTTGCGCTGCATCTACCGCACTTTCCCCGGTTGCGCCCGGTGTCATGACCAAGTCAAGAAGACTAGAGACGGGAGAGGCCGCAGGTGGCTAGCACGGCGTAAACCCCGCACCTAGGCGTACTACAGCACCTCCAGGTTTACAAAAACACTTGATGGAGATATTCGACAACAAAAAATGGGGGACAGCAAGGATCCCGATTGGCGGAGCATGAGTGTGCAACTGATTCTACCACCGCACCCCGAATGTTGACATTTGTTATGGGTGCACATTTCCGATAACGCCGGCCGGACTTCCATCCAGCTCTCTGTGCTTGTCCAGTGCACCTACCGTGTAGTTTGTTTTAGGGGTAAGCCACTTCGACGCAGGACCTTGGTCAACATCCTGTATCAGACAGGTGTCCGGGCAAAGTTTAGTTTACTAAGACAGAGGAACGAACACTTCTGTGTCATGTGCGATAACGCAAACAACTGGTCAACCCCTCCACCACTGCACTTTGGATTCGGTCCTCTTGACACGGAGTCGCCATAGGGGGAGGATGCCGGAGGGTGAGAGCAAGATCAGGGGTACACACGTTCCGCCCATGCCGAAATTACCACTTCCGACTAGTATGAGATGGCGGCAGTGGAAAGAAACGAATATTCTGCCGGGTTTACTGTGCTGGCGCTCTACAGCCAAGTCGTGTATGTTCTTTGCAGAGTGCCAAGTGTTACATATCACTTGCGAACTAGACATAGGTGATGTGTTTCCTATTAGCCATTAAGTACACTTATCTGCAAATGAAGCATTAAAAATAGGTCCGTAAATGACTGCACTAAAACACTTCCAGAAGGTTTACCAGTATGGTAGGCTTCCAGTTAAGTAAACAATTCGGGCCACCCTTACAAGTGGACACTTAACTACAAGTGCCCCACTTATATCCATCACTCCTCGTCCGTCGCACTTGGAAGAGATTGCCTGGCAGGGGTGTGAAACCCATTGGTCATCGCAGTGTCAGGGAGTGTTACCCAGGCAGCCGGTGTTTCTTTCGAAGAAAGCAGGGGCTCATTAGACAGAACCTATGCTGCTGCGTCTCCTGCGACCGAAGATAAATCCTGGATTTAGGTGGGCCCTACAAGATGGAGGGAAGTGGGCGTCCGTTCTTTTTTAACCTCTGAAAAGCCTGGATATGTGGTGTGAATTTTGGACGTTTCTGTGGAATCCTTCAATGTTCCTTAAGAAGGCTCTGGGAAATTCAAATAAGGAAGTGATCTGAAAGTAATCAGTGAATTTTTAAAAGAGTGGGAGAAGGAGAAATGACTGTGATATCCGGTGAGAAGGTTTTTACCGGCCAAGTTGCGGGAAATAGTCGATCCACTGCGTCCTGGGTGCTCGGTTTTGAATCCTTGCAGGCAGTACCGCAGTCACTAACGGTGTATGCAGGGAGTGGTGTCGAAAAAGACTGGAAGGACTGGGATGACCAGTTCTGGCTTATTAACCCTTGAACTCGCATTTTTTGGTCATTAAACGTTCAGCAGTTCAATACTCCGCCAATGAGCCACGGTCCGTTTTCCTTTTGGTTGGGAGTGGAGGACTGACCGCCGACGTCCCATAAGCCTGGAATGACTGTACCTGTCTCCCTGGTCTTTTTCAGTACTATCATTGCTTGACCCTAATCTGGTTATAGCATAAAATGTCATGTCAAATGTTGTTATGTTGCATGTGGGCTAACTCATGAAATGTTAACCGAAATTCCGAAATGCTGTTTCGTTTCGAAAAGATTGATTAAGTAGGGTTGTAAAATTAATCCGCCTGCAACATAATTCTAAAATATTTTCGTTATCCCAGGATGCCGGCCCTTGAACGAACTTGCTTCCGGCTGCATAAAAAAACGACACCGTAAAAATGGCTACTTAAGTAACATGCATTTTTCTCATTGATTTTCGGGGCCCTTAAAAATTCAGGGATTTTTCATGGAAAACATGCATAAAAATATTAATTCTTTTTCTCATTCGGTAGAAAATTACGTCTTCTTCCAATTTTATACTCGAAGGTGGAACATAATTCAGTTTTCAAAACCTGTTCCAATTCCCGAATAATTTTGAACCCCAACCTGCCGTTCCACTTGCATTCAGGTCATTCCAAACTGCAAGCCGCATATTTTCCGCGCACGGAAAACCAAAAACTTCTCTATGGTGATAAAGGGGGACTATATAGGGTTCATAAAATTTGGCAATGGCTTTGATTCATATTGATAACTATACAAGCCACATTGGTAAGTGCAGAGACATGACAATTTATGAACGGCCCTTTCACGGTATTTAAAGGTCCCAATTCGAAACTTTTAAAACTAAACTATGCCCCTCCTTCGAGTAGAAAATCAGAAGAAGACGTAACTATCTACTGAATGAGCAAACGAATGAATATTTTTATGCATGTTTTCCATGAAAAATCACTGAATTTTTAAGGGCCCCGAAAATCAATGATAAAAATGCAGGATGCGTAAGAAGTCATTTTTTTGTAGAGTGTAGTTTTTCATGCAGCCGGAAGGAAGATCATTCGAAACCCGGCATCCTGAGGTAACTTAAATATTACAGGATTATTTTACAGACAGAGTGGTTTTACAACCCCACTTAATTAATCTTTTCGAAACGAAAACGCATTTTGGAATTTCGGTTAACAATTCATGAGTTAGCCCACCTACTGTATATAGACGTCGATCAGTTCTTAAGAACTCCGTTCCGTTGTACGTCGGTCTTGACGAATTGGATGTTGTCACCTGTCCCACATTAGGCTTGTGGGGTCAACTTGGCCTGTTACACAGTGACGAAGGCTTTGTCTAATTTACCAGAGTGTTCGATTAAAGGCCTCCCTCTGCCCCTCGATTTTTCTTTGACAAGATTGACTGTGCGATGTCAAAATAAAATAATTCGCTACGGGAGGAGGTCAGCTTACTTCTGGTGTGTTCGACTAAAAGTATTACATGGATGGATAAGTGGTCTTTTTCCAAATAGCACGAAGCTTGTTTTTCCTTGAAACATGCAGGAAAACTGGACGACCCTGTGTATTTAGATAGGAATCCGAAAGATTTAGACATCGCGTTGATTTATTTTCTTCATAATGGCCTTTAGCAGAATCAGCCTACCGACTAGGGTATGATGTCTGGCGTGAAGGGGCATTTCAAGTACGCGTATCTGATAAATGTGCATTGTTTTTTTCACTCATTAAATACAAAGAGTGATAAATTAAAAGAAGTTAGTTAAAAACTTTGACCGGATGTTGCAAAAGTAAAGTAAATGGAATTAGGCCTGTCATTACGCAGATTACTTCATGAATACTGAAGAAAGAGTAGGAATTCCTAGTGCAACCGAATAGAAGAAATACAAGGCAGACATTACATTTTTAAAGCGAAATTTTTAAGGATCGTCCAGCGAGAACGTTAAGACATTTATCCAATATGATGACAGTAAGGTGATTATTATAGCGAGACCAGTTCCGTTCCCCCGAGGAAGTTTTTATCAGTTTTGCTACTTTGCAGTGATATTACAGATAAAAACTGATTAAAAGGCTTTGTCTTTTTTTGCTTTTAATGAGTGGACTGATTAGCATAAAATACCTTCTTCAGTGGATGGACTATTATTGTCCGGACGTAGATATATCGCCAGATTACAATGATAAGGCGTGGCTGTTCTTGTGTGAAAGTTTTGGGCGAGTCATTGATAAAATCACGTACGCTCACAGTCTACAATATGCGACAGGCTGACATCAGTGTCCAACGCATTATTCATTCTCCTAGTAGATGATGAACCTACTTGTCACTCCACTTCCTGCCCCCCCCGAACTGCGTGCTTAAAGGCACACATACTCAACCGGATGTATTGCCTGCCTACGATTTTCCTTTCATGCTTGTTTCTAGGCAAACTGTAGTCATTGAGCAGCCGCAATGACCAGAGTAATGAGTTGGTTAAGTGCCGCAGCATATGGACAGCAGGTGCACTGGCTAAAATCTCAGACATATGTTTCGCCGAGTTTACGCCTCATGACGCAGCCGTGAAAGGTCCGACTCGTCAGTAGGTCCCTCAGCGTGCACCCTCTGTTTTCTAACACATACTTTAGTCTTAAATATAGGGCTTTTAACCTTCCTCAGAAATAAACGCGGGAACGTGGGACAAATTCGTCAGGATCGAGTCTGAAATGGTTGGTCCTTGGGGATTTGCTCCAAGTTCACGCATTAATTTCTGGGGAAATTAAAAAGCTCGGGAATGAGGTAACCGTAATGTTGCAACATATTCCGCTGTTTAGTGTCTTTTGATGACTTGATGTTGGCGACTTGATTGTCTTAGTGTCGTTATGCCAAACATGAAAACGCTGCAAATTTTCCGGGCCAGAACTGACCACTAGCAAGTTTCATTCCATTTTCCCACCATCAAAGTTTAACTCACTCTAATCCTAATCTTGACCTAGAATCTGGACACGCCTAATCGTAGATAGGTTACTCGCACAAAATGTAGTATCTCTAAAGGAAATGTTTAAGATGTTAATCTATATCTGCCAAGATTCCACTTGGTGCATGAATACAAGTTACTGTCGCTCTATATCTTTGGAACGAAGAAAGAAATATAAGCGTAACTGGAGACGAAGGTGGAGATTCGTTTGAGAGGGGTATCTTAGACAAATTTTTCGGTGGGTTACGAACGAATGGAAGGTCGCAATTTCAAATAAAATGCTTTGACTGCACATGCTCTTATAAAACAGTCACCTGAATAGTCTTCATTTGAAATTTCTCTTATGGACATTAAAGCCAAATGGGGAATTAAGCTCAGCCTGCTCGAACTGTGCAATCACGTTAATGCCTGTCTGGGTGAAAAGGTACGTGAATTCCGTAGTACGTATCGGAGCGTATACCCATGCAACTGGCCACGTGGGGAATGCGCTGGGGGAAATACGGCGGCGAGATTAGGGCAAGGCACGCGGTAACGCGGTGGTATGCCTAGCTGCGGGCTCCGTACCCACCACACCGACAATCAACCCTGACTGCGCTCCTGGACCCCCACTGTCATCCTCCATCGCCGCAAAATCCGCTGCGGCGGCTCTGGTACCCATCACTACTGTTAACAATCCTTGCATACCGACAAACATTAATCTCACCACCGTTAATACGAGCGATGTGGACTCGGTCCACATCTGTGCCCATTGAGATCGCACCTTCACCTCACACATCGACCTAGTCGGCAGCATGCGAGTTCATCGCATGGAGACTGCGGACCAGTGTCTGGAACACCAACATTTAATCGTCGCATACACCCCAACTACCCTCCATGCTCTCGCACATTCACATGGGCCTATTAGGACGCATGCGCATTCACGAAAACCTGCAGTAGACAACCGCCGGCTACGTCACACGATCATACCTTTCCCCACCTACACCCCCGTCGCACAGCACCAGCATCCGTTACAAGCATCCGATTGCCACCTCCCATGCAAGTGGAAGTGTGCTTCTCTGTTACCTCTCTATGCGGCTCCTCTGCTGCATGTGTGATCCGAGTCTGAGTCTGTTCCAGTGTGCCAATCGTCGTAGCTTGGAAAGTTATCGATTGACGCCCCAGCTCAGTCCACGCAGTCTGCCCAGTAGTATGTGTTGTATGGAGTGACGGACTGGCGGCTTGAGAGCCAGTCTGTCACGGCTCCTTAAGCGGTATGTGGTACGCTCCCTCATGTGAGGAGTGTGCGTGTGTTTTATGGGTAGTCCCTCTCATTTGACGACTGTTTGGCTACCCAGTCTTGAAGGCTGACAGCTCAAGCAAGTTCAGGGTCACGTGTCACCCTTTTGGGCCTTAAGATCTGCAAGCGTCTGCTACGTCAGGATCAGCGAACCATGGCCCTGGCAGTCTGATGTACGCTGGCAGTCCTCAACCTGATTTTCTGAAGGTAGACGCGCTTTCCCAGCCGTCTTCGTCTTTCTGATTCGTCATTGTGCAGTTGTTGGTTAAAAATCCGGTCATATGCTGTGTGGACCAGGGGATGTGGAGTGGGGCGCCAAGGTGCGGGCTCGGCTGCGTCATCCCCCTGCGCCCTCCCACCCGCTTCCGGTTTTCCTGACTCTGTCTTGACACCGGCGAAGGAGGGAGTGCACTAGATGCTGCGCATGTCTGCATTCACTATGAACTAAATCATGCACAAGTCACCGTGCCTGCTCCGCCTCGCTGTGAAGCACACCGTGGACATCGTCGGCAACGACGGTCGAACTGCCAGGCGTAGGCTCACGATACGCCAGCCGCCACGCATCAGATGACTGACTGGCTCTGACAGTGGACTTGTAGAGGGAGGGGAAAGAGAGAGAGTAAGGTCAACTTCGTGGACTGCGTCCCCACGGTACTCCAGCTCAGTTCCGCACTATAAACGATCTTACGCGCTTTTAAACTACCACAGGGCTCTAAAAACCGTGACTGGAAGACCGCCAGCTGACGAGATATGTTGGTTCTCTTCTCAGATTGCAGCACCTCCTTCTGGATAGGGTCTATATAGCACTTCCAATTACATATTTGATATACGAGTCAACTCCTTGTTTGGCTGAAAACTTCACCCTTTGTGCTCGGACTGTGGATGCGTGGCAAAGGTGAAAGGAAGAAGGAGACACGATCGCTGAGACAAGAGCTTTATTAGCCTGACGTTTCGGATTCCTGTTCGAACTCACCATCATAGATAACAGCAGATACGGGTGGTTCATGCATAGGCGGCTGCAGTATTTATAGGATGCAGTCGCCATGCCACCGCATACCTGTGAATATTTACGGCTCCCCCCTTCATCAGGGATCGTTGCACGTGGTGTGATAGCCGACATTCGCGTCGTTAATTGCTGCAATTTCATCAGGGGCGTTGGATGTTGGTGTGATGATTGCTCGACCATCTGGCCCATCGACCCTGGCGTTGGGACCAGAGTTCACCTGTGCGCTACCCGTGTAGCTTATTACTCCGCCTAGGCGAAGTCTCAGCACCGAGTATGGAAGCGGAAGGTCATTGCACTTGTTAATGGACTGGGGCCAGCAAACTACGACTCAAGAAGCTCCCGGCTCATGCGGTTGTCACCTCTAGCGAGAATTTCGGCCTCGTCAAATCTGAATGTGTGGCCGGATCTAGTCGAGAATGAACCGCAACTTGAGCGCTAGCGTCATTTCTCCGCACCGCTGCAGCGTGTTCGGTCATTCGCCTTTGCAGTTGTCTTCCGGTTTCTCCGATGTAGTTGCACCGGGGTCTGTATGGCACTTCCAATTACATATTTGACACCCGTGTCATCTCCTTCTTGTTTGGCTGAAAACCTCACCCTTTGTACTCGGACTATGCATGCGTGGCACAGGTGTAAAAGGACTTTTTAACTTTGTCAGTCACTGCGCTCGATCCCGTCCTGAGACCAGGCCCAGGAGGGCGAGGGCGGAGGGAGTCCGCTGAATACAGCGTCAGTCTAATTTCCCTACAGATTAATGCACGCGCAAGTCGCCATCCCTGCGCCTGCCACCGGGGGATATCATCCTTCGCGATGGTCGAATTGTCGTGTGTGTGTGTGTGTGTGTGTGTGTGTGTGTGTGTGTGTGTGTGTGTGTGTGTGTCAGAGCAGGGATGATGATTATTGAGGTCTCACATGCTTCCACGCACTTCCCCCCCCGTCATATGGGACGTTTAGTTAGAGGTGCGATAGTCTAGGTGCCCGGGAAGAAGCGCAGGAAGGATGACAGTTATGGGGGCATGGACAGACCCAGGCCAGGCGTCGAGTGGGAAGGAGATAATTTAGAGACCGCGTGAGAGAGAGAGAGAGAGAGAATAATATTCTATTCAGAATGAGTGAGTGGGCGATTCGGCAGCCGGACAAGAGACCCGCGCCTGTCCGGTGCTGCCAGAACAGGTGCCAGATCGGGGCGCTGTTTTGCAACAGACGCCCGGTGTGGGGTCAGAACAAATAATAGGAAAAGGCCTCATTACCAGTAAAAGTGGGGGAAATGTACTCGGCTTGAGCAGGCTGACATACAGTAGATGCGCTATCTCGTGAAATGTTAACCGAAATCATAAAATGTGCTCTAGATTTGAAATAATACGATTAATTGTCATGTAGCATAACCACAAGATAATTCAGCCGGACTAAAGTGCCGGCTTCTGAACGAGCTTCTTTTCGGTCGTCTGCGAAAACCACGCTCTGCTTAAGACTTACACTTTTACCAAAAGACATGTCTCGGACACCTGGTGGGAGGCCTTGGTAAGAGCAAAGTACAGTAGGTGGGCTAGCTCACGAAATGTCAACCGAAATTCCGAAATGAGTTTTCATTTCGGAAAGATTAATTAAGTAGTGCTGTAAAACTAACTATCGCGCAGCATAATTCTATCATAATTAAGTTACCTCAGGGTGCCGGCTTTCGAATGCACGCATTTACACTGCATGCAAAAAGTGTACTCTGTAAAAAATGACTACTTACGTAGCATGCATTTTCCTCATTGATTTCCGATGCTCCTAAAAGTCCAATTATATTTCATGGAAATCATGCATAGAAATATTCACACTTCCGCTCATTCGGTAGGAATTTACGTCTTTTTCCAAGTTTATACTCGAAGGCAGGGTGTAACTCGGTTTTCAAAAACTTTTCCAATTCCCGAATAATTTTGAACCCGTTCTGCCGTCACACTTGCATTCAGGGCTTCTAAACGACAAGCCATGTATTTTCCGCGTACGGAAAATCCCACATTTCTCTACGGTATTAAGGGGAGACCATATGGGTTTCATAAAATTTGACAGTGGATTTGAGCCATATTGTTAACTTTACAAGCCAGATTAGTAAATGTACAGTGAGTGACCTACCTCATGAAATGTTGACTGAAATTCTGAAACGTGTTTTCGATTAGGAAGGATTACTTAGGCGCAGTTGTAATACTAATTATCTTGCGACATAGTCGTATAGTATTTCGGACTCGGCAGGATTTCGGCTTTTAAAAACACTGCTTTTTAATCTCCTATAAAGAACGTAGTCGGTAAAAAATGACTACTTAAGTAGCATGCATTTTTCCCATTGATTTTCGATGGTCTTGCAAATTCAAATATATCTTATAGAAACCATAAATAAAAATACGCTTTCTTCGAGACAATTAATAGAGAATTACGTCTTTTTATATTTTTTATTCAAGAAAGGAGTATAATAGGGTTTTAAAAACATTTTCCAATTTCCGAATGTTTTTGAGCCAGATCTGCCATTGCTTTAGCGTTTAGCGATTTAAGTTTACAAGGTGCATGCTTTCTACGTAAGGAAAATCACATATTCCTCTATGCGTTTAGGAAGATACCATATAGAGTTTATAAAATTTTGCAATGGACCCCGATTATGTTGCACATTTCACGAGGAGCTGTCATAAACGGCCAGGCACGATGGTATGTGAATGGACATTGCGCGGTCTTAAAAATCCCATTATTAGAAACTTTTTAAAAACCCAATTATACTCCTTCATTGAATAAAAAATATAAAAAAGACGTAATTCTCTATTAATTGTCTCAAAGAAAGCGTATTTTTGTTTATGGTTTCTATAAGATATATTTGAATTTGCAAGACCATCGAAAATCAATGGGAAAAATGCATGCTACTTAAGTAGTCATTTTTTACCGACTACGTTCTTTATAGGAGATTAAAAAGCAGTGTTTTTAAAAGCCGAAATCCTGCCGAGTCCGAAATACTATACGACTATGTCGCAAGATAATTAGTATTACAACTGCGCCTAAGTAATCCTTCCTAATCGAAAACACGTTTCAGAATTTCAGTCAACATTTCATGGTATAGGTCACTCATTGTAGACACATGACGTTTTATGAATGGCCATTCCACGGTGTGAAAAAATCGCACAATTAGAAACTATTTTAAGACCAAATTATGTCCCTTCATCGAGTATAAAATTGAAATAGGACGAAATGTTCTACCGAATGAGCGGAAGAATAAATATTTTATTATTTTTTTCGCGAAAGATAATTGAATTTTAAGGGGTATCGAAAATCAATAAGGAAATTGTATACTAATTATGTAGTCATTTCTTATAGAGTATAGTCTTTGCATGCAGCCGGAAGGAAGTTATTTCGATAACCAGAATCCTGTGGTAATCAAATTATTCTAGAGTTACGCTGCACGGTGATCTGTTTTACAACCCTTTTAATTAATCTTTTCGAAACGAAAACGCATTTCGGAATTTCAGCGGACATTTCATGAGTCCGCCCACCTGTATATAGTAGAGGTTTTTCCATTGATTTTTGATACACTTATACAATCACTTATATCTTCTAGAGAATATGCACGAGAATATTCTCTTTTGTGGTCATTTGGTAGCAAATTACGTTCTCTTCAGATTTTTTACTCAAAGAATGGATGCCTTTCGGTTGCAAAAACGTTCCATATTATGAGATTTCCGAAGATCATGAAATTTCCATTCATACAGCGTTGTATCAGCACGTTTATTAATGTCCCTTGTAAATTATACAACCTGGTTTACATCCAATTTACAATTTTATGGGTGCTATTTGACACATATCTCCCTCTAGAAGATTCATTTCGAGTGGATAAAATTGTCTGAGAGACAGACCATCCCTTTCACGGTCAATTGAGAATCTGTTTCAGTAAAGTCACTCGGGCCAAGATCATCTTTGGGAGATTTACATCAAATGAAAACAGTCAGGTCCAGTTGTCTCATAAAGAAAAAAGAACGAAGTTTAGAGCCTAACGGTAATTTCTTTCAGTGTGAACCACCTAGATCAGTTATTTCGCTGGACGCACGGCTGTAGGACTGTATGCCAATCATGTCGATTGATTTTAAGAGTTGTCTTTTGGAGGAACTGTGAATATCAGTCATGCTTTTTGTGACAGATTTTGTTTCCTGAACGTATGTAGAGTCTCGAACACTTGCGCGTTTCCGAAATCTGTTGCACAAAGCGATTTCATACCCTTAAAGCGCCATAATAGAAACAGTCAATCAGGAATTTCGATTAACTGTCAACGAAATTCCAGTCATACCTACTCCGCTGGTGGACGTATTGACCGGTGTGATTTATTGCTACTACTGTCCCTCATGTCTGGAGAGTTAAAAATCGGACTTATTTCTCTGCTGAAATAAAATTTAAAAACGACGAACAAGAACTCGGTTTTTCTTCACTATTCGTTTATGAAAAGTAACAAGCGTCATGTGTGCATGGAATCTCCGGATACGTTTACCGGATTCTTCGTTTAAACATACATAAAGCTTCAACTGTGTTAGGTTGTTTCATTGAGAAGCTTCTCGACCCCTCCGCACAGTCCAGTGATGTGGACGGATAAAGATAAAATTTTAACGGTGATTTGTATTAAGCAAAAGCATATTTGTTGCAACAACAACCAGCAAGTTTCGGTGAGCAGTCGATCAGAAGTGGAAGGGACCTCTGGAGCATGAATTTCAATCGCCTTGCATCTTGAATTTGCACTCCAGCACATGACCAAGGACGGCATCAAGTACTCTTGTCTCTTGTTGTCTCTCATGATACTTTCATGTGGGAATCCGAAACGTTAGGCAAAACGAAACCCTTGTTCCTGTGATCGCGCCTCTTTCACCTCGAAATGATGTATGTGATGTGTCGCCCCGCGCAGAGCCAAATATATCGGTTAACCTTTTAAAACAGAGATTTTCGCAAACCTAGACCCCGCTGGAGAGTCATCCACAAACGAACACATATTCCGTACTTAAAACACAGTTGGGCACAAAGAATTGCTCTCAACCCATCGCAAAAATGCGAATTAGTGTGAGTTGTGATCGACCACCTATTCCCTATCCCCGCTGACTCACAGCTAAGATTTTTAAAAAATTACTTCCACTTCCTGTCAAAAAAGACGAGAAAGGGCGACCAAACCGGGTAATCCAAAGTTCCGAAGAAAGTAATCCTCGAGAATGATCACCCAAATCATGTGACATTTCACAGAAGCGTTCCAACCGGGTTTACTACTGACCTGCTGCCATTAAAGCGCTTTGGTTCGCTTTCTGCAACCTCTTCAGGCATTCTCTGAACGTACTGTTTTCACGGTCTTAGGAGAGCGCTGTTGGTAATTAGCGAAGTGTCAGGAAATTGGGTTTGCTCAAGTTGTTGATCCAGACAGTCCTGGAGGTCACGTGATTGTAGGGCCAAAATATGGGCGATTCCGCGAATGGCAAAAAGCCCTAAATAATCGGGATTTGTTGGCGAAAAGGACGACGGAGACCGGAAATAACATTTATGAATACTTTGTCGTCCTCGCCTAGATGTTTGTCATAGGACTGCGATCCACAGATCGATCGAACGCCAGTCTCTGTTCTGAACACTTGGACGGAGTGTGCTTGCTGATTTGGGACGATAGCATCATGACTAATGCGCGGTTAGAGAGCGATATTCAGCAGCATAAACTTATTCCCAGATATCTTCCTACATCTATCAGATTGACCACTCTGAAACGCGGTTAGGCCACTTCTCTCGGCCCTCCCTAACTCATTCATTAAGTGATCAGTTGTATCCAAGTTAGAACATGGCTTCGGTGATTGTTTCTGACAACTTATTGGCGTTAAACCCGACGAGGAGCAGTCTACAGCTCACGAAGATGATAAAAGATGCCAATCGAAGCGAGGAGGGAAGTTCTAGATGACAGTTTAGGAACGGAAGATGCAATCGTTGTAACAAGAAGTGTATCCGCCTAACGACTTAGATGCTAACGAACAAACACTCATCGTACTGACTACGACGTCTGACAGTTGCCAGTAATTGTAGGCATGTGGTTACCTGACAAATGGGTCCTATAAATACTGCACCCCCTGCGTCTTCATCACGGGTACCTGCGACTGTCTCTGATGGTGAGTTCGAACGACATTCCGAAACGCCAGGCAAAAGCTTCCTCCTAAGAGTACACACCTAGGAGTATACGCTTTCTCCTTTTCTTTCTCCTCTTCTTCTTGCGAATGCTAGGTGCTGTCTGACCTGGTAATCTAAGGAGCAGCGTTTGGTAGACCCACCTATGACGCCGTTATAATAGGAATTTCCATGCAACCTATGCAGTCCAAACACACATATTCTCTATAAGTGAAGAAGAAGAGTCGAGCACCGGAACACCTTGTTTGTTGTCCTGAGCTTACAGACTCGTGCAGGAGTCCATCGTCAGGGGTGGTGGCAGCAACAGAGCAAGCGACCGTTATAAGGCATGTAGGCCAATCATTAACCGACGGCGAAAGACTGGAGGTGATTGCGCAGGGCCCTGTACGCCGGCGCTAGATCGATAAATCGATTGGCCGAGTTCTCATCCGAGGCCCATGCTTCAATCAACTCTCAGTCTGATTTGTTTCCGGCGTGGGCGACTATTTTGGTGGCTGCGAAGTTAAGCTCGCCACCTATTTCGTAGGTGTGGGCGGCCATTTGTGTTAATGCATCACCTCGTCGCACAGCCAGCTGATGTTCGTGTATGCGTGACCCGAGCATGCCCCCAGTCTGTCCTGCGTAGTCACAAGGACAATTTTGACACGGAATGCGATACACTTCTCCAGATTGCTCTTCAGGCTTTTACCGGTCTTTAATTTTCATGACCCTATTGGGCCTGGTGGCTTTGGGGCGGTTTGCAATTCCAACACCTAGCTCCGCAGCGATGCGCACGGTCGCTTCTGAAACGTCCTTGATGTATGGCAGAGAATGCCATATCGTCGGTGGCGTTGATATGCGAGTCCTCTTGTTATGTAAGTGTTTTCCTGGAGCCGACTGAATACCTCCTGATGAAAGAATTGTTAAAACTGATCTAAACCTTTCTCGAATGGCCTTCCTCCCTGTTGTTTACAAACAACCCCCGGCCTTTTTTCAAAAATTTCCGTCCTCCGTGCTTTGCTCTATAAAATCCAATGTCGCTTTACATCCGACGGCGTAAGTTACTTAGGCGGACACCCTGGTCATTGTCATCTACCCTATAATATCACGCAATATTAAGGCGCCTTTGCGCATACAGCTATTTTTTCGTTTTCAGTGTTGTGCGTCGCCACGCCTTCTCAAATTGGCGCCCATTCGGCTGGTTCCCATACCTGCCAAATATCCCTTTCCCATACCTCCGGCGACTGCCAAATATCCCCTCTAGCAACTGCTGTAGGCAGCAGAAATTAATTTTTTTTTGCAAGTGATGACCAATTTTGGGCAAAATTTATCTTATATGGCCAGGGTACCGAATCGTACGATTAGAGAGAGGGGGATTGCACATTTTTTTAGATAGGCAATATTTCGGCGAAGAGTGGCGTTCGTCAATGTCCGAGGGAAAACGAAGACATTTGTATTGCCGTATTAAAGAACGTAATTGGAGGACAACGTCAGTAATTAGCGTTGTATTTGTCTATACCTTTATAACTTTGCTGGAAATCATTACCAGCGACCATAATGTAGCAATATAACATGTGCAGGCTTTGTGATTTACGGCGTAATGAATTGTGGGTGAGTTGGAAAAGAATGGTGTCTAAGTTCCATAAAACCGCCTTAAAAGGTAAAACAAGTTCGACATCACCCTCTTCTCCTGGACAGTGGTCTGAAGTTGCTGCCGTCTTTCCAAAGTGCAGTTAGAAGAAGACGTCCGATGTACATACGAGTCCACTGGGGGCAGGACTTATTCCCATCTTGTGGGATCCTGCAGTCATCCATCCCTCCAAAACTGCTGAGAGAATTAACAGAACTATCGAATAAATATCACTTGTACCAACTGACAGAGCCGATTTGTCATCATATCTAACCGTTTACAGACGCACCTCACCGTGTCCGCAAGAATTATCGAGACAGCATATCGGTTGGGTGGGAGGGGGGTGAGGGACATGTATTCAGACTTTTTACAAGTCTGGCATACCAACAAATGTCAGAAAAGTAACGTGATGTAACTGTGATGTTTCAAATGGCGATGAATACAGTTCATCTTTATGTGCAGCCTACGGTGCCGAGTTCAGCCAGAGAGTCTTCTCCGTAAGTATTAATTTAAGGATGAAAAAGTGCCAGACCGGAGGAGATGCGTTTCGGAGCGCGCAGTTAGCTAAAAGCACAGTCAGCTGGAACGACCGCGAGTATATTGAAGTGCACCCGAAAACCGTTGTCCCTCAACTTTCATGTAAAGACCTGGGAGACAGAAAAGCTCATGTAAATGACAACTTCTTTTCCTTGAACTGTCCTGCCCTTGCGGGCATAAGCTGCCTTTTTGTTCTGCACAATGTTTTAAAATCACAGGAAAGCAACAAAGTAATTTGAAACAGTTTGGGATTACGGACCCTCTGACATGTTTGCCGGAATATATGTAGTCCACTATCTGCAGAATGCATAAGACAGTGTACGAGACACGCCGTTTGTTTCAGTCACATTTGAACACCTTTGAATGACGGGAAGTCTCTGCATGACAAAATAGAGCAAAAAGGCGCCGTTTTCGAGAAAGGCGTATGTGAGTTATTTTGGAAGTGTTTATAAGGCGAGCATTAACAGCCAATGCTCCTATATATAGATATGACTGAATGAAAAAACTGACATCGCAAAAAATTAATTTGAAACAGGTAAAATTCTTCAGAAACAAAATAAACTTTATTGTGTAAATTTTCGAGCTTGGTTTCCTAGCTCCTCTTCAGACGATGAGTATGCAAAAATAATTAACTTCTACAGTGAGTCTGACAAAGGATTCTATGATTGGTTAAAGTCTGTGCCAATGCGTATTAATTGCAATTTGTCATCTCCTGGGGATTGGTTGATCCAGTTTGAATCTGTTCTTAACGATTGTGAATGCGGCATCCAGATCAATATGCCGGTCGATAGCGCCTGCCCAATAAAGAAGGGCCACGAATTCATAGAGGCAGATGACGCATGCATTAACCTGCATATCGATCTGGATGCCGCGTACAAAATCGTTTAGAAGAAATTCAAACTTACTCAATCCATCCCGAGGAGATGGCAAATCGCAATTAACGCGCATTGGCACAGACTTTAGCCAATCATAGAATCCTTTGTCAGTCTCACTGTAGAAGTTAATTATTTTTGCATACCCATCGTCTGAAGACGAGCCGAGTAACCAGTCTCGAACATTCACGTAGTGAAGATTATTTTGTTTCAAAAGAATCTTACCTATTTCAAATATATATGTGCATATTATTAGAAAGAACTA
Organism: Spirometra erinaceieuropaei; assembly: GCA_902702965.1. Taxonomy (NCBI): domain Eukaryota; kingdom Metazoa; phylum Platyhelminthes; class Cestoda; order Diphyllobothriidea; family Diphyllobothriidae; genus Spirometra; species Spirometra erinaceieuropaei. The sequence continues at coordinate 1,697,018 of CACRXP010000061.1, forward strand.
AGTCTACTGCGAACGAAGTCTACTGCGAACGAAGTCTACTGCGAAAATTTCCAAACCTGGCTCCGCAGCTCGTTGCCAGGCTTATGAATTATTTAACCGTGCCTAATAAACGATTCCGTGGCCGACCGAGGCCTGAGCCAACCAGTACGCATTAATTTTAGATACTGATCCCATCGGGACTGAACGCGTTTGTTTCCCTTTGTCTTTGTCAAATGTTTATGTAGCATCTAAATCGATAGTTCGGTCGATGCATGCATGCATCATCTGAGTCCATGATCCCGGAACTTCACGTCATTAACTTATTGGGCGGACGCCAAGAATGCGAATGCTCTCCCCCACACATATTTATGCCCAGTGTTCAGTGTGCGCATTGCTGGGGAACCAGTTTCGAAAATTTATCCAATACAGATTACTTCATTTCCAGATAATTTAATATCTCCTTAAATAAGAGTCTTGGGATACTCGTTTTTATAATATATCTACATAGATATAAACTACGGTTTAGGAAACTTAGCGATCGCGCTACGGGACATACTTGTCTCGTTGGGCCCTGATGCTCGATCTAGAGTCGGGCTAGCAGTCGTAGTGCAACTATTAATATACGCAAAATGAGATAATCGACAAAGACCAAAAAGGTTGAGATGGCCATTTCTGGCTTATTAGTCGCCAGAAACCAACCTTGCCCAACCAAGCTTCCTTCGTCTCTGTCGGTTATCTCATCCTACGTATTTGAATGGTTAATTCCTTGATGCATTTAGTGTTTGGTGTTCAAATCTGTTAACACACCGATGAATTTATTGAACCTCGTAGTCATCTGACGGATTCTAAATTAATCGCTTGGGAAATCCTACTCGGGCTGTCAGTTCACCGTATCCGAATCGTTGAATCCCATACTTTGCAGTGGGGTGGGCGAGTAACCTGACCCACATGTGAGTAAACTCACGTCCCCCATCGAGACCCGCTGGTGGTTAGAGCGTTAGCTGTATTCAGGCCTTGCGATTACTGTCCTGGGTTCGATCCCACCGGCGCCGCCAAGATTTTCCCCGTTGGATCAATTGAAAGTTATAATAAGCCCGGTACAGTTCCGTATCAATATATTTTACTCCGGCGTCGTATTTCGGAAAGACGCAATCTTGTGCAAATTGGCTAGAATGATTATGTCCCTCAGCACTGCCTCCCGGAAAAGACCGTCGTTCTCATAATCCTAATCGAAGTCAAGAGAAGTAAAACATTTTTCGCAACACCTTTGTCCGTGTAACTTCAACCCTACTTTTCGAGGCGGAGGAGGGAATCTCAATCAGAAAAGAGCACTCGGCACCAATCGCACTGGTCGCTTAGCAGTGTTACGAGCCCCGTTTGCTCAAAGATGTGATGGAGTTTTCGGCAGTTCAGCAGAGGCTTAATTAAAAATAATTGGCTTTTTCTCTGTTTCGCGGTGCCCTCACACTCTCCCTGCACGATCCTATTGTGAGCGGAAGGAAGCATTTCGGCGAGGACTGGAAGCCCCGTGGATGTGGAATGTTTCAGAGATCACGCCTCAAAGGTGGCTTTGCGACAAACAGGTGGTTTAAACTTGTTGCTTGTGACAAAGTTAGTGGTGGGTTATAAAATTGTGTCAACTGGGGCAAACGGGCTCGGCCGAAGTGGGTACATATTGTGCGGTGGCAGAATACACACCTGAGCGATTCAGTCAGTCAAAAGTGACTTGATTCTTCGCCTTCTTTTCCAGCAACCTTTCGCGAATTCTACCGTAGAAGCGCGCTCTGATTTTGCTTAGCTCATTTTGCTGATTGTCACAGCATTCAACTCATTTTCCTTTTCTAATGCCAATTAAACAAATTGATGAGTTTTTAATGTACGTTTGTCGGTTGTGGTTCGGCACAAATGGTGAAGGTGGTATAGGGCTGTATTAAAAACCACATATTTAGGAAGTATTTATGATTTCGAGAACATGAAGTAGGTGTGCTAACTCACAGAATGTCATCCGAAATTCTGAAGTGCGTTTTCGCTTCGAAAAGACGAATTAAGTGGAACTGTCAAACTAATAATCTTGCAGCGCAATTTTATAATAATTCAATTATCTCGGGAAACCAGCTTTCGAACGAACTTCTTTCCGGCCGTATGCAAAACTGTACTATTCAAAAAGCGACTACTTAAGTAGCATGAATTTTTCTCACAGATTTTCGATGCCCTTAAGAATTCAATTATATTTCATGAAAAACATTCACAAGAATATTCTCTCTTCTGCTCATTCGACAGAAAATTACATTTTCTTCCAAATCTATACTTGGAGAAAAGGTATAACTCGGTTTTCAAAAACTTTTTAAATTTCTGAGTAATTTTGAACATAGGCTATCTCATATAATGTTTGCTAAAAATCTGCGTTTTCAATTCAAAAAGATTGCTCAAGTAAGGTTTTAATGTTAGTTATCAGGCAAAATAATATTAAGACATTTCAGTTATGACATGCCGCTGGTTTTTGAATGGTCTTTTAGGTCATCTGCAAAAACCACACTCTTGAAAAATGAATACTTATATAGTACGAATCTTTCCCATTGATTTTCAACGCGCGTACGAATTTAAATATATTATATGGAAAATATGCACAAAAATATTTTCTGTTGTACTCTTGTGCCAGAACATCACGTCTTACTCAAATTTTCTAATTGAAGAGAGAGTACATTTCGGTTTTAAAAACTTTAAATTCCCGACTAATTTTTTGTCTCATCTGAAGCAGCACTTGCATTCGGAGTTTCAAATCTGCATGCTGAGCCCTTTCCCCTAAAGGAATATCATACAGTCCTCTGCGCTGTTAGACAGACGGGCTATAGGAATCATAAAATTTTGCAATGAATATGAACAGGCTGCATACAGTATAAGTAAAATTAATAAACTTGCTGACGCGATGCTGCGTGAAAGTACATTTTACGTAATTTTCTTCCGTATTAGTTCAAAAAAGGATATTTTCGTGCACATTTTTTAGAAAATATAGTCATGCTCATAAGGGGGTTAAAGATAAATGGGAAAAATTTCATACCCCCTAAGTTATCATTTTTTACAGTGTCGTTTTTGTGCGCGGCCGTAAAGAACCGCATTCAAAAAGGCGGCACCCTGGCGTGACTGAAATATCACGGGATTATTCTGCACGACAATTTATAGTACAGTCATATTTAAATAATTTATTCGAATCTAAACCATATTTCCGAATTTCGGTTAACATTTATTGCGACAACACGTCTACTGTACGTATTTTGAGAGAAGAAAGCTCCTCAGAAAGTTGACTTGTAGTCAGGATTTTCAGAGTACTCACCCCACTCTGTCGTCAAGGGGAATGAATAGATTGTCGCACTAGTGTTTGGAGGTCCAGATAGAAACATAGACAGGCGTCCATGACTGGGGATGTGCGTCGTATCGTGATGGGTGGTCAAGGGGATTAGAGGTGTTGAAGAAAATTTGTGACTCACCGTGTCGGGAGGGGATGTGATGGAGAAAGGAACGGTGGGTCGGTGAGATTCTACATGCTTGGGACATTCATTAGCAGCTGTTATCTTTGTGGGGGGCGCCAGTCAGTGAGCTGGGATTTTTAACACTCGTAAGTAGTGTCTAGTTCAACATGGCGGTTGATGCTGCCTGTATTGGGCGCAAAACCTCATGGAATTCCCGTGCTTACATTGTGCTAACTATGTCAACCATTTCGTGGCCGTCCGAACCGAAACAGTGATCACACTGAGGGGTCGCGTCGACGAACACCCAGCTTTAAGAGGATCTAAATGTGAGTGAGTAATTTCTCGTAACCGTTATATGGAAAATTGTCTAACTGAGAACGGCGGCATTCCGAACAATTTAATTGCAAACTTTTGGGACCTGAAGGACAGGTGAATTTCGTAAAAGTTCCATTGCCAGAAATGCAATAAAACGTTGCGGTGGTTGACTGCGAGTCTTCCGTTATGGTCAGCACAGCACTCACTGGATTCAAACTAGATTTGTAAAAATTAAGGTCGCCTTCAGAGTTATCGAATGGCTGGTCAAATACAAATCTGAGGAAATCGCTTAATTTTGTTGGCTTACAGGCCCCATTAACGCGGAAGGTACAGTAGTTCATTGAATTTATCTCAATGATTTCGCAATAGTTCCCTGATACTAGGTCACTTTAAGTGGACTTGTCTTGAAAAAAGGCAGTTTAAGAGGATCTAAATGTGAGTGTAGGGGTTTCATGGCTGAACCTATCGGAAGAGCCCCGTGCTAGACAGCCTTTTTGGAATGCATACGTCTCGAACTGACGGCGCCTGAAATTTGCCAGGTAAAGTTCCAATTTTTGGGAGTAGAGAGTCACATTTACGAAAGACCCTCGCAGCTGCGACAGGCAACGGCACAGGATTGGAAAAACACGCGAGTCTGGACTTTTAACTAGTACTTATGTTCTCAAAATGGCAAATAATTATAAAATTCCATACTACTGGCTGCCATCTGGCGGTTTGTGAATATTACGCGATTATTCTGCAGTGGTTGATGGATTTCAGCGCAAATATCCATGTCGGATTTTGAACCGAGCCTGAAAAAAATATGTTCCGAATAATGTACTTTAAGTTCGCGCATTAACTTCCTCGGAAATTAAACAAGGTAGAGGCCAGACGTCTAAGCAAGCGATTATTTGGACATGATACAATAGGGTGCTGCAACGCCTATTTTGCAAGTAATTGACAGACATTCAACAATATCACGCTCAGGCATTCAGGCCTGTCTTTGCTGCGATTTATTACTCTCAGCAAGCACAAAAAGGGCTCTCCACTTCGACCAGAAAGGGCTTAGCAATAAACTAGCACGAAGACAGTTGTGACCCAATTCCTCAGGATGCCACATGTCCTCTTTTAGTGCGGAAGCCTGCCGGTCGGCCGGAAATAACTGCGTGAAAACTGCCCACTTTGCTCTTATTTAAACTTTCATTCGAGTTCAAACACCGACCAGGATTATCCAAACTGACCGTTGTGTGGAATAAGCGCAGTGAATACCGTCTATCGTTTGCCCTTCCCTACAAAACGCGCCTCCTTTTTTCTGTAACAAAAGTTGAATGAAAATTGTAGGTAAGATAATTTGCTGTCGCGGCAGACTTATCAGCGAAGGCGTTTTATAAAATCAACTCGCAGCAAAGGAAGGCCCTTCGGCGACAAGTCGTTAAAAGATATTTTTGGAGCAGTTTTGAAAACGCATAATTTAAGGGCGAGCGACAAAGGCAGACTGTGCGGAAGAGGAATATCGACGCCGGCAGAGCAAACGTGCCTCGACGCAACTCAGACGGAGTTTAGGCGGCGCAGCGGCCACCATCCGTGTGCTAGACAGGACTGTATTTCAGTTCAAGCATTATGGTCGAATGGACTGAAACGGACTTATCACACACGTCCGAAGGGGAGTAGTGTCCTCCAACCGACAAGCTTGATTCCGTGTGCTCAGAGGTGGGGCGGCAGAATTTGTAGACAGAGTTGTCAGTGACCCATAATAACAATACTAATAAACTCTTTAATTTTGGCATTAACAGACGGACGCCACCGAGCGAATATCGATGAGGCCAGTAATCGAACCCACCCAGGTTCATCTGCGTCATACGCATGTGTGCTTTATGTTTCTGATCCTAGATGGTGGTCAAGTTTACGAATGGCTAACTAGCGGTAGAATAAGCCCGAAACCGTTCTCTAGCAATTTACGCCCCATCCTCTCTCTTTCCCCTCTGCTAGTAGCAGCTGTATGTTAGGAATTCCTCGGCTGCTCAACCCAGTAGGCACGCGGGCTTTGATTATGGAAGCATCTTCTGAGAAATCTGTTAAATGAGTGCTTTTTGGTCCATTGTTAATTGGCTGGTTCTTCAGAAATCTCAATTTATGTGAAAAAGTACCTCCTTCAGGAATTAATACCTTAAGCAATGGCGTTTATTTCAGAATTTCACAAATTAAGATTGGGTAACAATCGCCGTTATATCTTTTACTTGAACTCCGATAATCAAGTAGGCTGCAAATGCATTTGCTTGATTCGTTAAAGCTATGCGAATTTTCAGGTTAACTCTAAAAATGGAAGAATTCTTGAACTTCTTTTAAAGTGAAGTATAAAGCACAAACCTCTGTAGTAAGACTATAAGGAATGAAATTTCAGGTGCGCGCTTTGTACCGGAACTGGTTCACTTTCCATTAGAACGAAGTATCTTCAGATTAGAATCGTCCTATTTGAGCAAAAGGTAAATGTGCTCTTCGGCAGGTTTTGCCGACAACGGCAACAACATCGGGCTGGGCTTTCGAGGTCGGGGTCGGTACCTATTTGAAGTTAAAATACGTCTCATCTGGGTAGGTGCTTCTCTTGTTGTGAACTGAGATCAGGAGGGTTGAAAATCACACTAGAGTGAAGTTGATCAGTTTATTCTACTTACAAAGGAGAAGCCTCAGATGTCGGACTTGGGATCAGGATACCACCAAGTGATGACTAATATTAGATCAGTGCCCCGTTTATGCTGATAAAATCCTCAATTAGGGATTTTTATTCACCACGCGGTCGCCCGCATGAACTGCAAATCTTCACTTTGAGAGCCAAAGAGGAAAGTCTAGTCTAATCCTGAAATCTGTTCAGATTACTGAAAGCCGCACTTTAGTAAGAATATGCGCATTGAATTTGGACTGGGGCCAATGTACAGCAGTTTTACGCCTTTAATTCTGCCATCTGTTAGACGATAAATTTAAACATTTCGGTCAAAATTTCATGAAATTTAGTGATCACTGTACACATATACACAAATATGACGCTCGCTAAGCATGAGAATAGGTTTTGACCACGTTTTTGAGGTTGTTTTTTTTATCGTCGGACGGTTATGCTAAACGTTTAGTTATAAACACCCGACAGTCCTTTCTCGAGTTATCACTCGGCGAACCAGGCTACTGACCTGGGATCAGTCGACTGTGTGTGAGACTACTTATATTACTATGATATATGATATATTACTATGATATTACTATGATATGGGTATATATTACTATATATATGGCCTGATTGTAGGATCAAGGATATTTCGTTCTGTTGGGGAACCAGGGCCAGGACCTACGTAGGCCATCACACGACCACCAGTTTAAATAATTTTACCGGAAAAAGGATGTGGGCTGTAGCGACTGCTAAGGACTATTAAATGTAACTTGCCTCACCTGCCCTGTTTAACTACAGGTTCCAAACAGCGGCAGGGGAAAGAAGCCATTTGGCTGACAATAATTTGATCAGCAGCCATACATGTGAAGTACATTTATGCTTCCGGCAAGTTGAATTGAACTAGGATTGACTTTGATTAGTACTTATATGTTATTAGGGCATCCTTCCGGTGATATCGCCAAAATTAACCTCGGTGACCTTGAAATGAGTTTTTTGCCTAAACATAAGGCGGAAGTTCCAGCGATAGAAGGAAGAAGGCTACAGGGTTTTCATTTTACGGCCATAAAACCCCTTGAACTGATGAAGCAAATAAACCCAGGCAGAGCACTTTGATTCCAATGACATAAAATGAATCCTCCGGCCCTGCAATCGTGACGATTGATCTCGAAATCAGCTGGATGAAGAATCAGTTAACCAGAGATCAACCGAGTCCTTTTCAAACTTAAAGAGGAGTGCATCGGCGTTTCTGTTATGTATGGCACAACAGTTAGATCTGGTCATCTTGAGATATCTTGAATTAGGAAAACATTCACTAACTGAGGAGAGTTGGATTCAGCATTTACATCAACCCAACCACTGTCCAGGTAATGCGTTTCGCGTACATTTACGTTTTTCTCTTAAGCAGCAGAACAAGGAGCTCTGTGTCCCTAGATGACTTACCGATTTAATGCTTTACTCTGAGATTTACCGGACCACGTTCATACAGGCCGGTTTGACCTGGCGTACAGAGCTGCAGGCTTCCATAGTCTCCCAGGTCACTAGGTGCCGACATGAGCTGGACGCACGAAGCATTGTCGAGTACGTTTTTGCTCGCCTTCTAATTAAACATATTACTTAGATGAGGTCGTTAAACGAATTAGCATTTAGGGGCTCGATCCAAAACCAATTCTTACGCTGTATTAGGGTGGCTTTTGAAGCCAAGTCTTCCCGGTTAAAAGTATAAATTGCACTTTCAGTAAAGCATAACTCACTTACAGTAGGTGGGCTAGCTCATGAAATGTCAACCAAAAATCCGAAACGCGTTTTCGTTTCGAAAAGATTAATTAAGTAGGGTTGTAAAACTCATCAGTCTGTAATATAATTCTCAAATAATTCAGTTACCACAGGATGCCATCTTTCGAAAGAACCTCCTTTCGGCCGCATACATAAACTATATTCTGTAAAAAATGACTAAGTTGCATGCATTTTTCTTATTGATTTTTGATGCGTCTAAAAGTCCAATTATATTTCATGGAACAGATGCATAAAAATATTAATTCTCCCGCTCATTCGGTAGCAAATTACGTCGTCTTTCAATTTTGTACTCGAAGGGAGGGTATTTTTCGGTTTTCAAAAGCGTTCCTGATTCCCGAATAATTTTGAACCCTCTCTGCCGTCACACATTCATTCAGGGTTTCCAAACTACAAGCCGTATAATTTTCGCGTATGAAAAACCATACATGTCTCTACCGTATTAAAAGGAGAACATATGGGGTTCGTAAAATTAAGCAGTGGATTTGAATCACATTGCCTAATTTACAAAGCACATTGCTAAATGTACAGACAATTAGAAAACTATTTAAAACCGATTTATGATCCTCCTTCGAGAATAAAATTGACAGACGACGAAAATTTCTACTGAATTTGCGAAAGAATGAATATTTTTGTGCATGTTTTCCATGAAATATAGTATGACTTTTAGACGCATCGAAAATCAATGAAAAAAATGCATGCTACTTAAGCAGTCGTTTTTTACAGATGAAAGTTTTTGTAAGCCGGCATCCTGAGGTGACTGAATTATTATAGAATTATACTTCAGGCTGATTAGTTTTACAACCCTACATAATTAATCTTTTCGAAACGAGAACGCGTTTCGGAATTTTGGCTGACATATCATGAGTTAGCCCATCTACTGTAGTTTGTGCCACTTCATTATTCTCCGGTTTTGAGATATCTGGGCAATGTCCATAACGGAAATGCTCAAAAGAACCGTTTCTATTTGTTTTTTCTTGATAAATTATATGTCGGACTTCGGCCTGTTCGTGACCTTCGCCAGCCATACGAAACTCGGTTGCTTTCAGATGCCAGTAGACTCGGAGTATGCTTATTCCCGATGTAGCAGCCGAACACTGCGCTCTGTGTTCCTAGATGACTCACCGATTTAATGCTTTACTCTGAGATTTACCGGACCACGTTCATACAGGCCGGTTTGACCTGGCGTCCAGAGCTGCAGGCTTCCATAGTCTCCCAGGTCACTAGGTGTCGACATGAGCTGGACGCACGAAGCATTGTCGAGTACGTTTTTGCTCGCCTTCTAATTAAACATATTACTTGGATGAGGTCGCTAAGCAAATTAGCATTTAGGGGTTCGATCCAAAACCAATTCGTACGCTGTATTAGGGTGGCTTTCGAAGCCAAGTCTTCCCCGTTAAAAGTATAAATTGCACTTTCAATAAAGCATACCTCACCTAGTTTTGGACATTTCATTGATCTCCGGTTTGGAGATATTTGCGCAATGCCCATAGAATAAAAGCTCTAAAGAAACGTTTCTAGTTGTTTTTTTTCTCGAGGAAGTATATGCCCGACTTCGGCCTGGTAGTTAGTTGCCTGTTCTTGACCTTCGCCAGCCATACGGAGCCCGGTTGCTTTGAGAAGTCAGTAGACGCGGGTTGTGCCCATTCCTGATGCAGTATGCGAGAATGACAGGTGGCGAGGCACCGATGAACTGCGCTTCGATGAAGTGCTTATGACCCATCTGGTAAACCCCAGCGTTGGATCAACTGCGTCAGGTGCGAACACACGTTTGTGTTTCCGATCCCAGCCGCTGGTCAGGGTTGTGATTGGCTGACTGGAGACAAAATAAACCCGAAACAGTGGTGTATCAATCTACCCGCATTCTCTGTCGTCCCTCCTCGCTGCTATTATGACATGGTCGAATTCGGCCTGGCAGTTTTTTCTACTGGTGTAGGTATAACCTTTTAAAAAACCGAGGTACTCCTTCTTGAAGCAGAAGAATTAAAGACGATGGTTTTCTGTAAATTAAGTCTGGGAAGTAGTTTGTTTCTGCGTATTCATTATTAAACATGATATATTTCACGCAAGCTTTCCAAATTAAGCAGGAAATGCGCCTAAATCAAGGAGCCGTTTTTTCGGGCTCAAATTATGCAAGTAGCTGAAACTTAAATCATTCAAAGGCCAGTACACTATCACGTGAGAATGGATTTGGACGAAAGCACACATTCGATCCGTTACCCAATCCTACAAATGCAGTTCTTTCCATTCGGGGGGCCTATCGGAAAATGGTTAACGAATTTTGGTGAACAATGGACGTGGAGCCTATAAAAATACGTTAAGTGCTTTAAGGTTACGCCTTCTGTGCGCTGCAGAGAGGTCCAAGGAATCTTGCCATTGCTTTGATGCTTGTGCTTATGACCTTTTGGCCTGTGAATTCCCCGGAATGCAGATGCTAATTTGAATAAAACATGTGCTCCGGGGTGTGCTTACTGACATTGGGTGTGTACTGTGAGGGTAGATCTTCGGTTGCTGTCAGTCGTCGCAAAACCTGACTGAACTGAGCGGACAAAGAATAGGCCTTTATTTTAAAACGCATAGCCTGGACCAAGGATTTGGGAGCGTGGGTGGGTTGAAAGAAATATTCAGCTGGTACCGACGGGACTTAAATTTCGCATTCATGCGAACATCGTTAGAAGCCGAATATCAGTTGGACATTTATAGTCATCCTCCTCTACTTAACTGCTATGTTTACAGAATAGGTTATGAAAAGTTTATTTCTCTCTTGAAGATCAGCGCATTGCAAAACTAAGAACTGAAAAGTACGAAGTTATTCTGTTTTTAACAAATCATCGTTCCGAGAGCTTTTAAATGCACGCGTATAAATTGGAAATCGTATATTTCCCCGACTGCTTTACCGAACAGGTAGGTTGTTTGACCGATGTCTCGGTCATTTGCCATGAGAGCGCCTTAAAACCAGTGAAAGGCGGAGTGGGTAAATTTGCAGGAACGTTCAACTGAAAAATAGATTGGTCGTGATGAAAAGTACAAACGTCTTACGCCATACCCTCGGGTGCTGTCCTTCAATAAAACAACAGTGAACGTTCTGTCAGTGAATCCAAAATAAGTACCGAACAAGGATGAAAAAATGCTCACCGCCTCCTAAGATTATTTTGTAATTGAGATTGACGCAGGCTAGTGATTGGTGAATATGCCCATTTGCCAAAAAAGACACTTGACGAACTAAAATTTTACGTTCCATGTTATCGGACCGATGGATGGAAATGAAAATCATCTATGTAAATTATACTCATCGGAATTTCAATTTCGTTTGCGTAGCTTGGTTGATGGTATCCGACAGGCAGGATGAAATGCACTGAAGATTACCGTTCAGGTTTACACCGTCTTTGATATTTTAAGAATCAGCGGACACTTGCTCGTCAATCTGGTGCCAGTGTGTCCCAGTAGACCCTGAAATAGGATTCACCACATACTTCAGTCAGATCGTCAACGGCACGAAAGAAGTTTGAATATGCAAGCAGGATGAAATGAATGAGAAATGAATTCGAAGTTGTTACCCGCGCACATCAGGGGCTTTCTAGCATTCTGCACATTTACGCATGATTACCGCTGAACTCTGAAGTCCAGAAAAGTTCCCTTCGACAATGCGTGTGTGATAAAATGAACCGTTCAGTATGAATTATTCAAAATCTGCCAAAATATCTATGAATTACGTGAGTCTGGTAGTCATCTGGTGGATTCTAGGTGAATTACTTAGGAAATCCTGTTTGGGCAGTCAACTTACTGTATCAGATTTGGTGGATTCCAGACGTTGCAGTAGGTTGGGTGGGTAACTTGACCCAAATGTGATTAAACTCGCGTCGTCCGGCGGGGCCTCGTAGCTCAAGTGGTTAGAGCGTTGGCTGTACTAAAGCCTTCCCCTTGCTGCGTGGGTTCGAATCCCACCAAGGCGTCGAGTTTTTCACACTTGGGTCAATATGAATTATTCAACATCTGCCAAAATCCCTATGAAAATGAACTGTAACACTTGCAACAATCTGCATGTTGCATTTAGCTGCCGCAAAAGTTTTTCGTGTATTTTTGAGTGAAAGTAATCGCGCAAAAATACAGACATTACGACTGTGTCTCGTAGGTCCCAAACCGTATATACGGTAGGTGTGCTACCTCGTGAAATGTTACCGAAATTCTGAAATGCGTTTTCGTTTTGCGAAGATTTCTTAAATGGGGATTTTAAAACAATCACCATGCGACACGATTCTATAATAATTCATTTACCTCGGGATGTTGGCTTTCGAACGAAAAAAGTGTGGTTTTTGCATGCGGCCGGAAAGAAGTTCGTCCGAAAGCCGGAATCTGGCGGTAACTGAACTATTATAGAATTACGCTGCACAGTGATTAGTCTTGCAGCCCTACCTAATTAATATTTTCGAAACGAAAAGCGATTTCGGAATTTTGATTGGCATTTCATGAGTACGTCCGCCTACTGTATATTCAAAAATCCTTCCCCGCGTACTGGCTGGATTATTATGTGTTTAATTAAGTCAACCTCTTTGTTGGTTTCTCTCCCAAGGAAAGTTGTGAAACACGCCATCACTCTTACAAGATAGGGCCTTTCGATTTTTGTGCTGAAGAAGACATTAGCGAGCAGTCACGAAAATAAATGAAAGCAATGAAAGAAAAAGGCTCAAAGCAGAGGTTGACAAATAACAAAAATTGCAGGAGTTGACGTCTTTCACTGTCT
>CACRXP010000061.1:1715059-1737076 GCA_902702965.1 Spirometra erinaceieuropaei
CATTCTGTCTATAGCATGCGTCGCTGTGCAGCTGCTGGTTAGGCTCGAGAGAGAGAGTCCATAAGGCACAACGGAAGGAGTGAGTTCCGTAAGAACGATCGGTGAGCGCCCCCTACCTTTGTATATTCCCGATCTAAAACCATCTGGGCCGCTTTTCCGGGCGGAATAAGTGGCCGCACGGGGAATACGCGCGCGCACTCCGCTCCCATTGAAGTATCAGCAGACCAAAATGCCGAGGAATCTTCACGCCACCGTCAACACCGGTGACGGGATTGCGTTGATAAACGGTCCGGATGCGGACGTGCGGGCCATCAGCGCACCCAATGAGACCACCGGCGATGAATGCGAGATCTGTGAATTATGGCACATATGAAGCGGCATGGCAAATCCATACTATAAATGCTGCATTTTTTGAGCGTCCATCACCCTATCTGTGGCCGCCTCTAATGACGCGTTCAACTGCTAGTCAGAAACGCCAGCCGCCCAAACTCTAGTTGCTACAGTAATTTCTATTTCTTATCAACTACTTGCAGAAGATCACCGTTTTACATCCTTTTACACATAGGTCTTTGAGAGCGATAATGTCCCGGTATGGGAGCTTCCTAACTCACATACTTGATATCCTGCCCGTAAACGAGTTCTGAACAAAAATATTCCTGCTGATTTCGCCTTAAGATTAGGATTCGTTACGCCTTGAACGGTAATAAGGAACTCTGAAATGTGGCATAGAAGAGGTTCTGAGTGCCAACCAGCCTATGAGTGAGGCGACGACTGCAGGTGAAGTCCTAATTAACGACGGGCAACATTTACCAGTTAGCAATACTGTTATGAATCTTGAACGTCTTATAATCGAACGATTTATTGGAGTCGTAGAAAGTAACTGCTGAAGGTATTTAACTTGGATGGCCTCCGAATCGACATTTGCCAAATTTGACTAAACGATTATGGTAATCGGCATGATGAATAATTGACGGCGTACTTTGCAGACAATGAGAGTATAACCATCCTTTCCAGGTATAATCTTAATGCTGCGTAAGATGAGGGAGGTTTCGGTTTTTTTTAGTTGGATGACCCAAGAGACGCCCAGTTCGCGCATCATGCATTTTCACTGCAGACTGCATCGCTGTCTGTATGGCTTTTATACGCCGTCCAGACAGAGAATTCGCTCTTATGGGATTCAAAGTTTAAACCCGTTCCTAAGGATGATATTGAAAAATGAACTGTCTAGTAATTACATGGGCAGTTATCCACACGAGCTAATAGTGTCGTAATCATTGACTTCTCAGGAACTCGGCACGCAAAAATATGGTGTTCATCAATTACGGTTCAAAAATCTTTTACATGCACACTCCACGAGTTCAAATTTTTGTCTGTCAGAGAAACTCTCGTAGCTCATAATGAATAAATCGACTGAATTGAAATGCCTTCTCGTAGCCAACCGCGTGCTACACTGGACTTCGAACATAGTCTCGAAACAGTCGCGTTTTAAAAGAATTATTTTATCGATTTCCGTCATAATGACGAGATTTGTGGGGATAGCAGTGAAGTTTACAGGAAATTACCGCATTATAACACTGACTTGAAGATATCGGGGTAGATATGTTTATAATCCATCCTCTGCGTAGATTTGTATTGCAAGGCGGCGTTAACTTGTGGAACCCGAGCGAAGGTGCAATGTTACTTACTAAAGCTGCTTAATTTTGACCTAATGGCCAGATAGAATTGACCTTCTGCTATGCAGTGAACCATTTTATTTTGTGTTAATTCAGCTCAAAGAAGCAGCCTCGGGAGTTATTGTTAACCAGTTAAGCCAGCTGTTTTCTTTAGGTTCTAGACCTGTCATTCTATTTTCGGGGAATTGAACATTATCCAAAAGAAGCAGCATATAAACTTTTCTGCCGAAACATAGCTCCTGAATATTTAACTTTACATAATTTGTTAGCACATTGCTTCATCATTGTGGGCCCTACAATAAGTAGAGTAGAAATTCAAACATGCCTCTGGATAGCACAACTTTTGAAGTAAAGTCCTTTGATTGACAGAATTATACATATATATCCTGGTCCATTAATATAATACGTACAACTTTATTGCGCAGGTCAATGTTCCATTTCAAAACACCCCTATAGGTCTCCGCTCCAGATGGTTTTTGAATACATCTAAACATGGTCCCTGCATATGAAACCATTGTAGGACGGAAATAACCGAAGAAATGAATAAAGTGAAAGTTTTTAAATGCTCAAAGTAACACAACGTCATGCATTCACACAAATATGCCATGCCTAGGAAAATGCGTCACCGATGTATTAGTTAGACATTCTTGTTTATCCGTCTGAAAATGCCAGTTCCTTTGCAGGTTGTTAAGTGCGGCTAGGTTGCCGAGTTAGCTAATTTACCCGCCGTGCTAGGTGAAACTGCGCTTTAAAACTGAAAACCGTTCTAATGTGATAGTCTGCCCTATCTACTTTCAAGGTCAACAGAACGCAATGTTTTGACTATTTATAGAAAAATGCCATTAAAAACGTCGAGAATTATTTGTACTTCGAAGATAAACTGCAAATGGGCTCACATTGACAAAGTATAATCAGCTTTAACCCATACTTATTTCAGCTAGCTGGAGACAGAATGACGTTCATGCAAGTAATCTAGGCCAATTGCAGTCGAGTTTTATTTTTAGTTTTTCTGCATCTCTGAAAACATCAGCATACTGTAGGTTCACACTCGTTCGCAGGCAGATACAATCGGCAGGACAAAGTCTATTCTTAGCTCCGAAATTGTTTTGAAGAAACTTCGCTGTTGTCGTCGTTGTCGTCTCAATCTGTCGTCCACGGTGTTCACGCAGCTCTTGTTGACTTCTAGAGTGCAGGGCATGTCAACATCTCGAAATAGCAGAAAATGTCAACTATGAGCAGTCACGCTGGTGGTCTACTCATAAAGGGGCAGCATCTTCTGGGCTGTTTACTTCACCTGTATTGCTTAGTCTGTAGTACTGTTTCTCCGTAATAAACACTATTAGCCCAAAAGAATGCCTGCCTTCGTTGTGTCTAGCAGTGACTAACAAAATGAGAAGCCTACTTTCTGCTAAATGTGACATGTGGAAACTTAACAGAGCATGCAATAACCAGACCACCCTGCATATAACGTTCGTCCAGGCTTCACCCCATTGTTCCGAGTTTGTGGACCGATCCAAAAACTTCAGTAATTATTGGAAACTGCGGAAAATACCAACCGATGCTTTTTGAATTATCGATTCAGGGTATATAATTTATACAGCGTTTGGAATTCACTCATAGTACAATTATCACTAGCGCGCAACCGAAGATACAGGACAAGCTCTTTTTAACTTGGGGCTACTGCATGGAGTAATTTTCAAAAGTGAATTCTGATATCGACTCCCCTTCAGCTTCGGAGAAATATGCGAAGATTATGGGATAAGTAAACATACACATAGGGGGCTTCGCAATATCCCGTCTCGGAATGACGTCGATTAAAAGTAAGACTTGTGCAGTAGGTGGCCTATCCCTTGAAGTTTAACCGAAATTCTTAAATGTGTTTTCGATTGGAAGGGACCACACAGGTGGAGTTCTAGTATTGATTCGTACTCAGTAGAAACCCAAATGCTAACCTTTGAGCGTGATTCTCTCTGGGCGCCTGCGGGCATTACAGTTGCTAATATTGACTACCCACTTTGACTTTGCATAGTGATTTTCGACATCCTTGTGAATTCAAATGCATTTTGCAGGATACACGCATATAATTAGTCTCGTAATATTTTTGTAGAGAATAAAGTCTTCTCTAAATTTTAAACTCACTGAATAGCCAGGTTTAGGTTTTAAAAGTTTTAAGTTCGCGGACTTTTAAGATTGTGAAATGCCCACGTAAGTGACCGTTTGTCAAGACCACTTAAGGGAACCTACAGCACGACTCATGTCTATTGTTAAATTTTAGGATCTCTAGATGACATCTTCTTACAGGCATAGAGAAATGTGTGATTTTCCACAAAAGGAAATTGCACAGCTTGTACTTTCAAAAGTGCAGTCTCAAATTAAACGGCAATTCTGGCTTATATTCACATTCCGACCGGCCTTTTGTTGAAATTGGTAAATATACTTTTGCAGCATACAATTTGCGGTTTGCCTTATTTTTCGCAAAATGACTAGAATAATGGGTATTTTTATACGTCATTACTATAATATATAGATAAATTTACAGGTCTTCGAAAATAAATAAAAAATAAACATTGCTTTAGTAGTTATTTCACTCAAATGCCGTTTATGAAGGCGGCTTGTAAGACTTGCATTCAAATGCTGTCGGTATGGTTCGACTGAAATATCTGCAGGGCTAAACTGCGCAATAATCAATATTGCAGTCTTACCGAAGCAGTCCTTCCTGATCGAAAACGCAGCTAGTATTTCCTGAGTTATGCCAATTTTAAGCCGTTGGTTTGGGCCCCTAGAGAGCGTTGTGATGCGCGGAATTTAACTGTTCAATTGGATTCTGGCCTCAGTTCTCCGGGTCCCAGCCCGATTAAAAAACTTTGAAGACTACATAAGCAGGAAAAGCTGTCTTATTTCTAAGACATCTTATTGATGTCTACATTTAGTTTACTTGTGTCGTTTTTAAAAAAATATCAGAATGGCTTCAATTTTATTATCCATTCTTGAGACAATGCCCGGTGAGCTAAATTGTTTGGAACAGCTTGTGCTGACTACCTGAAGGTCCATGAAGTTCTCAAGACCACATGGGGAATATTAGCCGTGTCCAACATTTAAATGAAAGAATTGAGGGCATCTGAACGTCTCATGACGCACAGAAATTGTGCAAGTTTTAACCAGTAAAAACACGCGGCCAATTAGATTTCGGAAAATAGTCTTTGCATATGAGCATCAATCTCACTTATGCTATCTTCACTAGTGAAAAACATAGTCAGAAATCTCAGGAGACGTCCAGGGAGCAACTGCAACCTCTGTAGATCTGGTCAAAAATACTAATTTATACCGGCGCCACCGGGCGCCCAGAGAACATCTGCAGTTGTATGGTTGGATTATAATCAAAAACGGGAAGAGAAATCCAGTTTCCATTTCCCATGCGCAGGACCTCAGCGTTTCGCACGTTCACAATGGCTGAATGAGGAGAGATGAAATATATTAGCCCGATGTAAAAAACACTCCATGAGCACAAACACTAAACTTGTTTGGCCAATTTGAGAGCTGTTACGGGCGTGGAAACAGATGCTTCCTCTGGGCTGACTAAATGCGAATGCCAACAATTTAGGCAAGGCTACCCAGCATCCTGTGAACATCTGTTGATAAAATAAACGTTTGCTTGTCTGTCGAAGGGCCACCTTGATTTTGGCGAAACCCCTGCGATCTGTTGACACTGCAGAGAATTGTCGCTGCTCGTGTGGGGGGGAGGGAGGATTTAGATCAAATCAGGATTACTGGCTCTCCTTTGGACTGATCTAAAATATTCTGTATCAGGAACTGCCGAGGTTTTATTTTCGACTACTGCTTAAAGAAACAGTTCACTTACTGCGTGCTTCTCAAGTGGCCGTTTAAGTGACATTTAAACTCTCACAGTCCACTGCCCACATTATTTTCATTAAGGTCTTTAAGAGCAAATTTTGCACTTCGGAAAATGTGCACTGTTTGTTGACACTTTCCGGTGCGGTGCAGGCAGCAAGTCGTATACAATGCCGAAACAAAAAGATAAAAGTATAATTTACTTGTCAACTGCTTGGGGAACGATCATCAAATGAGCGTTCACGACCTGCGAAAATATAACTGTTTCGTAAAATAGAGAGTCATTCACATGAAAAGGTTTCTTTGGGGTCTGAGGTCTTGAGTTGTGATTTCGGCTGGCCATTTTCAGAGACCGGAGAGTCGTATGCTTGTCCTCTGGTATCTCTCTCGTTGAAGAAATTAAAGGAATTGCAATTTAATTAGTTTCTTTGGAGAGCATTCGTTGGCTTCACCTCTTTCGCCGTTAACCGTGCACTCATGTCCGGGTATCCTATCTCTCACTACTGCCCGTTTGTCAGTAGGTAATTGCTCTGTTAGCATGACAAATTACGACTGCAAATTGAGCTTGCCCTCTGGCGTAAAATTTCACACCACTGACTAAAGGCTTGACCGGAGCACGGTAGACCGTGAAATCCAGGTATTTTTGAGGGCACCTGCGTGCATTATATTGACTCACCAGCATTCTGACGGCAAAACTAGTTCCAGGAACTAGTTGAGAAGAAGCAGAAGTAAAATTAACACTAAGCAGATTCACCATTGTAAGCGTGAGAAGCGGCAATTAATCCACTGACCTACGATGACTGCAAGCGACCAGTTGCAGCTGACGTCTGATCGGTGTGAATTTGCCTAGATAAGTTTCGTCCAGAACTTGACCTAGAGAAACTGTTTACGTCCTAGCTACCAGACTTTTGCGGCCGGTGTCAACTGCGGTGAGACTGCCAGCTTGTGAATACCCGGGTATATAGGCCGTATAAAGCGAATGAATGACGTAATCATCACCGGGGGCGGAATACAGGCAATCCAGACCATTTCCACAGGAACGGACGGGGACGATTCGCCCACGCATACGATTCCGTTAGACGGCTGGGTACTTCGTGTTCGCAATGTGTCGCGTTTGGTGAAGGGACCAGCTCGCAGGCGTACAACGCGGAAGGCAGAAGCAAAATGTCGAGTCTGACACTGCGCGTAACTTTATCCAGGAAGACGGGAGGGTGACGCAGGGAGTAGGGTGAAAAGTAGCTTCATGCAACTATCACGGCAGTATACGGTAACCAAAATGTGCACTCCGAGCTGATATATGAAGTCATGCCAGTTAAGGCGGAGGACCAATCTAATGCTGTGACGTGCGAGGTGGATTAGGAAAATAAAACGTATAAAAGCCTAGTAACAATACGACTGCCCGGAAGCATGTCAACAGAATGAGGGGCATTAATCAGGAGAGCTTTGCTTTGGGTCTGACATTTCTAGTAGTTACTTCAGCTGCCATCTTCAGGGACCAGGGGGGGGCGTCGCCTGCATACCTGTCATCACATGGCGCACACTGTCTGATTGTTAGGTCACTAACGCCCACTACATGGTACATCCCGCAGTTGGCCTTTGTGACGGGGGATAATAGTCGCCGCACCTGATTCACGTCTTTTATGTCTTCTGTCAAGAAGGTGTGCAAAATCAAGTCTATGTGGCGGCTGTTTAGACAGTCGTGAGACACCAAGCTTCTTCTGTCCGCCTTGACGCATGATCACACCCAAAATTATGGAAAATGTGTCCCGTCTGCACGGCATGGTTTGCTACATCGGAATTCAGGCTCAACTTTCGAATGGCCGACTGGTGTTCAAGCACTCGCGTTTGCAGCCGTCAGCCAGTTCTCCTGACCTAACTACATCGCTCGCTGATGCTCTGAAGTGCGTAGACGACGACTGACTCATCTTGGTCAAGTATGAGGTCTTTTGTCTCCATCGCCTACCCACATACTGCTGCTTGACCGCGGTGGCCGCGGGACCCCCTTCATGTGCAGTAGGTGGGTTAAATCATGAAATCTCAACAGAAATTCCGAAATGCGCTTTCGTTTCGAAACGATAAATTAAGTAGGGTTGTAAAACCGATCGTCTTGCAGCATAATTCTATAATAATTCAGTCACCCCAGGACGTCGTCTTTCCAGCTGCATCTGAAAGCCATACTCGGTTAAAAATGACTACTTACTTAGCATGCATTTTGCTCATTGATTTTCAATGCCCTTAAAGATTCAATTATATTTCATAGAAAATATGCATAAAAATATTCATTCTCTTGCTCATTCAGTAGAAAATTACGTCTCCTTTTAATTTTATACTTGAAGGAAGAGTATAACTTTGTTTTATAAAACTTTTCTAATTCCCGAATAATTTTGAACCCGACCTGCCGTCACACTTGCATTCAGGGTTCCCAAACTGCAATCATGGAGAATCATACACTTCTCTACGGTATTGAGGGGAAACCATATGCGGTTCGTAAAATTAAGCAGTGGATTTGAACCACATTGTTACCTTTACAAGTCACATTGGTAAATGCGGAGACATGACGTTTTATGAAAGGCCATTTCACAGTATTAAAAATCTCATAATTAGGAACTTTTTAAACCGAATTACCCCCTTTCCTTGGGTATAAAATTGGAAGAAGTTGTAATTTGCCATCAAATGAGCGAAAGAATGAATATTTTTGTGCATATTTTCCATGAAATATAATTGGACCTTTAAGGGCATCCAAAATCAATGGAAAAGTCATGCCGCTACGTAGTCATTTTCTGCAGAGTATAAATTTTGAATGCAACCTAGAAGTTCGTTCGAAAGTCGACGTCCCGCGGTAACTGAATCATTATGGTATTATGCTGCACGATTATTAGTTTTGCAACCCTACTTAATAAACCTTTTCCAAACGAAGACGCATTTCGGAATTTCGGTTGACATTCCATGTGTTAGTCCACCTATTGTACGTACCGCGCTCTTCATTCCGCTTCCTTAGGGGAATTCGACTCATCTCAGAATATGCGCTTGGGCAGCTGTTGGCTCTGATTGGATTTTGGAGGAGGTTGATCTTGTCCAATTAGATGAACGCGGTGTTATAGCGAGTTTCGTTTGCATCGCAGCCCGATGCTTGCTGTTCAGACTGGCTATTTCTTAGTGTTGGTCGGTTCCTGTCATCGTCAGCTGAACGCTCAGCTGGCGGCTGCCAAGGGCATCCATGGACGGAAATTCGTCCTTCATTTCACTTTCTACCTCGTCGAGTACTGTCGTTTCCTGCAGTAGACAATCTTGTCCCGTTCGGTGAGGAGAAAGGTTTCGTCAGAGTGGTGCGAACAAAGGTCCTTCGAGCTTTTGGAGAATCACGCCTGAAACAAGCCCGTAGTTTGATGAATCCGGTGGACTGCCGTTGATTTGGTCCCTTGGAAGTTAGATAATGTCCCGTGGCTGTGCCTTATTTGTTCTCGCCGGAATTGCGTCCGTTACGGGGCTTCGGCGCCTCGAGGTGTTTATACTGTAGGGGTCCGTTATATTGAAGCGAACAAACGACACCATCGTCTAGTTCAGTGGGTTTTGGATCGCATCTTTTCCATCCAGGAATCTTTTTGTTGAGTGTTCAATTTTTTGTGAGCCCGTGGTAAGTAACATCAGATTCTGGGATGACGATTTCTCAAGCCTGTATGTGGGTGTGCTCCTATGCGAGAAAAATGGCCAGAAAGGGCATCCGACTTGCATCTGTTTTTGGTGTTAGTAACCCTATTTTCTTTTGTCGGGCCAGAAGGATTTTCATCTTTGTGAGCGACAAATTCAGCGTAACGACATCGCTGATTCTGCAGAAATGTAGCTTGATTAGGCACACTAGGACTTTGTTTTGATGGTCCGCCTTGTCAATGACAACGACTGGCCGTTCTTTGTCAACAGGCTGAATAAGTATTTCCATGTCGACTTCAGACTCCTTCAACGTCATTTATTTCCCCTTAGTAGTATATTGACTTTTTAGTGTGACATGAACAGCAAGGTGACCAGATGTTGAAGGAGGTCTTTTGACTGGTTGACGAAGCACTAAACCGAAGGAAACAGTGAGGACGCATGAAGCCATGCTACACGAAATTTGTTTGAGCCTTGATAAGGCAGAAGTAGTCCACTCGGCTTTAGTTGCCATGTAGTCGGATTCCGGACAGTTGGTAATTGTCGTTCATTAGGTAGTACGCCAAGTTTGGAGGTACTGTGCGTCAGTCTTTTGCCGTTGGTTATCACAGCGGCGGAGTCAACATGGACGGGGATTGGAGGGGAAGCGATAAATTCGCTCTCAACCTGACTAAGGAGGTGTCCGAACTTTTCGGGGATGCAACTTCCCACCGAGTTTTCACTAGGAGAAGAACCAGCAGCCAAAACCGTACAACTGTGGGAGTATTCCACATGTGCCAGAGCTGTCTCTTACCAATCTCAGAACGACAGATGTCCACCGTGTGCTCCACAGACAAGGTGAAGCAGAAACGTCGCCTTGTGTGTGGTTTAATTTATATTGAACGTAGACTTGCAAAGCATCTACCGCACTCCCTCCTTCTCCTCCACCTGGACCCGGTGTCAAGACAGTCAAGAAGACCGGAGGACGTTTCGGCGACTGGTCGTGTAGTACAGTTTAATCAGTTTCTAGGGCTTGAGCGGTCTCTAGAGCCCTAACCTTCACCGACCAGTTTGCACCCTTGTTCGTGCGTTTCGTCATTCAGAGGATGTAGTGGTATTCTCAAATGTGGTGTCAGTCACCTCGTCCTGTCGTTTGAGCTCCCTACATGCGATATCTTTAGGTGGAGGTGTTAATCTTACATTAACAACCATGTCATTCTTCGAAGATGTTGGAACAGCCTTTGCTTGGTCAACGTCGTGTTGACAGAGGCCACTTGGGGAGGTTTATCGGCTAACCGTATTTGGCCAGGAGCTGTACCTAGGGCAACGGCTTGTCGAAGGACAGCTTCCTTCAACCATAAGTCAGTTGAAGCATTCCGTGCCCAGAATCCATATGGATAGGAGAGTGAAGCTGCGGACCGCAGGTTACCTACCAGAAAGAACCTTGTTTTGTGGTTTCGGTTGATAGAAGCGAACAGGCGAGTTCCAGGTAGCAGTTCAGAAGACGAAGATGCGATCAGAGGAACAAGAAATTTATTGGCCTGACGTTTCGGATTCTCACTCGGACTGACAAGCCACCACCGCATCAATTAGGACCCCAGCGGTGATTGCGAGGGCTGTTAATTACAGTACGCATATGGTCCCACGGCAGCCACGTGCTCTAAATACTCCACTCCTTGTGCACCCACTACCCTTATCTGCGACTGTCTCTGATGATGGATTCGAATGAGAATCCGAAACGTCAGGCCGATAAATTTCTTGTTCCAGTGATCGCATCTTCGTCTTCTATGTGGTTTCTATCGTGGGAGCAGATCATGATGCACTTTGTCTTGATATTTAGCTAGTAAAACTCGACTGGGAATACGAGCAGGACCCCCGGCCCACCGCGGTCTCTACTGTCTCAACCCTCGTTGACCGACGGAATAATAGACTTTTAAATACCGTGAAATGGCCGTTCATAAGACGTCATGTCTCTGCTTTTACCAATGTGGCTTGTAAAGTTAACAACATGAATCAAATGTTAAATTTTTTGAACCCCACATGGTCTCATCTCAATACCATAGAGAAATATGCGTTTTTCCGTACGCAAAAAATACATGGCTTATAGTTTTGAAACCCTGGATGCAAGTGTGACGGCAGGTCGGGTGCAAAATTACTAGGCAATTAAAACAGTTTTTGAAAACCGAATAATACCCTTTTTTCGAGCATAAACATGGAAGAAGACGTAATTTTTACCGAATGAGCGAATGAAAGAATATTTTATTCATATTTTCCATAAAATATAATTGAACCTTTAGGGGCATCGAAAATCAACGAGAAAAATACATGTTACATAAGTAATCATTTTTTGCGGAGTATCTTTTTTGTACGCAACCGAAGGGATGTTCGTTTGAAAGCCAACATCCTGAGGTAACTGAATTATTATCGAATTATACTGCAGGCTGGTAAATTTTACAACCCTACTTAATTAATCATTTTGAAACGAAAACGCGTTTCAGGATATTGCTTGACATTTCATGAGTTATCCCACCTACTGTACGTCAGATCGTTTATAGTGAGGAAAATGCTCTCAGTCGTCGACCTCAGTCTCCCTTCTCATTCCCAGGTCCCGGCCACTGTCCGAGCTGGCCGGTCATCTGGTGCGGTTTTTGGGCGCAATAGCTGGCATATCTATCGGCCACGTCTACGCGCGCCACATGCACGACCTGTCCCCATAAACAGAAGCACAAGGAGGTCACACATCAGAGGGTGGGCGGCATACATCTCATATGCGTGAGACTGCCAAAAGGTCATGTCACATTAAGAAGGAGCCGTTGCAGCCTGACTCTCAGCCCACCAGTCCGCCACTCCACACATAATTGGGCAGACTGCGTGGACTTAGTTGGTGCGTCAGTCGGCAGTCTTCCAAGTCACGACGCTTGACGCGCGTGATATCCTCAGCCTCGAATCACACATGCAGCAAAGAAACAGCATGGAGACAGAGCCGAGACGCACACCTCCCGCTTGCGTGAGAAGTGGCAATTGGATGCTTGTGCTAGATGATGTTGCGTGATGTAGGCGGAGGGAGGTGTAACGATGTGGTTTAGCCGTCGTGGGAGATGGAAATTGGATGCTTGTGCTAGATGATTATGTTGCGTGATGTAGGCGGAGGAAGGTGTGATGATGTTGTTTAGCAGGCGGTGGCCTATTGCAGGTTTTTGTGAATGCGCATGTGTCCTGATAGGCCCATGTTGTGGGTGAACGTGCAAGGGCAGTTGAGGCGGATGCGATGAGTGAATGTGGGTGCTCGGGGCACTGATTTGCCAGTCCCTGTGCGATGGATTCGCAAGTGATCGACCAGGCCGATATGTAAGGTGGAGGTGGGGGGACAGTTTGAGCAGGATAGGTCGGGAGCGCCAGAGGTCGTCTCGGTGATGATGATAGTGGTGGCGGAGGAGGAGCTGCTCGGGTAGGCGCGGTGGGCGGTGAGGCGTTGGTTGGGCTAGACATACTAGGTGTAGAAGGTGCCCTATATGGATCGATACGGCGATGAATTTCGCTGTCGTGAATAAGCATGTGACCGGCTAAGCCCATTCGGTGCATGAATGTGCGTGGGCAATGCGAACAGCGGAGGCGGATGCGGCGGGTGTATTTGGGTGCCCCAGATAATGGTTGATCAGCCTCCGTGAGATGGACTTGCAAGTGTCCTACCGGGCCGATGCGCGAGGTGAAGCTGCAGTGGCAGTGTGGACAGGTTGGGATCAATAGAAACCAAGAGACGAGTCCCAGAAATCAGTCTACACGAAGAAGACACGATCGCTGGGACAAGAGCTTTATAAGACTGATGTTTCGGGTTCCTGCTCGAACCCATCATCAGAGACAAAAGCAGATGATGATGAGGTTCGAGCAGGAATCCGAAACGTCGGGCTAATAAAGCTCTTGTCCTAGCGATCGTGTCTCCTTATTCAGGATTGGGACCAAGTGCACACCACTCGTGTTGGTGGCGAAGTTCATGTTTGATGATACGTCATGAGTGTTCGCACTGGTGGTGGAGGCAGGAGCCGTCGTAGCAAATTTTAAGGTGGGGATGCTTTTGAAGGATAGCTACGGGAGATCGGGAGCGCCGACAGGGTTGTTTACGAACATGGCAGCGAGGCAGAGGTGGATGGTGAGGCATCATTTGGTGTCGTCCGAGTGCTGTAGTTGGTCCACAGATGCACAACAAGAACGATTCGTATCCAGAATGTTCGCTGACACCGTGGGCTGGTCAAGGGCAGTTGAACGTTGGCGTTGCGAGGTGGGGACAGTTGAAATTTGGGAGCTCCGCGTTTGCCTTTGGTGGCGCTTATGCGATTGTCTTCGTAGATCGCTGCGCCGGTCTTCACTGTTCTCCTCCAAGCCTATCGGTTCTGGACGAGGTCATCCCAGTTGGCCGGGTGGATCTGCAGGCACTTCAAGGAAGTCTTTTTAGTGTCCTTGTAGCGTCGGACTTGACCTCCTTGTCAACCAAGACCCGTGGCGATACCGCCATAGAAGAGTCGTTCTGGTAATGTAGACACTAACTGTTGACGCTGGGAGAAAAATGCACTGGCGTAATCTCTGCCCGACTGCTCTGATTGGATAACACTCCGATCTCTTCTGGGCGTCACCACTACGTGTTCAGAACTGACGTGCTGGCCTCGCAGAAGGTCCCGCTCCCGAAAGAAGTCTGGGGCGGAGGCTTCACATTTGCGTAACTGCAGTAGGATGAATGCTGAATCCTCGTTGAAACCGACGTCCTGAGTAAGCAGGCCTCACGCCCTTCGAAGACCACGGAGGAGTGCTCGGTCGCAGGTTATGCGAGTCGTACGACAAAGGGTCTCCTGCAGACTTTGGAAGGTAGTGGATCTCAAGTCAGAGTGGAACACTCTCGCCCTAGCATGAAGTCAGTTTACGTAGACGAGCTATTTTTCGCATAGCTTGGGCGAGTGCTCTGCACTCAGAACAAAGGTTGCCCAGGTCAGAGCGTGCCTGTGCGCAGGCACCCTGATCCAGGTGGTAGGCCGCGACGACGACGACGACGACGACGACGACGAAGAAGACCCAGGTTTTATGCGTTCGCGAAATCGCAACAGCCGGACCCACAGGTGGTGCACCACTGACATGCAACAGCCCAAAAGACGACTAAACCAAATGAAACGCATTCACACGCCCACGCGTGACTGGAAGCGATAGCAGAATTGTCGATGCAGCCTGACGGGCTCGGTTGCGCACCGTATGACAGGCGGCTTTGCAACCGCCTATTCTCGCTTCCTAGCGCCGAATTTAATCACAATCCTAACCCTCCCCATCCTCCCTCGCCTTAGAATTTGGCATCAGGCTATCTGCAATACGGGAGGGCTACCTATTCCCATGTCCCACCCAAAATTAAATACCGACTCTTTTGTGTGCGGTGCAACACTCGGGTGTTAAGATATGTTTACTATTCTCTTTGCCAGTTAAACCTATGACAAACGAACTATGTCAAATTTATATTAGGAAAATCGAGGCGCGCCTTATTTAACGAGAACATGGCATATGACTAAACGTTAAAGCAAGCGATTAGGGAGGACTTACAAGTAAAGCTCCTGAAGATTGGACGTATTCACTCACAAAGACAAACGTGCCTTTTAACCTGGGCAGCCTGACTGGGCAGACAGTATCGAATTTTTAGACTGTCTTCTACAGAAAATGGTCATTTGAGTGCGAACTTCTTCATAAGTTTTTCGCCGGTCAAAAAAACCTGAAAATGAACAACCGATTTTAAGGCGCAATCTTTTTAGCAGACTTTAATTCTGGCATTTGTTCTATACTATCTGAACTGTCCGGTACGTTTGCAAAATAGAGAGGCTGATGCAATGAAATTTCCGTCCAAAAGGTATTCCCTACAGTTAAATGAGAGGGTGAAAGTGATTGTGAACAGTTCGTTTGAAGTTCCACCACCTGGACAATGCTATACTCCTCCTTATGCTTAAGTAGCCATCAACCACGCCCCGGATGCCGCTTCACAGGAGCACCGCGAAAGATCAAACGCCACAACCTAAGTCTGGGTGGCGTTCATTTATTTTTTTTAATGTTTTTTAGTAGATTGCCTGGTCAAAACGGTTTTTGTTTGCTAAAAGCATGCGCGTTTAGGCTGATATGTTTTGTACAGCGGACTTGCTTTGAGTAAAGGGGCCGCCTCAGCCAACCGATTCGTAGTCATTGTCTTTAGTATTTTGCGGCTGTACAGTTTTTATCCATCCGTTGAGAGATTTGAACATCCTATCTCAAGATCTGGACAAATGCTGAGTCCTTTCAAACAGCGGTTTTTTGTATCATATAAAGCACGGCATCCACTCCAGTGCTCCAGATTGGAAGCTGGTCAATGGGAAGACGGGGAAATTAATAAGTACCCAGTTGGTCTAAGTTAAATTATTATTATAAATGTTTCTGATTTGATTCGAATTAATTTAGGCACGGGAATACGTAACTCCCCATTGCAGGCGGTCTTGTGCTAAATTCCCAAGGAAGGGGGGGGGGTTAGAGTGAGTATTATGACTTGGGAAGTTAGTGTTGATATTGGGGTTAGGGTTAAAGTTAAGACACGATAATAGGTACCGCTCTGAAATTTAGCGTATGCCATCTGCAATACGAAAACGCACACTTATTTACATGTTTCCAACTGCGAATTCTGCCTTTAAACCAGAATATGAACTAGCATAGATAAGTTATAACGGGACCATACATGTACGTGAAATAACCATGGTTCGGAGTTAGGAAATCAAGTTACTGAAATGACGCCGCATGTACTAAATCATACAGAAAGGGTATGGTCTATGGCCATGTATACTTGCTCCGGGAGGCAATTGTGCTAGAAGAAATTAACTGACGATATCTATTTGTACGTGCCAAATAAAGAAATCAAAAGGCCTCGTCGGTTCTGTTGCGTGAGGGCGGTTAAGATGCTTAACGGTAGTCATCAGAGTAAAAATACAGCAATGAAATACCTTTTTGGCAATGCCTGCAAAGTAGCATTAAGTTCATTTACTATTCATGTTAGATGGCAGAAATAGTGCCTCCTTAATCGGTTGCAATATGGAGGATGAAAAATTTGTGATACCACAAAGTTCTTAAACATTCAACTATTTCTGCCCAACACAAATGCTCCCTAGTGTAAGTAGCCCCGGCCATAAGCCATACCCTTGCCAATCACACCTTTGGTTCAACCTTGTTAAAATGTCACAAGTTTGCTCACATGTGTTCGTATAAAATCCAATGTGCAGGCCGTTCTGTATTCTCGAAAGCTGGCTTCTTGCAACGCTTCTATTATTCTAAATGCTGTCCGAATATGGCGATTTCAAGCTTCGACTCAGATTTTTAAAGAGTTTAAGGGATGTAGGCTCCCGACTTCATACTAACCAACCAGCTACGAAGCTTAGAGGATAATTTAATTAGTAAAATGTTATTTGGAATTATGGTGTTCTGTGGTCGTTTAGTCTTTTACGATGAGAAACTCCAGTGTTGGCATGAGATGATGGCAGTTTATTTATTGCCAGCGACGAGAACTACCAATGCACTCGGAACGGTGCTGTGGAGACATGCGTGTGAAGGAGGACATGCTCCGCGCCGTGCTCACCCGCTCTCTCTGCTCCAGTGCTCTCCGAGAAGTGTTTACATACTATGAGCCGATATGACGATTACCAGTCACCAAAGTATCATGGCGTATCGGTCTAGTGAGCCGAGGACACGCATTCGTCTAGAGGGACACCTTGTTTGTGACATTGATCAAAATCACGCAAGCGTGAACTTAGAATGATTTGCTTTATTAGTATATGCTGTCCAGTCCCTTGTGGCCACATTTGCAGCGGCTGCAGTGCAACTGAAGTGTTAAATATTTTTTTATTTGTCATTCGGT
This sequence comes from Spirometra erinaceieuropaei, assembly GCA_902702965.1. Classification (NCBI taxonomy): domain Eukaryota; kingdom Metazoa; phylum Platyhelminthes; class Cestoda; order Diphyllobothriidea; family Diphyllobothriidae; genus Spirometra; species Spirometra erinaceieuropaei. Next base: position 1,732,100 of record CACRXP010000061.1, read on the forward strand.
AGGGAGGGAAAGGGGCTTACCTTCAAAGAACGGTATGATAAATATGCATTATTGATGATGTTTTCAAGAAACTGCGCCCATCTAAACAGGCTATGCTAGACTTGTAGTAGAAGTGGAACTAACTTTGAGCAGTTGGCTCCTGGTACCAGGATGTATAACTCTTTTAATTCTTTGTTTACAAGTTCTGGCACGGATGCAAACCCGCCTAGTCAGTTATCACATTTTCTGTATTTCTCATATTAAATCGCTTTGGACACACGGAACTCAAACTTTATTTTTTAAACCCATCAACTATCTGAGCCTTTTTTAAAAATATAAGACTGCCTACTGGGAATCTCCCTTACGTCTAAGTACAACTATTTAAAAGGAGCTTGCCGTATTGTCCGTTTGTATAGACTTTCAAAAAATGACTGACCACTTGACTTCAGCAGTGCGCTTCACGCTGCCATCATATAGCGCGCTAATTTTGAGTCTACCGTTATTCAATCCATTAATACGTTATGCAGCGTTATTCAACGGAGGCGTCTGCTGTTGAATGTAGACAGTCGCGGATTCTCTCAGTGCACAACGTTTCAGCGTTATTGCGCCCTAATTTTTCGCTTTATTATTAAGCTGTTGTGAAGATATACAACAAAATATTTAAATTCTTCAGAGCCCCTATCTACGAAAGCGAAGATTTAGCCCAGTGAAGACGCGACTGTGCCCCCTTTCATGTCTCAGATTCCTTGCCGACACTGCATACGAATGGCGAATTCATTCGCTTATGTATCATTCTGCCCGAGTTTATGTAGGAATTTCTGTAGAAAGGCTTGTAGCACGAGAAGTCGTCTGACATTGATGATTAGGCCTACTTATCAGACGGAACTTTAATACTTTTTTTCATTTAACCCTCTAAATTAAATGAGGCCTCTGGTCGCAGTGTGAAGCAATTAATTTGTTTAAAAACGGGCAGTCACACGTGTCCAAATGGGAGTTGTGAGGCGGAGAAAGTAACAAAGTAATGGCCATTTCCGGCTTGTCTGCCTCCAGTAGCCAGTCACAGCATGCTGCAGTGGTCTGACTTTTGAATGCGAATCTGAGTGATCCCCAGGCTATCTATCATATGTGTGTTCGTGAAATCTGTACCCTTGTCACCAACACCAGACCGAAAATATCAGCAATTTTAATTTTGCTGCCGGCATAGCTGGCTGATGAGGTCATATATATCAGGAATGAGCCAGCATGCGGTAGTCGAATACCAACCGGCGATCCGCCTTGAAGAGGCAAAGCAAAAACCGGGACGAGCAGACCCCACTTTGCGCTTCCGAGAGACTAACAAGAACACATGCATTGCTGTACTGCTTGGCGTCCGAGCAGTGAGTTGGGACACTTTTGGAAATTAATTCCACCTTGTTTGATAGAGTTTTCTTTGGGTTTTAAAGGCCACATTTGACGAAGGACTCGTCCGAGACGCTAAGGTGAAATCAGGTGTTCATCTCAACAGATTGAACACCACCTGATATCTGCAAAGCTTTTCCATAATTTCTTGCATGAAGCATTCTAGTTGACAGTTGTGAAAGCCTTGAAGAAGGAGACACGATCGCTGGGACAAGAGGTTTATTAGTCTGACGTCTTGGATTCCTGCTCGAACCCACCATCAGAGACAAAAGCAGATACGGATGGTTCATGCACAAGAGGTTGCAGTACTTATAGGATGTAGTCGCCATGCTACCGCATACCTATGAACATTCACGTCCCCCACCACCCGGGGATCGTTGCATTTGGTGTGTTAATTGTTTGATGGCTGACATTCGAGTCGATAATTGCTGCAATTTCATCACGTGCGTTGGATGTTGGCGTGATGATTGCTCGACCATTTGACGCGCCGACTCCGGTGTTGGGAAAAGTGTTCACCTCTGCGCTCCCCGCATGGCTTGTTACTCCGCCTAGACGAAGTTTTAGCACGGAGTATGGAGTGGGAAGATCGTTGCACTTGTTGATGGACTGGGGGCCAGTAAACCATGATGCAAGTAGCTCCCGGCTAACGCAGTTGTCACCTCTTGCGAGAATTTCGGCCTCGCCGAATTTGAATCTGTGGCCGGATCTCGTCGAATGATCTGCAACTTGAGAGCTGGCGTCATTTCTCCGCACCGCTACAGCGTGTTCGGCCATCCGCGTTCGGAGCTGTTTTCCGGTTTCCCCGACGAAGATGCTTTGTCTGCAACTGCATTTGATCCGATAAACGACTCCAGACGTTTCTGGCCGTGGCAGTGGGTCTTTTAGATGTCAAAACCGTTCGCGAAAATCTTTTTCCGTGGTGTGGATCCTTTTTAGCGATCATCTATGCTTATAGATATTTGATTGTTCTTCTTGGAAGTTCAAACGAACGGATAATGTCCACAATGTTTTTGCAAGTGGCTGTGTCTTCTTATCAAACTTGCGTTGTTCGATTACGTCCTTAGTTCCTATTAAATTTGTGTATTACGTTTAGATTTTCTGACTCTGAATGCTAACTAATTTCTGTCTAAAGAAAGCAAATACACCCTTTGTGCTCGAATGAAAAGGAATGTTAATAGACCCAGCGTTACGTATTTTATGTCATGTTCTCAAATGATCACGTTTTTGACCTTTCGCTTACTTAAAACGCCGTATCAAAAATACGTAAATTTTAGTATTTTTAGCAGCAGTATAACTACCCTGTGCTTATGTTTTATGAAATACAGCGTAACTAGTGTAAAGTCCTAGAATCGGTTCTATGCTTAAATCTTGGTTTCATCCCGTGATGAACAAATCAGACATCATTAAAATGCCCGTCGGAGAGCCAACAGATTGCACCTCAGGAATTATCCGGGTACAACGTCCCACAACCACTATTAAGTAACCGTCCCTACTGGATAGCATTAGGGGCGTTTCATTAAAAGGCACTTAATTACCTTTTGTCGTTTGCTGCTTAAGGAAAAAACTGACGAAAGTTAGTAAACACGCAGCCGCCCATTTATTTTCTCATGCTGATAGTTGAATGGCAAGGCTACTGGGCATGATCGTCGACCTCTCGCGCGTAACCCCTCTTCGTGCCTTCTTAATAACGGTCCGAGGAAGGCATCTGCTATCCAGCATGACAGCAGCAATCAAGAGATCCTCGGGAAACCCGGGAGGAAGGTGGGCGTAGTATGTTTTGGTAAAACTCCCCTTTCTTACTAACAAAGCGATTAAAGGCCTGGAATGTCCATTTGTGATTTAAATAATGTGGCATCAAACTCGCGACTGCAACTCCGGTTCGCTCCCCGTTGGCTGCAGGGGTTTCGTAACCGTGATGCGGTGTGTCAAACAAACTGCAATCTCAGGCTCTGGTGAGGTCACTTAAGGAAATATTGCGAATGCGGAGGACGGGACTTTACCAACTGAACCTTTTAAAGACTCGAATTCAGCATTGGGGGGGGGGGGGAATTGCTGGCGCCACGCGGATTTTGCTCATCTAAGCTGTGTCTATGGATAAAATTGTTTCCTCGCGGGCTGTTTGTTGCCCCTCTCCCCCCTGCCGCATGTGCGCACAAGACTTTCCTTGAAGTTTTGCTGAGAATTTCACAGTGCGTGATTTTTAGTAGCATCTGTGCAAATGAAAATCGAGATCTTATAATGCATCTTCAAAAATCACCCTGACGACTGTCAAATGTGCTTGCACAACAACCTCGTGAGAGTTGGGACGGTACAGCTGCTGTTCGCGAACAGTCAATGCATAACTGTCAACGGGAAATATGGAGATGTTTCAAACAAGCCCTACGGGTGACTGCATTGGATGCCTCCTTCAAACGTGTATCTGGTAGGCAGAAAAACATCTACCATGGTTCAGAAAGACCTAGAACTCAAGCTGGGGTTCATTTTGTGAATTAACCAGCTAGTCTACCAGATAGATTATCGTCTTTCGTTCTCTCGGTTACAGCCGGAAATAGTTTGCGCCGATCTACCTTGACTATTTTAGTTAGCTTCCTTTTCCCTCTTGGAGCACCTATCTGGGGCCCTCAAGGACGACTGAGTAGAACTTAGTGTCCCCGGACACGTGGTTACCAGGAGACTTCTGGGCATGTGGCTGATGGATAGTGGTCAAAGTATTCATGCATCAAATTTCGGTCTACTTATATAGACCTTAATTCAAACTGATTCTCTCCAAGGTAACAGTTAGTTTCTGAGGAAATTAAAAACAACAATTTCTCAACTGGGGCATCTGAAAGCGCTCGGGAAATGCTTGAGGAACCACTGACGAGCCGAACTCCTCACAGCCGCGCGATGCGGCGGCAGAATATCTGCGAAATACTTGTGTCTGGGCTCTTAGCTATTGCCTTTGCTGTTAGTATGGTATCCCGCAACCCAGTATGTAACTATGAATTGATGTTTCATCCGTGATCTCTACCCATTCATAGATTTGTCCTGTTATTTCTCACAGGTGCAGCTTAGACTATTATCTCAGTACCTCCAGTAAATCTTCGTGCGTTTGCTACAAGACCATTGACAGTCTACGTCGTTTACACTCGTGCATTCAGCCGTAAAATGGTTTCTGGTGCTATAGGACACCATACCGGCGGTACAATTAATAGTTCTAGTATCTGTGCTGCCAGTATGGTTTCCCGTGGCCCCAATCTATACTACTAGCTACCTGTTGGCAGTTTGATGAATATTACTCGGTTATCCCATTGCAGCTGATGGACTTCGGCCCAAATATTTCGATGTGCGCCTATAGACCTTAATTAAAGTCGATTTACTCCAAGTTAGTGGTTATTTCTTGATGATATTAAAAAGCAACATTAGACCAATTCTTTAAAAACACTATTTTAATCTCTCCTTGTGCTCTAGCGTGCAACCTGAGTACTTCTGCTCAAATCGCCTTCATGCTACCGAAGCAGTTCAGCCCCACAACTGCGCATAACCACTGCGATACAGCAGAAACCATCTACAGTCATCATCTCTCGATGGGCCACATCTCTGAATGGCCTTACTTTTCTC
>CACRXP010000061.1:1737332-1755956 GCA_902702965.1 Spirometra erinaceieuropaei
ACTGGAGCGGCTGCTACAACTCCCCCCCAGACACCAAACGGAGTGAAGGCGTCGACATGCTAGCCAGCAACAAACCTGTCGGGCCAGTGGACGTGACGACCAGATCGTGTGCGGCGAACCGGAGGGGGGCTGTCGCCAGTAGGTGGAGGCAGCACTGTTTGCGGCGGGGTACAGTGTTGGGGTGAGGAATAGTCACTGTCGTCGATGAACGCCGGCTTGACGCGATCAATGCTGACTGTGTCGGTCTTGCCGTTGTGGTCGATGACAACATCTTTGTCAGATCGACGAAGGACTTTATACGGCCCGTCATAGGGTGGTTGGAGTGGTCGTCGGACAGCGTCATGCCGAACCAAGACGAAATTGCACTTATCTAGGTCGGGAGGGATGAAGGAATTGGCCGGTGACGCCCGAGGGGGCGTTGCGCGGAGATTGCGCATGACACTACGCAGCTGCTCCACATAACTGCAAGGTTCAAAAAACGTTAGCATATTTGAGGGAGACACTAACTCACCGGGCAGTCGTAGGGAGGTTCCGTAGACAAGATCAGCCGCAGTGCAACCGATGTCGGCCTTGAGAGTGGAACGGAGGGACAACAGCCCCAGGGGAAGGTGATCAGACCATCGGGAAGGATCGGGCTGGGTGGTTGTGTGTCAGCGGCCTGGCAACGATTGTCGCGGCCATCGACCGACAAAACGGAGCCGGAGAATAGGGGGACTGGAGCGGCTGCTACACCTTCAGCGTCCGCCCCGGCACAGACCATGCCGCCCGGAGAGGAGTACTAGGTCCTCATGGTCTTATCGACTCCAATGACAGTGAACTGCTCCTTTTATGAGCCTGCGGCGAACAGAGACCCGTCCTGAAGATCACCTTTTCCGCCTCCTAATGCGAAAGAAGGCCACCTGGATGCATCCTCGATCACGTCAGTGGCAACTGCTGGACTATGTCCTCGTCCGCAGGCGAGATTATCGAGACATGCAGGTGACAAAGACGATCCCGGGTGCCGACGGGTGGACCCACCGTCGTCTCGTCATCTCGAGGATGCGGATTCGGCTACAACCTCGCAGGAGGCCACAACGTAAGCGACCCCCATGTCGGCTGTCTTTACCTGCTCACCAACTTAATTTCAGCAAAGAGCTAGCTCAACGGCTAGACAACCTTCCAGTCGCTGCCGCCTCCGCCACCGCCGATAACGAGGACGCCTCCATGGAGAACCGGTGGTGTAAACTGTGGGACACAGTCCAGTTGACGGTGCTGGCCGTCCTCGGTCGCGCACGCCGCCAACACCAGGACTGGTTTGACGACAACGACGCCGCCATCAGGAAACTCTTCACTGAGAAGAACCGCCTCTACAAAACCTACGTAAGCCGCCCCACCAACGACAATAAAGCGGCCTTCTACCTTGGTCGCCACCTTGTGCAAAAGCGGCTGTGCGAGATGCAGTACTCTTGGACGACTTGCAAGGCCAAGGTGATCCAAGGGTACGCAGACCGCAAAAAATGGAAGAACTTTTCTCCGCGATCAAAGCCGTCTACGGTCCGCCAACCAAAGGCACTGCACCCCTCCTCAGCGCCGACGGCAGTACCCTACAAACTTGGAAGGCACAAATACTACAGCGATGGGTCGAGTACTTCTGAGGCGTCTTCAACCGTCCCTTCACCATCTCCGACGCCACCATCGCCCGTCTGTCTCAAATGGAGACCAACGCCGACCTCGATCTCCCGCCATCTATCCACAAAACCACCAGGGCCGTACAGAAACTCTCAAGCGGGAAAGCGTCCTGATCGGACGCGATCCCTGCAGAGATCTACAAGCACGGCGGTCCCCAACTTATAGATCACCGGACTGCGCTGTTCCAGGAGATGTGGCGCCAAGGAGAAGTCTCGCAGGATTTTAAGGACACTGTAATCGTGCATCTTTACAAGTGAAAGGGCAACCACTAGCTCTGCTAAGATCACCGAGACATCTCCTTGCTGAACATAGCCGGGAAAATCTTTGTCCGCATCCTTCTCTATCGTCTGAACAACCACTTCGTACAAGGTCTTCCGCGGGAAAGCCAATGCGGCTTCCTCCATCATCATGAGACCACGGACATTATCTTTGCCGCCTGCCAACTTCAGGCGGAGTGCCAGGAGATGCGAACCCACCTGTACTCTACCTTCGTAGACCTGACGAAGGCCTTTGACACAGCGAACCGCAAAGGACTGTAGAAAATTATGCAGAAATTTGACTGTCTAGAGCTATAAACTCAGATGGTGCATTGGCTCCACCATGTAATAATGGCGCGCGTCACGGACAACGGAGCTGCGTCAGGGGCAACGAAGTGAAGCAAGAATGCGTCCTCGCACCCACACTCTCCAGTCTTATGTTCTCTGCCATGCTGATGGACGCCTACCGTGATGAGCACCCCGGGATCCGCATCGCCTACAGGGCGGACGGTCACCTCCTCAATCAACGGCGGAAGCACTTCCAATCGCGCGTATCAACAACCACTGTTCAAGAACTTCTGTTCGCCGACAACTTCGCTCTCAACACCACCTCGGAAGGAGACATAAGAAGCAGTATGGATCTCTTCGTCACTAACTGCGAGGATTTCAGTCTGATCATTAACACGGAGAAGACGACGGTTATGCATCAATCGCCATACAACACTGCCTACGCCGCATCTTAAAATCGACGTGAACTGCACCGAACTGCAAGCGGTGGACAGCTTCACGTATCTGCTGAGCACGCTCTCCCTCAACACCAAAGTCGACAATGAAGTGGCCAGTCGCATTTCCAAAGCCAGTCAAGTCGGCCGTCTGCAGAACACCGTCTGGAACCGTCACGGTCTACAAACCAGGCTGAAGATGCACAAGGCAGACATCCTGTCGGCACTGCTGTATGAAGCGGAGACCCGGACGGTCTACAAGACACAGGCGCGGAGACCCAATCACTTGCACCTCAGCTGCCTTCTAAGGATATTGAAGCTGAGGTAGCGGGAGCGGATCATCAACTCTGACGTACTGGAGGTGCCGGGAATCCTCAGAATCTACGCCATGCTGAGACAACTGCAACTGCGTTTAAGAGACCACATCGAGCAAATGGACGACTATCGGCTACCCAAAGGACTCTTCTATGGAGTTGTTGCCGCGGGTTCCCACCGCCAAGGGGGCCAAACCTGCCGATACAAAGGCACTCTGAAGACATACCCGAAAAGTCTTCTTATCTACCCGCCCAACTGGGAATACCTTTCCCGAGACCGACCGAGTCGGGGGAGGACAGTGGAGAGAGGCTCAGCGATCTACGAAGGCAACCGCATTATCACCGCGAAATCCAAACGCAAGACACTCAAATATTAAATGCGCCCACATCGCAACGCTAACTCTCAAGTATCTCCACCTGCCCAGGCTGCCAGCGGACGTCCCTGACACCAATTGGCTATGTAGGACATCTTCGTACCAACTACAGCACCCGGACTACACCATCTAGTGTCTCTTCGTCCTGGTCTGTCTCATCCTTCATGCCAATAACGAACACTAACCTCACTCCTGTATCTCTAATTCGTGCCTGGAGCACCCACGTATAGCAGACGGCTCCACATCAACTACCGTCATTGCACCCGCACATTCACCCACCAAATTCATCATTCATCCAGGGTCACATGTGCATTCACGATAAACTGTCGTATACAGCCGTCAGGTGCATCACATTATCACAGCTTCCCCACAAACACCCACAGCACACAACCCCAGTACCCGTAATAAGCATTCGATTGCCACCTCCCACGCAAATGGGAAGTGTGCGCCTCGGCTGCGTCTTCAAACGGCTCCTCTGCTGCATGCGTGATCCGAGTCCGCGACTATCACGCGCAAACCCCGTTGTATTAAATCCTGGTGCTCCTGTTTGGGTGGACAGAGTGTGCATGTGACACGCAGACGAGGCCACTAGATATGTCAGCCACCGCGTCCATTCCCCGCTTCTGTCAACTAACCGGCTCAGACAGTGGCTGGGGCCTGGTAGTTGGAAGGGAGTGAGAGGTCGATGACTCGGCGCACTTTCCTCACTATAAACAATCTGAAGCTCTCACGGTGCGCTAAAAACCGTCGCTTGGAAGGTTGCCAACTGACGGAATAACTTGGACCTCGCAGTCGTCCCAGTGTTGTGTGTCTGTGTGGAGTGCCCGTCTGGCGGTCCGAGAGTCAGGCTGCAATGGCTCCTTCTTAATGTGGCCTTTATGGCACTCTCACTCCGTGGGATCCGAGAAGGGTATGGCGACACGCATAGGGGCGGTTCTGGCTGCGCTAGCCATCTGCGCCCTTTCCCATCTCCGGTCTTCTTGTCTATGTCTTGACACTAGGCCAGGTCGGGGGAAGGAGTGCGTTAGATGCTTCGCAAGTCTGCACTTACTGTAAACAAACTCACGCGGAGGTCACTGTGCATGCTGCTCCTTGTTGTGGAGCCCACGGTAGACGTTGTCAGCAACGAAGGTCTAACCGTCGTGCGTGTGTTTGAACCATATCCGTCTGCGCCAAACATTTAACCACTTTGTATCGATTGGCGTCACAGTGTCGGCAGACATTATGCTACGTCGTATGCAGCGCAGGCAATCAACTGACAAGAGGTTTGGTTGCTGTTACCACGCTAGTTGAGCACCACAGGTCTCCTGATGGTCCCATGTTGTCCGTCGCATAAAAAGCTAAGTCGCACTGAAAATGTCCGATCTTAAGATGAAGCCTTCAATATACTCAGATTTCTTTAACATGTATATCAGAAACCTTCTGAGTATGCGCTTTCAAGCCACAAGATCTACAATCATTCAACACAGACGGATCTGCCGCAGAAGCAAAAATTCAAGAGTGCACATTAACCGCTGCGATCCTCAGAAAAGGTTTAAAGTAGGAGAAAAAAAAACAAATGCCAGTAGCGGGAATACGTTGTCACGTCAGCCTGGCGACCGCACACGAGATACGCGTCGGGAGTCCGCTGAGACATGCTGGCATGTGTGCTGGGGGATATGAATCAAACATTAAGGCGTTCTTTTGCGTAAAAGCCGCTCTGAAGGAAGTTTAAACCCACACCACCTGCAATCGACTTTACGCCCTTCGGAACGTGTATCTCTCTTAGATCGTCAATGTCCAACTGTAAACGTGCCAGCTCGCATGAGACTGGAGCTGTCCCCGTTTCTAGCGTCTTGACCGTTAACCTTGTTAAAAGTTAAAGGATATTCAAAATTGCCCCAGTGAATTGGATTAGTCCGACGGTAAAGTTAGGGGGTGAATGCGGCATATTATTTCGTCTGCTGATTCGACTGCGTGTTAGGCATCCTGGAAACGCGATTAGATTGAATGTGATCGTTAGCATTTGTGGAATTCATTTTCGAGTTCCTTCCTCGTAAAGGTGAAATGGAACGGCTGAGTCTCACTATGGTTTACGAATTCTGTTTCGTAGAACAGAAATAGTACGCAAAACTATATGTTATCGTTTTAGCACAAGATCTGAAGATGTGGGGGGAAACGATGAATAATTAGGCAGAGGATCTCTGTCTGCACGTGCAATAAGCCTTCCGGTTCATTTTTACTGCCCAAGCCCTGTTTTGTATGAACAGCCTCGCCGTGTAGGGAGCAACCCTCGACCGCCATAATCTAGTGCAGTTAGTCGTTCTACCGGTTTAGGGGCCTGGCCTTCGCGCAAAGGACAGCTTTGTGGAATCAAAGATAGGAGCTGGTGGTCGGCCTCTCAAAGAAACAACAACGTACATCTAGGCGCATCCCCTACGCGGACATCTTGTGCATCCCTAACTAGTTGTCTAGTGGGAAAAGCATACAGTGAGGGCTGCCAAAAATAACTAGGATTCTTGATAGAACTTCAAGCTCTGTGTTCTTATTGTTACCCCTGATACACACAGAAGGCAGAGAGAGAACATAAAAGGTCTTTAGTGGACGCGCGTTTCTCTTCATAGTCCGCCCAAATCCTGTTTAAACCAGCTCGACACTCTGTGTGCTAACTCGGAAGGTAATCTTGACCAAAAACGTGACTGCGTTGATTTTTCATTGAGATAGCATTTATAACAAATCTTAGTTACCTACCCATTCAATAAGGGACAATTATCTTAAAGAAGATGAATGTGCGATGACTAAAACGACAGGGCATTAACCAGAGTTTTCTGACTTGTACAGGAGCCCATATTCGCAGACTAGGAGAGTGTAATGAAACTTGAAGAGTTACCAGTAAAAAGCAGGAAACGGGAAGGGTATAATGTTCGTGACCGGAGTGATTTCATGCCGCAGTGGTCACACGACACGGTGTCGGTGTGTATTCATGGCTGCGAACTAAACCCTGTCACCTCGCCACTTTAGTATAGTACGTGATAGCAGGAAATATGCAAACGTGTCTGCTTGTGGAGTCAACATCAGTCACCCAAGCAGTCTCCGCCCCTCTTACTGCCGACTCGCACCATTGTCCGCTGATCGCGAAATGGAATTGGCGGCCTACCTCCCGAGTGTGAGTGGCTAATCGAGACAGCAGATCGCCTCTCTTAACGGACAGTGTGTGCTCGAGTATTCACAAACCGAGTCGACGTGCTGTCTGGCCTGCTTAATGGCAAAGATATTCATAGCATAAAATTTAGTCATTTGCGCCCGGATGTCTACCTGCATCCGGTGGGCCGTTCAAATGCATGACTCTGGCACACACGATGGCTGCCAAGCGATGGGTGATGCTCATGCTAAACCTCTCGACGATGCTCTGTGTCGTCCTGATACGCCATTTACACACGGTTGAAGGTGTCAGAGCGTTGCAGTCTCTCTCTCCCGTCTGTTTTTCATGGGTTAATGAAGTTGTTTGGGTAGCCGTTCCCTGCCAGTTCTTCCTGAAGATGCCGTAGTTCTTGTACTCGTCCCTCTGGTTCGTTGGATCTTTTTTGCTACTCGGAAGGGCACCTTAACACAACCGCGTTTGATCACCATCGGGAGGGAACTAAGAGAGCTAAAGAGCTGGGTTTCGTTTGCCGCCTTCCATACACCGTGATGTTGGGTTTGCTATTGGGTTTGCGGGGGAAGACAACGTCAAGGAGTGACAACTGTTTTGTACTGGATGTCGGGTAAGATGCTGCCAAACAGGTCCTGAAAGTTTGAAGTCAGCCCAGACACGAATGCTATTGCCTTCCTCCCTAAAGTTTGACGTATAAACTGTTCACTTGTTGTGGCAACTTTATAGTCTCTGTTGATCTGCCCTTGTATGAATCCTTAAGCTTAGACCAGAGCGTAAACTGTTTCAGTGATCTTCTTTGCACCAGGAACATGGACTCGCCTATTCGCCCCCAATAGCAATTATTTTTTTGCTGCAAACTTCTGGTATATCGAATACGCTCAATCAGCATACGCGGCCTCATGGCGAAAGTTTACCTGCTAGATGAATTTACTGCTTTCGTAATCCGTAATATCATTGAATACTTCCCATATAAGTGATTTCCGAGCCATAGCGATTTGCCCAGAATTTGCAAGGGTAGGGACTCAAATACTTTCCAATGGAAGTATGTGACTAACAAATCCTGCGAAACACTTAGGCGGGAGCCAATCGTTTGATTACCAGAAAATCCCAGCTGATCTCAAGTTCTCAATACTAATGAAACATATCACAATTTTGAAAAAAGTTTAGTCTATGGCGTGAAAGTCCTCACTTGAAACCAGACAGTGCGCCAGGAGTATGTAATGAGAGAGGCCAGCGTTATCGAAAGCAACATAGTAGCCGCCGACCACCTCCAGGGGTTCACTTGTTCATTGCTCTCATGCCATCGCTGCAGATTCCCAATTTCCTCAAGTTTTAAATGCACATAACAGAGTAAATCCCCGAACTGCGACGGTTCATCTGCGGGCGCAGACGACAAATGGAGCAATTTAAGTAATTTTGTAGAATTCACTTGATTCAGAGCTGCTGAGCGAGTTAGGAGATAAGTTTGTTAAATTGACTTTCATCTCACAAGGGTTTTATATCAAAGCAATTATTATATTCAGAAGTCTTTGCTTCGTGTTGACATTCAAAATGCGACTCTACCCGCACGGGTAATGTCAAAAATCAGCTTAGTCTTCTCTATTAAAGATATCAAAATCAATAAGTATCCGCAAGGGTAATGTTACATCGGTCCTTCTTTGCTATCCGCCTCCTAAACAGCATAGGTCTACAGAGAGAACAAGGTCAATAAACACGCAGAAAGCATAATGCACATAAAGCAGTCAAAATACAACTGCATTTCCGTTGCACTAGGTGTGGTAAAACTCACGTAATATACTTATTAACTGAAAATGAACATACGTGAAAACTAGTAAAAAACACAGGAAAATCTTTGCGTGGTCACGGTTAACTCGAAAATCTCTGTCAATAGAAAACCGCAAGTGGTCTTATGCGCAAAGCAAGGGCAAATCTATCAAGGAGGGATAACCCATGCAACAATTCTAACTGCATTTATGTCATATTAACAAAACTATTTACGCCAAAAACAAGATAAATGCTATTGAAGAAATAAGCCGTTGTTTTGCACAAATCTGGAAACTCAGGGCTTTACTACACCTAAGAAGATAATGCGTGGACTTGTAGCAAAATCATAGGTACCAACCTTTTGGTTTCGTCCAGAGGGCTAATATGAACATTTGAGCCAAATGCGATCATTTTAAGAGGAATAACTGCGTAACCTTCGGCCGATGCCAACGCGCAAGCGGCTGTATGAAACATATGCTACTAATAATTAACCGTAGTCGAAACACATGTATGCACTGGAGGCCCACGAACGTGTTTGACCGATATAGGGAGACTATGAAAGAAGGAAGTCCGTCGGAAATAGAGTTTTACTCGTAAATTTTCGAGCTGGTCGCACCAACCCGTCGTCAGACAAAGTGAAAAGTGAGAGGTAGCATTGTCACACTGCTGGTTGAGGACGCAGACAGAGAGGTAAGCAGACGACCTTGTGAGGGGGAGGTGTGCATTGTGTTCTGATGGGTGCGGGAAGTGAGGATATGTGTTGTGGGTCCAAGCTGTGGCTCACCGTGTTGGGGGAGAGAGGGGGAGTAGGGCAGGGTGGTAGGAATGGCGTGTCGGCGAGATCATGCATGTCCGGGCACGCATTAGCTGTTGTTGTTTTTAAGGTGGGCGCCAGTCAGTCCACCGTGATCGGAGACCCTCGTAGTGGACATCAAGGTCAACATGGCGGTTAATGCTATCTGCACCGGAGTGCCAAGCTTCGAGGAATTCCCGTGCATGTTTAGTGTTAGCCATGGCGACCACTTCGGCACCGTCCCAATTGAAACGGTGGTCACAATCAAGAGCGTGGGCAAACACGAGAGATAAGGGGTCGCGTCGGCGGATAGCTAACTTGTGTTCATTAATGCGAGTACCAAGTTGCCGACCCGTTTGACCAATATAAACGCAACGGCAGTTAGCGCACGGGATGCGGTAAATGACGTTACTTTGTTGTTCTTTGGGTATGGGATCCTTTGCTCGGGATAGTGCCGCGCGTAAGGAGGACGCCGGCTTGTGGGCAATGCAGATGCCAAACCGGTTTAGTTGTCGGGCCATCACTTCAGAAATTCCTCGCATGTATGGCAGGGAATAATATTTCCTCTGTGTCGCTTCTCCACTTGGACTCTGATCTTGTGGTTGCCTCTGACGTCTGAGACAGTTTTTCACGAAGCCAATCGGATATTCGTTAGATCGGAATAATTGGTATAAGTAGGCTAGCTCTCTCTTAAGTAGATACTGGCTGATACAGTTAGACTATGTTAAGCAGTAGCAAAGTATTCGGCTCATTACATGGCCAGAAGAGGTGATTATGCGACGCTTCTACGTGAAAATTCCAACTACTGCATGCAGGACTGTTTCCTTTTCCAGAATATTCCACGCGAGTCCCACAGAAGCTGACGGATTTCGAACCAAACATTCATATAAACCCTGAATACGAGCATAAAAGGGTCGACCTGCAATATTAATAGTAGCTTAGGAGGGACGACAGGACTGATCACGAAAAAAACGCGGCCACATACTAGGCGGAGCGAACTAGCAGAATATAGGGGAAAGGAGTGAGGGGACCAGTGGTAGAGGGACGCTCACCGATCGTGCTACGGAACTGGTAAGGATCGGGTAAAGGACCCCAAGCATCTGTGGCATGCAAAGAATACCCATTATACTTATTTAAGTGGGTTTTAGTCTGAGACGATTAGTTCGGTTTGGTGTCTCATCGTGCAAGTTTGGGTCATCTGTTGTAGACGGTCTGGTGCATTATCTACAGTGAGCTCACCTCAGAGAGTTGAGAGGTGATCGCTGTAGACACTTAGTGTTTATTTTTTAAATTGCCCTGCTCGATTTCGGTTGCTATATGTCAATGCATTGAAACTTTTTCGCCCGAAAAACGAATTTACCAATTATCTATACTTATTATATCTCGCCCGTAAAACCCCTATTGCCACGTTTCCCGTAAGACAGGTATCTTTGGCTAGTTGTGTGTGTTTGGGGTCTTTTGCACGACCGTTACCGACAAATTGCTATTTCTGGCTTACTAGCCGTCGTCAGCCAGTCATGCCCAAGCCAGAGGTGTTGAACACCTGGGGTTCTATTCCGCGACCTGTTGGATAGAGATCCAGTCTCCTTGTCTTTGTCGGTAATATTACTCTGCCTATACTACGGGCTGCTGCGCGGCTGCTTGGTGGGCTCGAGAGGGAGCCAATAAGATACAACGGGAGGAGTGCGTTCCGTAAGAACCCTACCATTGTATATTACCGATTGCAACCGACAGGACAACGAGCCCGTGGCTCAGTGGTTATAGATGTTGAACTTCCAACTAGTAGGTCGCAGGATCGAGCCCGGGTGTTCTACACCTCTGGTTTGGGTATGACTGGCTAATGACAGTTAATGAACCAGAAATGACCATTCCAGTCTCCCATGTCTTTGTTGGCAATATTACTCTGATGAGGCCGATCCCTATCAGCTGCGTCATGCAAGAACACAAAGCTGACGAATTCCGGGGTCTTTGCTTGTAGTTGGTGCCTGTCGTAAACAAATCCTGGTGTGCATGCACATATTACTCATCGCATGTTGGCAATTTGTGAATATTTCCCATAATTTGATGAAAATTGGCTCAGATATTTATATAAGCTTTCATACGACTCTGAAAGAAGCTTGTGCATAAAAAGTATCCCAAGGATGTAAGTTAGTTTCTGAGTGAATGACAATAAGTAAAATGGAAATGCGGGGAATTCTGAATAGGCTAGAAAGCCTTTAGCAGTACCGGGAGAGTTGCACATTCGCTCCATATTTATCTTCTACGTGCAGCTTCTAGCCAGCGCCCGTGCTAGGATAGCGAATAAATTTTATTTTTGGACAACTGACCGACTCTTGACAAACTGTGAATATTAATGGGCTACGCCGGCAAAGCTGATGAGGTTCAACTCAACTATGCGTGTAACTATCATACCGAACTTCGGATAGTTTGTGCCCAAGAATTTACTCTACTTTGATTTCTAAGGAAATTTAAATGCTTAAAGTTCAACAAACAAAGTGCACAGCAGAAAGCATAGGAGATACGCTGGTAGACCTACTTGTGAAGTGGACGTCTCGCATTTGCGACAAGCAAGCGTACGAAATCGGCAAGACACATGTCTGATTTTTTTGGCTAGTACTCCTATTTCGAGCATGCTAACCAAATTCTAATAAACATTAGTATACCATTGACTGTCCACTTAGTGTCTGCGTGACCTAAACCTTGTGAGTCCAGCGCCGTCAACTGATCATCGTCCCTTCGATTGCATGGACAAATTTTGATGGTCTTCAAATGATAATGCACACCATAGAGATGAATGTCAATTCGTTCACACTTTATAAAATACTGGAATTACAACGGGTTCGTTAAAAGCTTATTTTTGCTTTGTTAAAATTGATAAACTGAACAGGATGCCTTCCGCTACATGACATTCGTATCCGCATGCTTTGTGTACAATTGATTAAACCTCGCCTTACCACTATGACTATGCCTGTTTACTACCTCAGATCGACCCTTGGACCCCATAGAGAGGGAGCCCATCATACTGCTTAACAGATCACTGTAACGTCGGGAATTGTGGAGTCTCTTTAACTTCAAAATACAATACCTGGAGACCCATATCTTCCGACTTGTCCTCTAGCCTTCATTAAAATATCAGTCCAAACCTTTTACCAGCGGTTACAGAATTACGCTGTACCAAATGTAAGCCAACGGGTCACTTAGACATTTAGGCCACAAACTCCCTGAAAGTCCGTGATTTGCGCAGTTTTCATATGCAGATCCATGTTGCCCTTAATAAGTTAATTGCACCAACCATTAATCTACTGACGCGGCGTATGGCTTTCTTGTTGCAGTGTTAATGCGACACGCGCACATTTGGAGGCTTATTTGTACCCGCAGAAGGTCAATAATTGCATTCAGGAAATGCAGAATTATCCGCAAATTAGGTCTTACGAGGCTAAATTTAAATTAAATAAGGAGTTTCTCCGCAGAATCGGCAAACGGTTTTTTTAAAATCTGGAAGTGCACAATCATCTATGAATTTCTTGTCCGATATGTCTGAAAATACCCAAAACTACGCATACATTGTTGTCTTTTGTAAGAAAGAATTAAAAAGGAGACCAAAGCGACCTACGGGATCGAGACAAGGATAGAAAAGGTACTTAATATGAATTAGCCTTCTGGAAACTGGAAGAACCAAATAATTTAAAGTCGACAATAGCCCATGACAGAGGATTGTTAAGGTCATATCTATACTGGAGGCGAAAAACATTACTTTATTGATTTTTTTACAGCGAACTATTTAGTGCAACACTGAATTACTGCCAAAGGCTAAACAAATTTTGCGTATTCTTTATCAAGATGAAGACACTGCACATGATCCTGACCGGTCTTCGTGAAAAGACTGATTGCTTCGTTTGATTCATGGATTAATACTTGTGCAAGAAAGTATGGGTACCGATTATTAACTGTTTTCACTGTGCATTGAACGTCCTATAAATAACCACCGTTCCTGACCCCTCTTCTTTTTATCTGCAATCAAGACGG
Source organism: Spirometra erinaceieuropaei (assembly GCA_902702965.1). Lineage (NCBI taxonomy): Eukaryota > Metazoa > Platyhelminthes > Cestoda > Diphyllobothriidea > Diphyllobothriidae > Spirometra > Spirometra erinaceieuropaei. The sequence goes on from CACRXP010000061.1 coordinate 1,750,384, forward strand.
TCAGCTTGTAAAAACACCGGAATTTGTGAAAACTTTAAAATGAACCCTTTGGGGAATTAGAGGCCCGTCCAAAATGAATTTTCCCTCAGAGATACGAAAGGTTTTTAATAAACCGCACATCCGAATATGTCATTTTTATTTAGTTTTCGCTATAACTGACGGAACACCCGCTGATAGTACAATTGCATAACGTCATTTACGGAATTTCATAGACGTTTGGACCAATATGCTATCTTTACCACTGAAGGCATCATAGGAGCTAATAGCAGTAATTCTGCACTCTGAAAGTTGTTAGCAATATGTAGGAAACGATTTGAGAAGACTTACTTACTGAGAAGAACGTTGCTCACAAGGGAAAGTATTAAAAGCCGAAAAGATGTATTTCTTTCGGAGTTAGCCTATTCCTGCATTTCTAAATAGAACCAATGATTAAAAAACAGCATAGGAAATATGCTCTAACTAATCTAGGTGTCTGTTGAAGCGAAGCCTGTTTCCATAAAATGACGCACAGAACAAAAAAATTTCTGATATTCAGTAATATACTAGACGTCAATACGACTGCTCTGAATTAAGGCAGACAGACAGCCGTTGGATGCTATGTTTCTGCCTATAAAAAGTATTAATTGGGTTTTAAGCGAAATCAATACGGAAAACAGTTGACAGAAAATGTATCGTTTTTTTAGCTCGCATTCTGGTTAGTTAAACCCAAACCTATTTTAATCGAAATGTAATTAGATTCAGCCTCATCCAGCGGTCGTCTGTGTAGGCGTAACCATTGTGAGCAATAGTTAAGCATCTTGGCCAATTCTAGCTCGCGGTAGTTACTATGTCGCCGGAAAAGTAAAGGTCGCCCTGCTTCAGCGGAACGACGCGTTTTGGGAGGAAAACAGTTAGTAATTGCGCGTGACAAATGCCGTGGTAAAAGCGTTTGATGCGAAAAGCTTTAAAGGCTTGCTGTCTATGCCAAAGACGGAGGGTTCTTGTTTAAAGTCACCAAACATTAACACATTCACGCCAACCAAATTTAAATAGAGATCTCGTATTCGGGTTTGCACAAATGAGCCCAGCAAGCTGTTAACATTAACAAAGGTCCTTGATTTAGCTTTGGTCAAAGTTTTCTTTATAGGGAGCATGCATTCTAGAATAGATAACAAAATAAGGTAAAAAACTTTATTTCCTTCGGAACACGCTGCATTTATGCAGTCTTTTTAAAACGAGTAGAGCTGAATACTTTTTGGTTAAAGTGTTGCAGTCGTCTTGCAACTCTGTCCGGCATTTCGCAAGAGGTAAGGGCGATGACGTTCAGCGAAAACTGTTTTGTACTGAGCGGCTCTGCGCAAGGTCAAATAATCAAAAAACCCGGGTTCGAAGTCGAGGTTATTCAGATCTGGGTTCGAGCATAACTGGCTACCGACGGCTAACAAGCATGAAATGACTACCCAAATATAATTTGTCCCCCCGCCTCTTAAATACAAGGCAACCGTCAGCTTATCGATGATCGCCAAAACTAAAAGGGCCTATGATGTCTGTTTTGTGATGTTCCTTTCTCGCAGCATCTACTCGTGTTTTTCACAAGTCGTTCGGTTATACTTCATTCAGCGTACTTCATGTTTGCCGAACAGTCTGCTTATTTGGTCCTTTATTGGGAAAGTTTACTGTTACGGTATATACGTCCAGATAATGATCCACATGAATTATCAAATAAAATAAAAGCGGCAATCGAACAAAGCATGATGTGTGCAATCTGGTATTTGACAACTCTTTCGTCTTCTGTGCAATGCGCACTCTGCAGCCACCTTGCATAAACAACAATTTGTTTTCCTTGTTGTAGTTTCTCGCAGATAACAGCGGTTGGAAAGCCTGTGCCCAAGTTTGTGCTTAAATATTGTGCTTTTCATTTAAAAATGCCTTTTCTGAATTATTGCCGACGTTACCTAAATTGCCCCATTGCCACTATTGCACGGTTATCTGTCATAAATGTCTGCTCTTTAGAAGCCGATGACAGCAATTATTCCAGCCATACGACCCACCCACACTTAAGTTAACTCCACAGGGAAAGAACGTTTTGCAATTCATAGTCAGCCGTATTTTCTGCTGCTTGCGGGGCCTCGGTAAGGGCAGTCCTTTTGAAGCATCGAGGAAGCAACTAGCTAGGAACTCCTTATGCTATTCTAAGTGATCCTTAATTAAGCCTAATGGTGAACTAGTTATTGAACACAAATCACTACCAACTTGCTACACTCCCACTGAAAAGCCACGGGCAGCGAACTTTGGAAATAATTTAAGACTTAAGGAAAGAATTCTTATCGGTGATACTTTCTTTTTGTTGCAAAGAATTTAATAAACCGTCATCGCAATTTTCTACGCTTCTAATTTCCAGGAGATTCGACTGACACATATTAATCGTCATTTAGAAACACGAAGGAAATGATCATTGCTATAGGTATGAAGCGAAATTCATCTGAAGTAGTCATTAAAGAGCGCTCATGTAGCGGCAGACATTTATGTGCGCCACCTCTTCAAAATCTGAACTAGAAATAGTTTAAAGATTTTGACTACCCCAACTTGACTTTAAAATTATTTACCGTTTAAAGCGAATAATATAACATGTGCATGTGAAAAAGCGCACAGTTTTGGCGATGCTGACAAACGGTTCGTCTCCAACTTTAAGGGGATTGTATTATCCGCAGTTCTGAAATACGAATCTTTTATTTGAAAATTCACAAAATGGGCAAGAACGACATATTGAAATATTAGAACTATACTGCAGTAACGATAGAGAAGTAACTGTTCAAAGTCCTGAATGATTGCATCAGGTAGATTCTGACGTTTCCTATAATGAATAATTTAACTCTGCAAAACAAAAAAGTGCCAGGGTGAACTTAAAAGGCATAATATGTTTAAATGTTCTTGGCGTTTAACTTTATTCATAAATTCTAAAACTCAACCTTCTTTCAAAATAAGGGAAGGCTTATTGCCTTACTGATCGCTTTATTAATGCAAACGTTTCTTTAACCACCTACGCTGGCACCTGTTTACCCTTGAGTTGTTGGAAAATATTATTTAAAACTAGACTTTATTACCACGGCTTATTTCGTGGAAAAAACAAAGCAGTGCTTTACCTCAAAAACGTATAACTACCCGCAAAACGCACTTGGCATTTCCGCAATAATAATTTTTATTTGGTTGCGTAAGCAGATTTTCTCAGGGGAAATGCCGATTATGCGGGAAATAATGTATTCCTGTGTTTTACAGAATAAACTCCCTTGACATATAAATTGCGAACGCAATTTTGGCTCACGGTATATAAAATTTATTTTACTGTTTTTAACTTGATGCTTCATATAAAAGCAAAGACTTGTTGTCCGATCGAGCCTCAAACAGGCGTTTACTGTAACATTCAAGTTCGGACCAAAAATTGACTGTCTTAAAATGGTCCCTAATCTCACCTTGGGAATTCGTACCATTTCTTAAACATTAAAAAATAATTAATCAGTTTCTAAAAATGCTTCGTTATCATTTATGAACTTACTTTTATCTAAATATGAAAATGTGAGTCAGAGCACTTTTGGATGGCTGATCATTTCTCAAAAATGCATTTTTATACAGAAGTTTTGTGCATTTAAGTATGTAAATGTCCTTATTTATTACCCGCCGCTGATATTCAATGGTAGTCTAAAACTCTGTTACCTTTAGTGGAACGAAATCGAAATAAACATTCGGCTCCATTTAGATAAAAACGCGATATATAGTAGTTAGTGCTCACCTTACTAGGACCAGCTTCTGAGAGGTGTGTTACTAATCCAATTTCTTTTGTCTAACATGATACACTATCAGACAGCGCGAGTCAGATTGGCTTTCGATTTTACTATTCTGGCAGTATTAAAACACATTTTCCTGAGGTATAAGGCACAGACATCCGTTATTCGTAAGGGAACAATTTCTACTAAGTTAAATAAGATCAGAATATGGGAGGATGGGCAGAATGATTTGAGCAACGTTACGCCCAAATCAAATTATTTTTTGTCCACAGAGCAAACTTGATTTGGGTTCTATTCCCAAAAGAACATGTTCGCCTAGCCTCACTTTTAGCGAATGTTGTCAGAAAATAACACAGGCGATCTTTCACCATGAAAAACCACACATTCATCTCAACTATGACAGTTTTGGAGAACTTTTTAATGTATTTGTTAGACTACATTTCGCCGAATCCTAGTTCTTTTTAGGTAAATTTATATCCACAAGATGCCTCTAACATTAAAAACGCTTCTAATGGCATTATTGTATATGCAATACATTAACCAGTGTTTCGGTGGTGTTATTTTGAATTTTAGCATCAAAAACGATATTTTACATAATGTGTTCTCTGAAGAATCTATTCTAATGAACAGTTATTCGGTGACAATATTTAGCTATGGTTCTATTACTGGTCATCCAGTCCTTGATAAATAGAAATTTCGACCATATAAGAACAGATAAAGTTCAAATGACCAAATTACTGTGAAAGCATAAACCATGTGAAAACATTTTATTTCGCAAAAAAAGGTCAGACGCTTTTTAAATCAAACGATTTCACTTTTCTGCCTCAAATAATGAAAAGGTTCCCTAGCGCTGGATGTATTTCCAAAGACTGTTTAATGATTCTAGGCCTGCAGTTGTATTTGACATTAAGGCGATTATATGTTAGTTCATAAGTCCAATCTTTGACAGACAAACGAAAAATAAGACTTTGAAAATTCTACCTAATTTATGGAACACTAATTAGTAAAGTTTTCGATATTTTAAAAATTTGTTTCAAACTATTTATCATACCTAATGTAACAGTGATCTTATGCGCACTTTTTGATGATGTAACAACTAACCTTCCCTAGATTTGGAATAAACTATTGTTCGAAAGACATTTTCTTCAGGGTCTGTTGTTATTTTAAAATAACACACATTCATACGGCCACTGTTCCTTGAAAAAACTTGGAGAGCACTCACTAACAGTTTCTCAAATTGAGGAAACACTTTTCGAAGGTGGCTCATAGAACAAATTGGTTTACATAATGCCTGTTATTACCAGCCTGATTTCCAAGAAACGACCGAGTCACGAGACGGTCGGGACCAATAAGTGTCGTCATGGTTAACGAGAAGGAGGAAGACACATACACGTCGTCATGTTTTGTGGAGACATTAATGATCATACTACCAAGCACGAGGTGCAGGCGTCCGGCTGTACACAGAAATATCTCGTTGTAGAAATGAATAATTCAGAAGCTAAATGAAGTTATTAAAATACAAATAAATCTTTCTTAAAAGCATAAGTCGATATATTCAATGCTGGCCCTGGTGTGCGATCTCTGGGCAGTAGGTGTATTAGTCTGAGCTTTCGGTTTTGTACAGGAGGCCGGCGTCAGAGACTGTGAGAATGCGACATCAAATGGGCAGCTTTGTAGTCAAGCCATGAAGGGGGGATATGAATGCAGAGGGTGGTATTCGCGATATGCTGAGACCCACGCCGTCTCACGGTGGCGTGACTGCGTGCACCTTTGGCTGGAAATTGGGTCTCGCCTCTTGGCCGCCGGAACGGA
>CACRXP010000061.1:1756167-1767838 GCA_902702965.1 Spirometra erinaceieuropaei
CGCTCTTTCATTGCAACTCACACTTTATTGAATCACATTTTCAACAGAAAGCGATTACTATAGGTTTGCTTAAAATCTAAAAACTCCCCCAAAACGTGTACTATAAAAATATATAAACTCGACTGTATGCATATTCTTTAGTCGTCTTTATCATACAGAAGAGAGGGACATGTAAGCAGGACAACTTATTTGGCGCATTCGGAAGGTTTTTCTACTATATTTCAGTCTTGAATAAACATAAACGCAGAAATAATAGAGTGAAAACAGGTGTTAGTTATTTGAAATATGTAAACTGTTTATAGACCCAAGCAACATGAACGCGCGACAGCCACTTAGTTTTCCCACACGTCACCAGAGTTAGCATATTGGCGAGCCGCAAACCTCAGCACGTGCATTTGGACCCTCAGATCCGTCAACATGACTTACATTAATCAACAAGGCGTTACACGTTTTGTCTTAAGTAACAATCGGGCTGGACGTGAAATTAGTTACTGAAGAATAATATCCTTTATTGATTGATGTTATTTATCACTGGTGGTTTCGCCATCACCTACTGAGGATATTTGGCCTGACAGGAATACAATGTTTGCGCCGTAACGGCGTTTTCCCAAGCTGCTGAAGGGTCAACGGCTGTATTCTTGGTGTGCACAAACAGTAAAAAGCATTTTCGAGGATCATCAAATACGAAAAGTTGTTTACTTTGCAGAGGTATTTGTCTAGGATACCAAATATGAACATCTTGTTTAGCAAGTTGACGCTTGTCCCGAAGATAAATCGGGAATACATTTTTTATCTGATTGCGTACTTCCGACTTCAATAGAGATAGAATGGGCCCAGTGGATCACGTCGTTAGACAAAATAACAGATAAGGTCCAATGAGTCGCTGGACGTGGGTGTGGCGACACCTGGATTTGGATTGCTGCCGACTGGTGACTTCTATTAAGTCAGGAACTGTCATTCAGCTGACGCTCATCATTGTACGCAACACATCTTGATGACTGATAAATCTTTGTTGTCCAACAGTTTAAACGGACTCTAGACCAGGAGTTCCAAAAAGCGGAATTTTCCATTTACATCCCGCAAATCGGCTGGAGTGCCGAACGCCGTTCTCGCTTGAAGTCTTATTTTCGCTGGATATCGCAAACCGATAAAGTTCTATAAAGCAGGATAATTCCATTCGCTAAAATCGCAAAATGCTCTTCGACATTTTTAGGCAGGAAGTAATAAGACGCCAAATTAGTATTAGAAACTGTAAATGTTTCTTTCTTTTGACAGATATGCTTTCGGCATGTCATGATTTGCTTATTTTCACAATGATATAGTTCCCAGAAAAGGTAAAACCGTGAGTGGAGATTTTTTGAGCAGAGGTTTTGTTTGACTGATGTTTTCAAAATAACTTTTTCCAATGGAACTCAAAAATGCCTGCAAATATCTATTTGTTAAAGCGAATCCGTCGAGGTAGGATAAGAAATGGTCGTTATAACTGCATTTGCTTTGCCCCGCTCTTGGGACTACCGACAATGACTGCTGGACATGAAATCGCCAAAATGTGATTGATTATAATATTTGCAACGGCGCTGTCTGATGTTCCGCTTCTACGCTTAAGGCCTACTTGAATATGATTCCATCACTCTAAAGGTTGAGATTTATTTCGGGAGGTCAATTCGTTGCCAGGAGAGTCAGAGAGCCATTCTTTATGTCGGATTTCTAATGCTTTCCCAGACGTGCATGCATTCGTTCCGTTAGACCCCCATGACAGCCCGAACTCGAGCTCGTACATAGTTATGTCACTATTCCTCCATAAACAACAAGAAATTTATCCTTTTAGCTTTGCTGTTTTTCTTTTGTCCTTTTTAACGTCGTTTCTGCCAGAACGCGAATGTGGTGAAAATTTGAAGGCATTGCACAGTTTTATGAGGTGTTTTGTCATAATGTCGCACAGAACGGTCGCCTGAACTGAAGATACTGATTTTAACATGCCGCTTAGTTTTACGTTAAGTGAAAGATAACGACACAAAGACTGTTACTTTTGCCTGTGATTAGAAAATCTTTGGTGACAAATGAATCAATGGAGCCTGGTAATATATAGTTATCATGTCTCGAACTGTGTCTATGAAATTGTTGGTACCTGATTTTCCAGACGATACTTTCTGTAATATGAAATCTGTTGAAAGCAGATCAAGATGCCACATTTATTTAGTCGGAATAGTTAAATGAAAAAAACGTATTAAGAATGACTATAAGCGACAATTTGTGAGTGAAAGGGAAATAAAAACACAAACGAATGTTCTTGTGTAAAGTGTGGTGTTTTGAAAAATGGTGTACGTTAAGATTCTAGGCTTTTTACTTTCACATTTTGTCAGTCTGAAAAATAATATCCCTACGTTCTTCCTGACTGTCTGAAGAGTCCGCGGTCTTTAATACCGTCGAATGACATAACCGTTCTTAACTATCAATAATACCGTGTCCTTTATATGGTGTGAGCGGACAAATAAGTAAAATGTATTCTTTCGAATTTGCTGGAAGTTCTGTTTAGAAGTGAACTTTAGTACACTTATTTTGATGATAAGGCGAAACACTTTCTTCCAATGAAATGCATGTCGTATTTGTAATATGATAGAGAAACAGCGTTATCGAAATTTACTCATTTTTTGTGACCTGAAGCATTCGTTGGACCCACACCTTCCAATCTATCAACTCAAAATATCCTATGTTTTAGATCAACATTTCAGTACCGCCCAGGACATCAAATCAGCCAAGAATTAAAAAGAACAGTTAAATTTCCTCCTAAATATTTTGTTCAAAATCTGACGTCTAAGAGGCTACCTTCCGCCTTTTAAAAGGCTGGGGTAATTGCATAACAGAGGAAAAATAGTTCACACTGCATAAACATATATTACAGACATTAAAAATATTTAGACTAGAGTACCATTCTATCCAAATAAATGAAAGTGATGATGTATATAATGAAATAATTATGGAACCCTGTTGAAGATATCCAACGACAATTATAATTTTCAGCATTAACGAAAACGCGGTCAGTTATGCCGGCTTCTCTAAAAGCTTATACTACTTTTGAAACATTTAAAATAATCGTTTGGAGCGTTTCGCCTTTTACGGGCAGTGAATGTTGTGCTCTTTTAAATGTGACCTGAAACCTGGTGGCTTTTTTCTATCGTTTGTTGTTTTACGATATGGCTAGGTGATTGCTCTAAAGTGCTTACCGTAGCTATATACTCCATTTTGCTTAAGCAACAGCATCAGTAAGTGATGCTCTTGCGCTCTTTGTTAGATCACGTGCTTTTCGCCTAAGCGACCTATAAGTTGTTTATGCACTCTCCATTTCTGCCTGCAAGACCCATCGTCGGTGGCAAATGGCTTCCTCTGAATCGGGACACCGTGAATGCTTCACAACAAACTCGATCATTTAAGATAAGCAGTCCAGCGCCAGCGAACGCTAACCGTTACTGCAAGGCAGCAGAGTTCCGACCTCTGTAAAGGGCAAAAACCATAGTTGAACCAAAAAAATATTTTATTCATGGAACTCAGGTCGTATCGCCCTTTTGCACCGCTATTTGCTAGTTTGACTATGAGGTTCGATTTCTAATTTAGAGTGATTTAGTTTTACTTGTGATCCAGCGCTCTTGCCCGAAGTAAATTTTAAAGAATCCAGCCACTGCAAATGAATCAGACTCCAAAAACACATCTCCAGTATGCGACCTTGTCAGAGTCGAACATAACACGTAAACTGTTTTGAAAATGAAAAATAAGGGTTTTGGTATCATAAACCATCTGGTTGTTTTACTTCCGTTTGCCTTTTGCCATTATCGTTATTGGCCATTCTAAGTGATAATATAGTTTCGCCTGGCTTGCTGGAGATTCAAAAGTTAGGAAAATGAATTAGTTCATCTCCAACTTATCTCCGAGAGAAAACGCTTTCAAATAAATCAAGTGATCACTTGGTATTGGCATTCGTCGAGCCCAGATGACTTGAGCAGGGAAACAACTAGTTCCGTCTTGTCTATGAGCTGTGAAGAAAGGCGATAGGTTTTTGATTTGTGCCGTCCGACTGTTAAGTGGCTTGTTTTCAGATATCCGGTGGAAAACGTGAAGTTAGATCATGTTTGTTCCAGACTGGGAATGAAAGTAGGGACAACCATTCTGCATTCCACATGTTTACCCGCATTAGAGATTGGTGTGGGAACCGAAAATACTTTTCGGCACCGAGGCTAACAAGTTTATATACATTACAGAAAGGCCCCCTGCGTTGTGAGGAAAACGATTTTATTCCTCAGATTGCATTTCCTTAACTATTTTAAAGAAATTTCACATTAAGTTAAGAAACTACAGCATATCAAAGAACTTACGCATTAATGACACTTCGTATATTGAATTGTGTAAATTTGTTACCATACTGACCACAGGTACTAACCAAAAGCCCAGACATGCGTGTTTCATACATAAATATACACCGACGTTTAATGCATATACAAACCTTAACGTAGCCGAAAGGTCCATGGAGACCTCGAGAGGTAAAACATTTGGTTCAGTATATGCGACGGTCACTGCACATCTGTGGACTCTCGATAAAATACCCATCAACTTTGAAGTTGCGCTTAACCATCCGCTTGTCAAACTGAAAGGGGATAAATGCAATCTGACAGCCTGCCTGATGGCTTAGTGAAACTCTGAAAGGAGTGCTTGGATTCGTCTCTTACGACACAATAGTCAGAAAACACAAATACGCTTTTTATGTAAAGTGATGTACCTGCAAGTATTCTCATTATATAAAACTCTGAACAACTTGTCCCAAAGCATACAAAACCAGAAAGATTAGTGCACATCTTCTTGTTTGAAACGGCTCAGTGTCACCTTGAAGGATGACGACGACAAATCATGGTAGGCAAAATTTTGGATTATTTTTATATCACACTCTTCAGAATATGGTCTTGTATTCCCTCAAGACATCTCGTTATCCCGTTATCACAAAGAGAGCGTGAACTGCCTCTTTTGCTATGCAAAAGTTAACATCATGCAGCGAGTTGCTTAATGCGTCGACCTTTAGAACCTTGAAACCGTATCGTTGTATTAAAAGAGAAAATTATTTAAAGTAAGTTAGGTTGATAAACACCCGTATGTGAGTTTGAGAGACATCTGAACCGAATTTCTTTCTAGAGATCAATGAGGTTTAAGGTGGCTTTTTATTTTGACTTGGCCTTCGTTTGAGGGAGAGGAGATGAAATGTGCACGATTTGTCAGTATGTATTCGTTGAACTTACCAATGCACTTCTGCTGAACATCAATAATATTATGGCTCTGTATGCAAAAGTTCGGAATTGTGTTACGGAAAACTCCTTTTATTAGAATATTCACACCAGAATCCTAACGAGCTTTGGAAACATAATCCCAGAAGCATTTATTAAAGGCTTTTATTTGTATTTGTTGACTGGGGACGAAATACGCACTTTCTGACCTGGAATCAATAAGTAAGACCAGAAAATGACTTAAAAGGCATGAGATAACCTCTCTAGAGTTTCCGGCAAAATAATTATTTCGTCCCTGATGCATGATGAAAGACGAGCTAACAGAAGCTATTCCTATGTTCACCGATTTTGTCTAGGCTCCATCTGAAAACTGTCTAAAAACATGAGGAAGTATGTATTTCTCTCGACATTTTACCTCAAAAAAATTTCCGGCAGTTTATGTTTATCTGAACTTGCCTCCTGCTAGTCCGCATATTGAGGCCGATTTATCTAAATTACCTGAATGCTCTTAGCAGCTTGATGCAGTAATGCAAATTCTAAGTACTTTTGTGACTACCTACTAGCTGCATCAGCATGCCAAAATACGGCAAAAAGTTGGAAGCGGTGTTTCATTACCAGAACTCAAGACACAAATTATAAGATTTAAACAATTGCAGTGATAATTTGACATGCTCCGATAACTATAACATCAGGAGCGGTTGGCATCACTAGGTTTGGTGACGGATAAGCTAGTAAGTAGCGTTTTAAAAATGGCTTTAAAGGTCAGAGGCAACGCGCTTACTCCCCTGTCACACAGTTTATTTTGAGATTTTAGGCACACTAGTAATTCTCAGCAATTCTTTCAAGTTGTCGAACATGCCTGAACAGATAGGACGCTGCACTGCACATAGGCAACCGCCAAAAAGTGGCCAACGTCTGACTTCAGCTGTCAAGTTGACCATATACTATATTTGTTCTTGACCTGGTGGTGCATAGTTTTTTAAGTCCTTCCTGCATGCTCAGGTACACGTAACCAACGTTTCCCTTATTTACGTTGAACCTTTAAATGAGAATTTGTCGGCCGGACTGTGGTGTCAATGGGCTATTATGGTTTGTATTTTATCTAGTTTTGTAATATAAAATGCATAAATCTCGGTCGAAAATAGAACGCGTTAAGAATTCCAAATAATTTAAGGATCAATTGCGAGCTTAACTAGTTGAAATACATATTAAAGCAGAATCGTCTTGTTAGTCAGAACTCCAGTAGCTGCGTGCACGTCCAAGCAACCTAAACTTTTGTAAGCACCTTAGCATTAAACCGGTAGCGACTTGTGAAAAGCATCACTTATGTTCTCGGTTTTGCTGCTGGTCATCCATATCTTCTGCCATCGCCGAAAAAAATTCCCGAAAACACGCTTGCCGCCTAATGGATTCAGAAGTTGCAAAAGGCTGGTTAAGAGACATAACGATTCAAAAAGAATAGCAAATTCCATTTTGTTGCAATAAATCAGTGGACCAATTGACTACATATGAACTTATTTTCAGTAGGGTTATTGTGTCCTAAGGTGTAAGCCTTTTATTTGGAAAGGAATTATATAAATTAACTAGTACTTGGTTTCCTGAACCGTGCAGGAAACATATACGCTGGCCAAACTAGTGCTACGAGGTATAAAGTAATCCAATCTGCACCCACTTCTTAAACGATTGTCCACCAAGCACAACAATTATGGGTACGTCAAAGTTAAAATGAATAATCTTATAAGCATATATTATTATAATCCTTGTTCAGTCATGATTACTAATTTAGTGATCATCCAAAAGGTTTAATGGATCGTGAGCGTTTATGTGTAAGCTGGGGAACTTTCATTCGAATTATTCCCAAACATGACCGTTTTTGCTTAAACAGGATTAAACGAAGGTGTTTGCAGTTAAAATCCGCCCATATGGAAATAACGGTGAGGAGGCGAAATGTACCTCTAACTAAACAGTACAATCAGCATGCGCTTGGAACTTCCGCAGTCCTAATTAGCCTACTTGCTGTTGCAAAGATAATAGCCTCTTGAATTATTAATAGAGGATTTGTAGATGAGTGTTCGTGATACGACCTTTGATGTTCAGACATGATGTTCTTATAAACATTTGATTTGCCAAAACACTTATAAGACTTTTTAAACTATTACCTATACGCGGTGTATCCGGAACTGTCTCTTTAGTTTTGTATTTGGGTTAACATGCCGAGAACCGTGATTGAAAGAGTATATACAATTAATCTTGGTAAGTATAACCGAGACAACACGGGGCACTCGCTTGCTCTTTTACGCATGCATAACCATTTTATTTAAAACATACTAAAAATAATAGCCATTTCCAGTCATTGGGGGGGTGTGGCAAATCATTTTATAAAAATTCATCAATCTAAATTGTCCTTATGTGAGTATATCTCTAGGTCTTCTCCGAAAAACCTGTTCAGATAAACTAAAACTTAAAAGGAATCTCAGTTCTGAGATCTTTAATAGAGATTCCGATAGTTCTGTCTTGACTCAGGGCAATGTATATAGGCATAATCTCTCAGAACATGGGATAACAAAATATGTGCTGACAGGCATTTTACTGAAGATAAGCATATTTGTAGGACCGATGTCGCTATCCTATGACGTTAAGGGACAACACCGTCCTGTTGCCCCACCCGGCTCAGTCTAGAATTTCACAGGCAGCCGAATGGCAGCTTGGTGTATAGGCAGAACTGCAGTGCCAACAGTTTGAGCGTTATACTTCTAGCCGATTGGACGCAGGAATTTGACATGACTGGCTGATAACGGTTACTTGGACAAAAATACCTATTCTATTCTTCTTTATCTTAGTTGATAATAAATATTTAATTGTAATGTTAACTATAATTTTGGTATGCGTCCTTAACTGTAAAAAAAGTACATACAGTAGATGCGATAACTCATGAAATTTCAACCAAAAATTCTGAAATACGTTTTTGACTCGAAAAGATTACTTTAGTTGGGCTCTTAAATTAACCGTTATGTAGCATGGTCCCATAGCAGCTCAGTTACTTGAGGATGCCGGCTTTCAAATGAACTATTGCTGGTTGCCTGCAGAAACTACATTCTGTAAAAACGATTACTTCTATGTCATGAGTTCTTCGCATTGAATTTCGATGCCCTTATAAATTCAAATATATTTCACGGAGAATTGCATGAAAATATTCATTCTTTAACTTATTTGATGGAAATGTATGTCATCTTCAAATTTTAGATATGAATAAAGGTATACTTTAACTATGAAAAACGTTTACGGTTCCCGAATAACTTTTAGCCCTACCTGCCGTCATAGTTGCATTCACGGCTTTCAAACTGCAGGTTGAATATCTTCCGTGTACGAAAAATCACATTATTTTATACAGTATTAGGCGTAAACCACCTAAGGTTCATAAAATTTAGCGATAGACTTGCACTATGTCCTAATTTTTAAAAACAACACTAGCAAATGCAGAGACACGATATTTTATGAACAGGGCATTTATGGTCTTAAAAAACCTGATAATTAGAAACCTTTTTAAAACTGATTAATACCTTTCAATCAAGTATAAAATTTTAAGAAGACGTGCTTTCTACCTAATAAATGAGTGCCTGAATATTTTGGTGTGTTTTCTATGGAATATATTCGAATTTGTAAGGGCATCGATAATCGATGAGAAAATTTTATACCAGTTAAGTGACCCCGTTTTACCAGGTGTAGGTTTTGTAGGCGGTCGCAAAAAATTTCTTTGGAAAGCTGGCGCCATGATACAACTGAATTATTATGGAATTATTTTGCATGGTGATTAATCTTACTACCCCACCTAAGTAATTTGTCGAGGTGAAAGCGAAGTTCAAAATTTCTGTTATAAGTTCATGCTTTAGCAAATCTTATGCAAGTGGAGTTGTTATAGCGCTTATCACGCAGCGCACTTCCAAAATATTTCAAACTTGCCAAGATGCTGAGTTTTAAATGCATCTATGCTTTTTCGCTTTTAACCATACACTTCACAATAATGGGCGATTAATTAAGATTAATTATTCCCACTAATTCTCAACGTTGTTATATATTCAAGTACATTTTTCAGAGCAAATGGGCCAGAATATTCCTTCTTATGTTCATTCGGTAGTAAATAATGTTTTCAAATTTGGCGCTTGAGGAAGAAATACATTTCTTTTTTAAAAAACGTCTTCAGTTCCTGAATTATTTTGGGCCCGATCTGCCTTTACGCTTCTATTCGGAGTTCCCAAACTGCAAACTTCATACTTCCTATCTAAGATCTATCACATATTTTCATACACTACTAAGAATACACCATATAGGCCTTATAGAATATTTTATTGAAGGTAGACCCTTCTGTACACTTTATAGTTAGCAATATAAATGAAGGGATCCGGTGTTTTGTGAAAAGACATTTCAAGTTCTCGCAAAGTCTATATTTAGACAGATTTTGTAAACGTAAAATGCCCTCTTCTCAGGCAGAAAATTAATAGAAAACATTGGTCGCTGACAAATGAACACAAAAATATTTTGTGCATACCTTCTGTAAAATACACTAGAATACATGAGGACATGGACGATGGATAGAAAACATTAATAATACTTTGGTGGCCGTTCTATACAAAGCGTTGTTTTTGCCGGCAGCCAGTAGGAGGGTTGTTCATAACCGGCGGATCAACGTGACTGGAATAGTTTGGGACAATTCTATACGAAGCTTAACAGTACAACTCTACTTAAGTGATCTTTCCGGACGAGAGGCGCATTTCAGACTTTCGGTTAACATCGCATGGCACATCGATTGTAAATATGTATATGCGTGTGTTTTAGCTCTAAAAAGGGTTACGCAGTAAATGCACTGCTCCAACACAGAAGCCAGATTGGATTCCGGCAGGCATTATTGGGAAGACGCGCCCAAAACAAATGCCAACGTTGAGGGTGAGGCGGCAAGCACAGTTGCCATCTCAAGTCGCATTAATTGGGATGCGCGCAGCCCCCTTTTTGCGGTAGTATAAAATCCTCGTCAGCGTCCGTTATGAACCAGAGGGTGTGGTGTCACGCTCAGATGTGGGTTTTCTCCGTGCCAGCCACCAGCGGTCTCTGTCGTCTCCGGTCTTCTTAATTATGTCTTGGCACCGGATCGAAATGGATGAGAAGAGAGTGCGATAGATGTCGTACTAGTTTACTAGCACTTTAAACCAACTCACTCGCAAGTCACCGTCCCTGCTCTCACCCTTTCTTGAGCACAAGGTGGATATCGTGGGTTGCGACCGCCAAATCGTCGAGGATAGGTTGTATGAAATACCATGGCTGACATCACCGTACTAGCCCATCTTTATATATATTTTATCGAAAGGGGGTATACCATCGCTAACTAATGTTCTGATGCTATGACCGCTCGGGCACCAAAAGCAAACACCTGGTGAGCTTTCGCATATGTTAGAAATGTACCTGAACTAGTCGAAAGGCAACCAAAAAACACCAGATATACGTAGCACACCAACCGACAACTACCTTACTTACACGGCTTGTACACCCTAGGGATAAGGTTAATAACCTCGATAGAAAAGGTGTTGTCTACAAAAACCCATGCGTTAAGTCATACCGTCAATTGTGGCCAAGCTGGTAAACCTGTCTCAACCCGTATATATAAACGTCTCTTAACGGTGGCGAAGCAGGACCATATATCCCCGGGTGGATATACACACACTGAACACTGGGCACAAGCTTATGTGGGAGAGCAATCACACTGTTAACACCTGCCCAATATGGAAAGGCCATTAATTCCTGGATCAATGCCCTCCGACTGGGCATGCATCAATCAGCATATCGATCTACATGCCGCATACAGAATCGTTAAGGACAAATTCAGTCCGACTTGATCAATCCCGAGGAGGTGACAAACTGGAATTAACACGTATTGCCACAGACGTTGGCCAATCATAGAATATTTTGTTAGACTAAGTTAAGAAGTCGATTGTTTTTGCGCACCCATAGTCTTAAGACGTGCTGGGGACCAGTCTCGAAAATTTACACAATAAACGTTATAATTTCTCAAAGAATTACATCTTCATAAATATGGATGTGATATATTCTATGATCGCTTACACTGCTTTTTGAATAATTTTCATGATATCGTAAATGACATCCTGGTTAAGTCCTTGTTGGCCATAACTAGACCTTAACTGCATTAGATCAGCATTTAAAGACATTAATTGCGGACTGTATTCACAAGATTTTTATAATTATTATAAACAAAATAATTTTACTGGATCCTATGATAAACAACTTTGTGGTACGCAGAAAACCTGCGGTTTTCGTCACAAGTATAAAACGTTTAAGACATACAAGCTTCAGGTTTAGTGGAATAGAGAGCGCATAGTATACAGGGACTGTTCAGAGAT
>CACRXP010000062.1:6852-37161 GCA_902702965.1 Spirometra erinaceieuropaei
TTATAACCGACCTGACACTTATGCTGCGTCTTATTGGCAAGTGGATGGCCAAACTCTGCTCCCTTGGCAATGAGAATGCAAATTGCCGTTCCGTTTGCAATGGTTCTCTCCGTAGCGGTTCTGGCGTTAGCGTCTCCGCATCCTCCACCCTCCCCTCCGATATCGTCGACTCACCGAAACACACACCGGGTGTACAGCCTAACTCCTCTGCGGTCACAAATCTCGCTGATTCTACTGCCTGTTTCTTGCAACAACTCCTTTCCCTCGTAGATCGCGGTTTCGTACTCCAGCGTCTTCGGGACCTTCTGGCAATGCTAGCAATTCGCCACCACATGGTACGGTCGTTGTTTAAGCTTAAAAAAACCGGCTACTAACTGGATTTTAGTAGCGTTGTATTACACAACTCTGAAGACCAAACTGGTTCTTTTTCAACCTGGCTGAAAGCTTCTTACTTCTACCTTTTGTCTCTTTTCCCTCCCGTTCTCTCATAGTCTGCCGTGGAGGTGGATCGATTCAACGCGATGCGTTACCAACTACTACAGTGTTTCTGCGAGTCCGAGTTCTTTGTTCAGATCAATCTTCCTTCGCTCAGTCCCTCCTATCGATCAGGTATTTATTTCCCTCTCCCTCAACTCTCGAGTCACGTACGCGCAGTTTGAAATTTTTTAGCTTGTTAGGGAGATAGCTGGTATCTGCCTCAATATGCACTGCTCTGAGGAGTGCTTAGTAGTGTTTTACGTTTTGGTAATCCGGCAATAGCTTATTATTTTCCACGGGCGTTTTGGACCACTTTTAGGGACGTCGCTCCCATTCAGTAGGCGGGACCGCATGTATTCCCCAGGCTACTTTGGTTACAGAAGTCAAAAACAAGGCCTGTAATTTCAGCGGCAAATCTGATCATGATGTTTCCTATCACCGGATGTCTGTACTCGTTCGCTTTTACAGACACGATGCATTGATATATCTCACTGCCCGTGATAATTGATTATCATTTCGTAAGGAGGCTTACGCGAACGTAACTCGGAATATCCTTCTATCTAAAAAGGGTTTTAACAGCATACTACTTCGTGACGGAGCTCCAGACTTTGATCTGTCGGCCTGGTGACCCTTGCCGTAACAGTTGTCCCCCCTCACTGGTGGCCTGTGAACTTGGTGTTTCTGCTTTCATGGGTCACTAGCCTATCCTTTATGTCCACCGGTCTTGTTTTTTTATTTCTAAAACCCCATCGGTTAATCGGCCCCCATTTTCCAACTGACAGAATCCGACTATGGTACGTTCCAGCGGACCGAGACCGCTAACCCTCACCGTGCCCATTTGACTGCTTTATTTAAACCGAGTTGATTACCCTCTTCCTTACCTGCATAAACACACACGGATACGGATACTTACTTACCTGCATGAACTCTGCTTTCTTGGACTAAGCGACAAGTTCGCATTTACTGCTATTTTTATCGGCCACTGTTTTTGCTTTGTCATCCGCCTCCGTCTTCCTTGAATTTACTCCATAATATTCTACATTGTCCACCTCAACACTCCTCAGTCTCCGTCTCCTGCTACTTTTAGATTTTTCCATCATCCTCCTACTTCTGCCCCACGTCGCGTTTCTCCTCCTTCCCTGTGATCGCTTTACTTCGCTTTCAACTGCTTGTACTTTTCGTATCATGGCTCTTGACATCCGCTCGTCTCCACAGCTCTGACTCCTTTTGCTCCATTGCTTTCTGCCTCTTCATTTTCACTCTTTTCCTATGAATGGAGTATGGCTCCTACCGTGCTTTTCCCTTTCATCCTTACCTTGGCTTCAAGTCTACTTCACCTAATTTTCCTTCTTCAACCCTCTATGCGGGGCACCCACCACCACTGCCATCCTCGTCGTGGTCTCCGTTAGCATCGTCGTTGGTGGGGTGGCATCCTTCTTCCTCACGCTCCCTCCCGTTACCCCTGTCCTGCTTTATCTTCTTTTGATTCCTATCTTCACTTGCTCTTTGCCCTTTGCTTTTCTCCGTCTACTCATTTTTTCCGCCTTAGGGCCTCTTTTTTCTCCCCGAACAGCTGATTTGCGTACAAAGAGAGGGGCATGTCATGAAATCGGACTCTTCCTGCTGTACTGACTGAGCGCCCTTTTTTTCCTACCGAGTAACCTCTCTTGCCTTACTCTTCCTCATTCCTAACAACTGTTCCCGCAGTTTAGCTCAATTCCTCCACAGCTAATCCAAAGCTCCTGTCATGTCAGTTTTCGCTCCAAGTCCCCCCACCCTCCCCCTCACCCATCATGTCTCCTCTTTCAATATGGAGACCTAACAAGCTCGATTTTCATCTCGCTGAAGGGGTGCTTCTCTCGCTCTGTCTCTCACTCCCCCCGCAGTACTTTCTGAGTCCCTCTCACCAGCCGTCTTCCTCCATTTTCCTACCGCAGATCGACGAGACGAGTTCCACCTGACGGAGCGCTTCTGTCAGGAGCACTTCGTTGTGGGTCTGATGCTGCAGCAGGTTTCCTGCCTGCTCTCCGGCTGCGCCGACGCCGGTGGCTGGGGTGCCGCCTCCTCCAGTCACGTGCACCGTCAACCCCTCTGCCTGCTGCGTGCCCAGTTAGCCAAACTGGCCTTCGACGCCCGATACGCGGGCTCCCGGCAGACCCAGGCGCGCATCTGCATGCTCTATCTGCCCCTCCTGCGGCTCAGTCTGGAGAACATCGCCTTCCTCGGTCCACCAGGTTGATTGACTCTGCTCTGCTCTAGCGGCGACAGCAGGAGATATTACAGTGCTCACTTTTAGTTTACATTAGAATTTCGTTCGAACAGTTTATTAATGCTATCATGTTACTGACTGTTTTTCAGTAACGTTTGTTTTTTATTATTGTCCCAGGCCCGTTGAATGTGAGTACTGGGATTCAATTCGTCTCCCTCATAAACTGAGATAGCACTAATCATCCATAGACAGACTACTGTACAGCACATTTAGTAACCTTAATGTTTTTAACACTTTTAACAATTCGTTTATCTGTCTGGTTTCGAAAACTTTGTAGCTGCTTGATGTTTTCACTTTCAAATATTTGATATAATTCGCTTCCTTGTAACAAATAGGGAGTTCAAAGGTTCAACACCTATGTTTCCCTCAAATAAACTGAAACTGAAATTACTGTCCCCAGCCGACTGCATGCCCACCCCACGTGCCTGAAAGACCTAAGATTTGAGCCCGGGCCAGGTCGGTCATTGAAACATCTATTCTAGTGCGCAAATCACCGACTCTTCCTGCTACAGCCTGGACCTCCAGTCTAGAGCTTTCCCATTAGGTCGCCCTTCCCAATCTCCATCTCATTTGACGAAACACGGTCCAACTGTCGAAACCTTTGGTAGCATGGCTGATTGGGCCCGGGTTCAAATGTCAGGTCCTCGTGATTCGGTCTGCTGGCGATGGCAGGCAGACTGAAAGTGACCTCTCCAGTCCAAGTCTTGTGCTCTTTACCTGAATGTCTTTTAAATTACTGGTCTACAGGGGCAAGGAAGGTTAGGATGGCAGTTTCTGGTCTATAGGCCATCATCGGCCAGCCATGTCCGGCCTGAGACTTTGCTGCATCTGAGATTTGAGTCCAAATTCTTTGGTCCATGAGTGTGAAGTTGTCTAACGCCTTACCGTTGAGCCAGGGGTCCGTTGTCTTGCCAGCTACGGTTGGGAATATAAAAAATCGTTTAAAGGACAATCACTGATCAGCTTAGTGGGACATTGTCATCCTCTTGCGACGTGCAGCTCAATTTAGAGCCCTTGCTTACGCGTGCCCTCTGAAGTGGAAACTCATTAACACTGCTCCGCTGCTGTTATACATCCAGGTGGCCTCTATGTCGTCCAGGGACGTTTGGCGTTCGCCTACCATTTTCAGTAACCTCTTACAGCCCGTTAGAAAGACGGTCGAGGTTCTTAATGCCTCTGTCAATCAAAGTTAATCATCGGTCGATAAGTATGTTTTGTAGCGTGACTATCCGATGACGTTAGATGGTTTAGAAACGGCCATTTTCTTTTGCCATTTTCGTTAAAGTTCACTCTCTGAGTGCTGTTTGTGACTTTGTACACTGCTGCTTCTGGCCCGCTACCTATTGACTGTTACATGCTCGTCAATGATGGCGATTAGCTGACGTATACAAGCACCCTTTATGACCAGTAGATGATTTTTTACGCCTGGCGGCAAGCCTTTTCTGGTCGTGTGATCTGCTACACTTCCCATAATCCATCTTGATCGAATGTTTTACAAACTTGTATCAGTCAAGTGTCTCGCGCTTTTGTAAAAAAGGAGACCGCTTTGATACCTAAATCTGCACTGGCTATAACGCCTGACACTTCTTCAGGTCAGTCAGTGAAGACTGCGAAGACGGACTATCTTCGTCTTCGCTCCAACGACCGCAAGAATAAGGAGGAGTCCAAGAAGTCTAAATCTCGGTCTCGAGGCGGCAAACACGGTCGCAACGGTGGTGGCGGACCTCCCGATGACCGTTCCACTGCGGGCACAAGCGAGCAGGCGTTGGCGCGTCCCCGAAGTCTCGTGAGTGCCGGTTCCTGGGAGTCCGCCGTCAATCCGGCCGTCTCGGACTCCTCTAATAGCAGTCTCAGTTCTGTCTCCGTCTCCTCGATCTCCATGTCCCTCCCAAAAAATGCTCCCGGCATCACTACCGGGTCTGGATCTCGCCTGAGCAGCGATTCTGATGGCGACGGCAGCAGCAACAGGGAGTCTGCGGCTGCGCACAAGAGCTCAACCACCGCCTCCGTGTCTTCCTATGTCACCAGTGACGGACGGGTGAATCCGGACGTGCTCAATCAAATTGCCGGCTTCAATCCGGGTATGTAGTGTACTTGTCGACTCTGACCGGATTGATCACTATTTTGGGCCGGAAACGCCTGAACGGGTCGTAGAGGGACTTGATTTGACAAGGATAGCGTAATGGTAGAGGGGCGCTCATTGTTCGTTCTTACGGAACTCACTCGTTCCGTTGTGCCCTACGGGCATCTCTCGAGCCTAACCAGCAGCCGCACAGCGGCGCATGATATGTGCAGACTGGTATTACCGACAAAGACAAGGCAGACCGGAATGGCCATTTCTGTCTTATTAACCGTCGTCGGCCAGTCATACCCAACCCCGAAGTGTGGAACACCCGAGGCTCGAATTCACGGCCTGTCAGTTAGAAGTCCAACGCCTCTAACCACTGGGCCAGGGGTCCGTTGTCAGTTTCTATTGCATATGTGACCGGGTCTGATTTGCTATTTATACCTGTCTACTATATTTGTTTAAGTAGGCGTTGTTACGTTATTTATTGATTGGAAACCAGTCAGGTTTTTACGAACTGCTGTGTCATGACCTCGAGGTGTACAGGATGGAAACCAAGGAAGGAGCGTCTGCTGGGTCGACAGTCGCATCAGATCCCTACTTACTGGGTGTATTCATTCCATTCTGGCGCTATCCGAGTCCCAGCTCTCCTTCACGTCTACACAAAAGTGTGCTGCGAGTATTGGCTGCAGTTTGTTACCCGTTAAACTGGGTGGACTGAACCGCATAAGAATGTCCGTTGTGTCTCCTGTAAACTGATGATGTCTGCCTCGATTATTAGATAACACTTTCGCGGGACTTTATGCCAAACCTGAGACTGCACCCAAGTCAATCTCCGGTATTTCTGACCTAGCCTACCGATTAGATTGTGGTTGTTGCTGAGAGAGAGGGTGGTGGATGCCGCACAAGTCCCCACCCTCCATCAGTACCATCATATCAGACGCAAGTTGCCGACCCACCCTGCCCTGGTAGTGGTGACTAGCGCCGTTGAAATCGACGGCGACCCGATACAGCAGCCTTTGCTTTTGGTTAGAGTGAGTGGTGGCGTGCCGTGCTAGTCAGATTTATAGTATATCCAGAGGCGTCCGACTGTTGATACGCATGCCGCCTCCAGAATTCAGACCAGACCGCATGGACCCCAAATTTTGGCCGGCGCTCCCCCATGTCAAGAAAGTTCCGGAAGCTGTCGGCCGCCTTCTCGCACCACTTGGGGTTGGAGTGGCACACAGACCGCGGGCAACCATAAGGCGTCAGGCAATGAAACCGAAAGACCCGCTGTCATTAGCAAGAAACGCCTGGAGTCGTTCATCGGATCTGGTGCAGTTGTGGGCAAAGCAACTACGTCAGAGAAACCGGGAGTCTGCACTGGACCTAAATGGCCGATCACGCTGCAGCGGTGCGGAGAAATGACACCAGCTCTCAAGTTGCGGCTCGTTCGATTAGATCCGACCACACATCCAAATTCCACGAAACCGAGGTTCTCGCAAGAGGTGATGGCAACGATTGGGTCCCCAAAGGTGCCTATTTTACGGGAGAGTTGGTAATAGGGGTTTTACGCGCGGGGCCTATGTATGCATGGAGGAATGGTAAAATAAGTATGGATAATTGGTAAATTCATTTTTTGTGCGGAAAAGTCTTAATGCATTGATATATAGTGACCGAAATTAAGCAGGACAATTAAAAAATAAGCACTAAGTGTCCACAACGATCGCTTCTCAACTCTTTGAGCCGAGATGATTGTAGATAATGCACCAGACCGTCTAGAACAGACGACACAACCTTGTACAATGAAACACCAAGCCGAAATAATCGTGTCGGACTAAAACCCCCTTAAATAAATTAGGTAGGTATTCTTTGTATACCACAGATGCTTTGGGGTCCTTCACCCGATCCTCACCGAGATGACAACCGCATGATCCACGAGCTGCCTGAGTCTATTAACAAGGGCAAAGACCTCCCTTTTCCCTACTAATTGCTGAGACTTCACCTCAGCGGAGTACTTAGCCACATGGGGAGCGCACAAGCGAACACTTTTCCCAACGCCAGGGTTGGTGGGTTAGGTTGTCGAGCCATCATCACAATAACATCCAACACCCATGATGAAATGGCAGCAATTAAAGGCGTAAATGTCGGCCATCAAACAATCATTACACCAAGTGCAACAGTCCTGATGAAGGGGGGGGGGGGCCGTGAATATTCACAGGTATGCGGTAGCATGGCAACTGTATCCTGTAAATACTACAGCCCCTTGTGCATGAACCACCCGTATTTGCTATTGTCTCTGTTAATGGATTCGAGCAGGAATCCGAAACGTCAGGCTACTAAAGCTCTCTTCCCAACGATCATGTCGCCTTCCTATCACTACTGTCTCCAAGGCAACTTGTTCCGCCTTCTGACAGATTCCCCTCTTTCCCCTGTGACTCCGCCGCCCACTTATTTGACGATCCGGCGGACGTGAACTGAGATTTTGCCCTTGTTTTTACAGGAGGACCCCTGCAGCGGGTGCAATGGAGGCGAGAGGGCAGCATCCCCAAGGCGTCTTCCGCCGCCGATGGACTGACTGTCGCCTCTAGACAACAGAGTGGTAGCACCCTGACCCTTACTGGCCCCGGTGACGATGACGATACTGCCGGCGGAGTGGGCGAGAAGACGCTGACCTGGCTTGATGACGACGGCGTCAGGTGCGCGCCCAGCAATGGCGTCCAGGATGACGACCGTGATTACCATTCCGATGGTAGGTTGCTCCCCGGTCTTTCAGCATTCCTTAGCATCCGATTTTTCTCTGTCCTTGGTGTGTTTTAGTCAAGACGCTATGTCCGCTGGTCTTGAGAAAGATCCTCGAAAATCGCTGTTTTTTGCTGCCTGAAGGAACTCCTTAGGAGGTTATTAAAGCAAAATTCCATCTGAGGCTATTCTAGTCTGTAGAGACGACAGTTCAAAAGAAGAGGAGGACGTAACCAGTGGAACAAGGAGTTTATTGGCCTAACCTTTCGGATTCTCACTCGCACCCATCCCCAGAGAGAGACGAGTTCGATTGAGATTCCGAAACGTCAGGCTAATAAACTCCTTTTTCCAGTGATCGCGTCGTCTTCTGAACTGCTTCCTGGAACGCGCCTGTTCGCATCTATCACCAAAGACGACTGTATGTGTGTCTGCCCCTACGACGAGATGCGCTGGACCAACACGGGTTTCACGGACTCCGTGCATTCCACTTCACCGTGGTGGCACGCCTAGGCGCAGGATGACGCCGCGCCAGCCGCTTGCGCCTACTCCTCGCATCCGAGTCCTGACCGACTCGAAGAGTGGACTGGAGCCCGGGGAGGAACTTTGTCCCCACGACACCTCACAGTATTTCCTCAGTGCGAACAATCTGATGCGCTGAACGCCGTGTGGCCTGGAGGGCCGCCAACTGATGGGGTGATTCGGTCCTCCCTTTAAGATGGAGAGTTAGACTGCAATGGCTCCTTTCTAGTATTGTTTCTCTGTTCAGTTGGGCTCCGAGCCCATCCCATTCTTGTTTGTGTGTGCATGACACGCGTGGGCGGGGGGGGGGTGTTTTGCCTCTTCAAACACTGCGCCCAATGCCGCCTCCGGTCATCCTGGTTGTGTCTTCTCTAAGGTAAGGTGATACCATAATAACAGCACAGGTACTAACCAAAAGCTCATGCACGCGTGTTTCGCCGATATTCTGCCGCTGCATGGCGCAGCTGCGGGGGATTCGGCTCGTCAATGGGTCCTCAGCATTCCCTGTCTGCTTTCTGGTAGATATTCCAATTTAGAAATTGTCGCTTTTTAATTTCCTCAGAAATTTTCTGCGAAGTTGGAGTAGACCAGTTTATTCAAGGTCTCTAGGCACAGACCGAGAATTTTATACATGAATATTTGGGCCAACGTCCATCAGCCAAGGCGCGTAACCGCGTAATATTCATTAACTGTCGCCTCGAAGAGTGGACTGAAGCTTGGGCGGGACTTGGTCCCCACGACACCTCACAGTATTTCCTCATGCGCTGATGCGCTTTTAAACTGTCACGGTGACTCGATCCTCCTTTTAGGACGGAGAGTCAGACTGCAATGGCTCCTTTCTAGTATTGTCTCTCTGTTACACCCTCGTTCTGTTGGGATCCGAGCCAACCTGGAAAACCCGATCCGTCGTGCGCGGACCAGGCGTGCATGACACGCGTGGGCGGGCTGGGGTGTTTAGCCTCTTCAGCCTCTGCGCCCAATCCCGCCCCCGGTCGTCCTGCTTGTGTCTTCTCTGCCGGCGACAGATGGATGAGGGAGGTAAGAGTGCGATAGATGCAAAAAAGTCGCCGATCACGCACAAGTCGTCCCCCCTGCTCACCACCATGCCTTGAGGCACACATTAGACATCGTCGTTCGTGATGGTCGAACTGTCGTGCTACCGGAAAAGTTGCTGACCGTCCTCCTTTTAGGATGGCGAGTCAGATTGCAATGGCTCCTGTCTATTACAGTCTCTCTCTCTGGTACACCCGCGACCCCTTTCTTGTGTGTGCGTGCATGACACGCGTGGGCGGGGGGGGGTGTTTTGCCTCTTCAGCCACTCCGCCCAATCCCGCCCCGGTCGTCCTGGTTGTGTCTTCTCTAGGGTAAGGTGATACCATGCTAACAGCACAGGTACTAGCCAAAAGCCCATACACGCGTGTTTCGCCGATGTTTTGCCGCTGCATGGCGCAGCCGCGAGGGGTTCGGCTCGTTAGTGGGTCCCCCAGTATTCCCCGTGTGTTTTCTGGTAGATACTCCAATTTAGAAATTGTTACCTTTTAATTTCTTCAGAAATTATCTACGAAGTTAGAGTAGATCAGTTTATTCAAGGTCTATAAGCACAGACCGAGAATTTTATTTGCTAATATTTGGGCCAAAGTCCATCAGACAAGGCGCGTAACCGCGTAATATTCATTAACTGTCGACAGACAGCTAGTAGTATACTTTAGGGTGAGGCGATACCATACTAGCCAAAAGCCCACACACGCGTGTTTCGCGAATATTCTGCCGCTGCATGGCGCAGCCGCGAGGGGTTCGGCTCGTCAGTGGGTTCCCCAGAATTCTATGTCGTCGACAGGTGAATGAGGGAGGTAAGAGTGCGATAGATGCAACACAAGTCACCGATCACTATTGACTAATTCACGCGCAACTCGTCGTCCCTGCGTCCCACCATGCCTTGAGGTAGACATTGGACCTCGTCGTTCGCGATGGTCGAACTGTCATGCTACCGGAAAGCAATCCATCACCGGAAAAGTTGCTGACCGCAAAAATTCCCAAAGTCAGTCGAAGCAGAGTATTAAAATAAAGTTTGTGAAACAATTATCGGGCAGACGGTATGCTGGCAATGGTTACGGAGTCTGGGAGGGCCGTTATTAGGCAGCCATACTTAAAGTCCAAGCCTGATTTTTCATAATACGACCCTCACGCGGGAAACTTTTGTGTATGTGGCGTATGTGGATTTTCGTGAGACGGGAACTCCTAGAATGACACAACAAGCAAATACAGTGTGTCCTTTCTTTTACTGATTTTCCTGTAGCTTCGAAAAGGCCTTTTAGTGTTATCCGATGCGCATGATCTTCTTCTTAGTACACTACACGCCTCTTCTATCTCATTGCCTCGTTTTAGTTGATGAACAGGATGATTTATGGGCTGATCGTGTCCTTGAACTGGCTGGCGTCATCCCTGACGATCCCAGCGCCAAATCCGGCTACTCAAGACCAAAGTAAGTGCTTAATGATGAGTCTGCTGTGTGCGTTAAATTGCTGCCCTATGACTGCGTGCATACAGTAGGTGGAGTAATTCATGAAATCTCAACAGAAATTCCGAAATGCGTTTTTGTTTCGAAAAGACTAATTAAGTAGGGTTGTACAGCAAACCATCGTACAGCATACTTTTATAATAATTCATTTGCCACCGGACGCTGGCTTACGAACAAACGTCTTTGCGGCTGCATCCAAAAACCATACTCCGTAAAAATGGCTACGTAAGTAGCATGCATTTTTTTCATTGATTTTCGATGCCCTTAACGATTCAATTGTATTTCATGGAAGCCATGTACAAAAATATTCATTCTTCTACTCATTTGGTAGAAAATTACGCCTTTTTTCAATTTTACACTCGAAGGAAGGGTATTAGTCGGCTTTAAAAATGTTTCTAATTGTGAGATTTTTTTATACCACGAAATGCCCGTTCATAAATCGTCATGTCTCTGTGTTTACCAATGTGGCTTGTAAAGTTAGCAATGTGGCTCAAATCCACTGCTTAATTTAATGAACCCTATATGATCCGCTTTTATTACCGTAGAGAAATGTATGGTTTTCCATACGCTCAAATTATACGGCTTGCAGTTTGGGAACCCCGAATAAAGTTGTAATTATTCAGGAATTGGAAATGTTTTGTAAAACCCAGTTATACCTTCGAGTGTAACATTGAAAGAAGACGTAATTTTCTACCAAATGAGTAGAAGAATTAATATTTTATGTGCATGGTTTCCATGATATATAATTGAATTTTTAAGGGCATTAAAAATCAACGAAAAAATGCATGCTACATAATTAGTTATCTTTTACGGGGCATGGTTTTTAAATACAGCCGGAAGAAGTTTGCTCAAAAGCCGGCGTCTGAGCGTAACTGAATTATTATAGAATTATGCTGTAATATTATTGGTTTTACAACCCTGCATAATAAATCTTTTCGAAATGAAAACGCATTTCGGAATTTCTGTTTCGTCTTCATGAGTTAGCCCACTTACTTCCATCGTGATGGAACTGTGCACCACCGGATCCTATATACCTGCATTGTTTCAGCTCCTTTTTCCCGCCCCCCCCCCTCCATCCAGACCTGTCGTTCCGCCGCGTCCCTCTCGGTGCGCGGAGGCGCCTGGCCAACCACCAACGACAATGGCCTCCAGCAACCCCTCGTCGGCCAATCGTCCTCCTCAACAACGCTCACTGCAGAACCTCGAGGCCCAGTTCACCTTCGCCTTCCGTCCTCACATCCATCGACGTTTCACGACAGCAGCGGGTTCGCAGGTTGTCCGCCTGCCCGACCGCTGCCAGCGTGACCTCTACGTTTGCCTGTTGCATCTCCTGTCCAGCCTCGCGGAAGAGCCCTTGACCACCCTGCTGCGTGAGCTCAGCAGTCAGGATCGGGTCAACTTTCTGCTGCTTCTCACGTAAGTCGCTGGCTGCTACTTGTAGAGGTCTTAGACCGCGGTTGACTGGGGCTCCACGAACCAACCTCGCTCCCCCCAATAAGCCCATCGATCGGTGGTTATACCAGATGCGGAGTGTCACCCGATGTGGGGGAGGTGAAGGAAGAGTGCTGTAGATGGTGCCCAAGTCTACTATCATTATGAACTAATTCATGCACAAGTCACCGTTCTAGCTCTCACCTTTCTGTGGTGGACATCGCCGGCAACGACAGTCCAAATGTCGGAGTGCCAGTCAAGGAGCTTGCGTTCGAAGCCCGGTTGGCTTGTGAGAAGGTGATCAGGCCATGTCCATCTTTGTCGGACTCTCTTCCATGTATATCGTGATAAACTTATCGGGTTGATCAGAAGAAGAAGCGATCGCTGGAACAATGGCTTTATTCGCCTGACGTTTCGGATTCTCTCTTGAATCCATCATCAGAGACAGTTGCAGAAAAGGGTGGCTAGCGTACAGGAAGTCGCAGTATTTATAGGATACGGTCGCCATGCTACCACATACCTACAGCAATTAACCGTGCTCCCTTCATCAAGGATTGTTGCCCGCTGGTGCGCTAATTGCTTGATGGCCGGCATGCAAGTTGTTAATTGCTGACATCTCATCACCCGTGTTGGATGCTGGCACGATGATTGCTCGGCCATCTGGCTCACGTGCTTGCGCGCTCCTCGAGTGGTAATTTCTTTTTCACAGAGCGTTTCCTGTAAAGGTGGCTTCCTTCTCCAACCTCTCCGGAGTGCACCTTCTCCTAGCTAGGTTGGTTAGGTTAGCTTTCTCATAAACGTGCGTGTGGTCTTGAATGAAACAGGCGGTCGCTGACTATCAGTCAATTTTCTTATAAATGTAAGCCCTGAAGAGACCGATTGCCTGGAATAGGGAGTCCTAAGGCAGGAATTTTAAGGCAGAGGCCTGTAACATGCAAATAATGAGTGTACTCAGAACGCCTCAATGATCATGATCTGTCTCGTTTTGGTGGAGGAAGGGAAGGATACCAGTGGAAGTCGGTTGGCAGTGGCCAGAGTTCCCGACGCACGGCCGGCCCTAGGCCCGCGCGCCACTCCGCTAGGGTGATTTTGGCGTGACTGACCGAGTGTCAGGCGACAGTAACTGTGAGCCTGGTGAGTTTATTGGGCAATTTCGGGGTTCGTGAGCGCTTGTGGTCGACTGTCTGCTCGGGAGCTATGAACACATGCCAAAGATAGGAGTACACTCGTTTGAGGTGCTACGGACGAACCTCTGTGGGAGAAATGTGTTAGCTGTCCAAATCTTCAAACTGCTGCGTCCGCTGCCTGCTGTTGACGAAGGCCGAATTACACAACAGACCATAGGAGGGCTTTCAATACTGGTCGTTCTTATTCCTGCTTGACGCCTTTTCGCATTCACCGCCTGATTTGCGCCTGATTTGGCCTGCCTGCCCGTGGAGTGCATGTCCGACCTAGTGGACCTGCTGCCCTCCCCCCTCCTAGATCCCCAGCATATGTCTGCGATATCCGCTGCGACAGTAACAGCTGCAACTACGTCGGGAATTAACCGACCATACCTACGACTCCCGAGAAACGGCTATTTGGGATCCGAATCGTTAAAAACCCGAAAACTTCACCTTTAAGGTACCAGTTCAAGTTTTTATTTTAATTAGCCGGCCAACGACCCATCGAACCGAGTATCCACCCCACGGACCCAACTCCATCCGCTTGACAAATAGCTACGCGAGCAAGTCAGCACTGTCAGAGGGGCGCTCATCGATCGTGCTCATTCGTCCCGTTGTGCCTTACGGACTCTCTCGAGCCCGACCAGCAACCGCACAGCGGCGCATGATATAGGCAGAATGATATTACCACTATCGTCATTTCACTATCAAAAGGCGAAGTGCACTTAAAACAACAAAAACATACAACAACTGCCGTTGAGAAGGCCACCCAAAGTTCTGTTTCAGTAGGCCCGACTGTCGCCCGCTACCCAAGACTTCCCAGAATTGTGATTTTCTTTTATCGGACGAGTATTACCTCTCGTTTACCCCTAGAACTTGGTGTTCCACATGGGCCGCGATTGCAAGCAAGACTAAAGCGTTAACTTCCTGACTCTCCTACGTAAATACGCGCTGTAGAATGGCTTCATGTGCACAAGTCGCCGTTCCTAGTCCATTTCATTAATTTCTTGGACACTTCGTGAGTCCTCATCCGTCTCCATTTTTTCCTATCAGGTACATTGTGAAGCATCTGAAATACCGCGGGCGGAAATGCATATCTCGTTTCAAGTAAGTTTGCACTGCCTTCCACGAGGCCTTCGACTTTGCATCCCTTTTTAATCGTTCTTCTGGTGCATTTTGTTTCTGTTTGCCTCTGTGGACACTCAAACGTCCACGATCAAGGCGGCAGCTCCCTTCTGGTTCCTTCGGTCCATGTGCAGGTGAGGGGCGGTATTGTTATTGCACGACAGTAATGGGAGTTTCTTCGCTGGCAGTCTTTAAAAACGACCAAATGGTTTGCTCGGGCATTCCCCACTGCCTTGTGCCAAACAATTCAAACCGCTTTGATAATGCTACTGAAGTAATATAAGTAGCAAGCACATACTTATCGTTTTGCAAATGTGTGGACATCTGCCATATTACGTCCTGACATGTTCAAATGGGTGATTCAAACGCACTGAACATACACACGCTTTATCCTTATTTCCCTCCCTCTCTTTCCCTAGTACAATCAGTACCAGCGCTGTCGCACAACGCGGCCTCACGGGGACGTTGGGATCTCCCCGGGCAAACACCGCTGCAGGCGAGTCTGTCACTGACGATTCAGGTTGGTGCCACCCACTACTGACCCTTCAGCCCAATCTGTACTTTTGTTTATCTCTCAAACTTAACTTTAACTATAAAGTGATGAAAACGTTGAAAGTAAGGACATAGGCGCAGAGGGGTCTATTGACTTCCCGAAAAGCAGACACATTTCGAATGGCTGGCGGAAGTCACAAACTGTCCAACTACCTACCGGACCGAGCAAGTGCCCAGAGCCAATCTGATTGGCTTCGTCTACGAATCATCCACGCACACGCATGTTCCCGTTCCTGCTCATAGAATGGACACTAAGTAGCTCTGCACCCTTCTAGCCCTGTAGCTCTATCGTTACCACCACTGCGCTGAAATTGTTGGCTATCTTGTGATGCTTTCTGTGAGCGGAGCAGATATCAATGGCATGAATCCGAAGCACATGTGGCCTTAACTCCTTGCATTTGTGTACGTCGCAATTTCTCCTGCAAGCTTTCTTTCATGTGTCTTTTATTTTTATTTCCTTTGCAGAATACAAGGCCCTTTTAGAAGCTAATCTCGCCACGGAAGCCGGCCTTATTATCCTGGACACTCTCAACCTTTTCACGTCAACATTCAAGGTAAACCCTCGATTTTCTTCCCGTTCTTTTCGCCGAAAATGTTGTCCGGAGCGCAAACAAGTAACTTTCGGGGTTAAGTTTTGCTGTGGGAGAGGTTGATCTCCCCCCTACCCGTCTCCGAGGATTCCTGTCGTCCTTAAGTCTGGCTGCGCGTACTACTTAACCATTATATCCGATCCACAATCTCGTCTCTGGTAATTCGACAGAATTATTTGCTTTGCATGCTCTCGCATGCTACATCTATTCTTCGCAGTGTAAATTGCGAATGGCGGTGGAAAGGGCTTGCTGGTGGAAAACGTGACTCTGATTGGTTAGATTTGGGTCATCTGTTACTTTCTCTGAGCAGGCCCAAGCCAGTACGACCTTCAGATCTGGCCCCAAATAGAAACAGGAGAAGTTGGGCGCCAGCAGAAAGAGGGAGAATTGTATTCTACAAGCAAGTTGGCAGCCAGAAGGGGACACACGTCCGGCCCTGCGAAAGCCAGGCGTCAGCGCCTTAAGCGAGGGCGTCTGAGTGGTCCTTGAATTTGATTGGCCGAGAACCAGACTGTCATTGTTACTCGCAAGAAGCGCAGTTTTGCCGCAGGCGCCACCCCCCCCCCCCACCCCTACAGATGCTGTTACTTTGTCACTTTTGATGTACGCGTCCCCTTGACAAACACACCAATGCCTGAAAGGTAGCTGTTTGATGTATGCATAAGTTGGATCTTGCTCTTTTTCCTTGCAGAAGGAGTTGGAGAACGGGAAGCCCTCTAATCCGCTGTTCCAGGGTCTCATCGATGTCTACGTTTGTTTGCTAACGAGTGGTCAGTCAGAGACCCTACTGAAGCATGTTTTCGCCTCTCTCCGTGTCTTCGTGTCCCGATTCTCGAAGGTACGTAACCGACCTCTCCTCTCTCTCCCCCCCCCCCCTTTAAAATGTGCGGTATTCTCCTCATCTGCACCTCTTGCAAGTTTTTGAAGTTCGGACCTTTCGTTGGCCATTATCTTGACCGAAATTTTGACCGACTAGACCACCGCGCCCACTTCTTCCGAACCTATTTTAGTAAGAATTGGATGTTCGGGGACCAAAAAGCTCCGCGAAGACGTTTTCGTCCCAGCTCGAGTCAGTGACAATTTAGTTGGGGTTCTACGCTGTATGGTGGGTGAGGCAGTTGCCCCGCTTACGACAGAGTGAACCTTCTGCTCACCGCCTTAGTTACTTCAACTCTTTAACACCCTATCTCTTCAGCGATGCGCTGGACTGCAATCTCCCATTTCATCCGACAGAGCGTCAACTTCTGGTTCAAGTGGTGGAGCGTCTGACTGATTAGTCAATTGATCCCGGACTCAAAACTCTGATTGTTCTTCAGCTGCCAATCAGCTGAAATTGCCACTCGATCTTTCCTCATGTTCCGGATGGTTGGGTCGCTCAGTGGGCTTATAAAGATAGAATTATCCTGAAACGACTCTACTGAGATCTGCCCGCATGTCTGTCGCAAATGGTTAGGAGGTGGACTTGGAGTTAATTGTCCGAGCATCATGACTTTTTAGGGTCGGCCTCGAAATTGTAATAAACATATAACTCTGCAATGTCCATCCTCGGGGCCATGCACTCGGATGAATCATGCCTGAACCGGTATATCGAATTGGCTACCGTGTACAGGAACCCTAAGGAGAAATGGAAGAGGAGAGGGCCAATCAGAACAGACTGACATAAACGGCGGCTGCCTATTGGCGTGAATGCCAAGCAAATATTGATTTTATATACACTCATGACGTCAACTGTTTTCTTGTCCTCACATTTGCTCTCCGTCTGCGTCTGACGACAACCTGGGTAACCAGCGTCGAAAATTTACGCAATAAAGCTTCTTGTCCCATAGAACCTACATTATTCCAACTTATATTACTTGGGATGCCTATTTTACAATAAAATTAGTTTACAGAAAGGAGTATCTAGAAAGACAGGGGAGACGGCGGTAATTCTGGCCGACCATACCCAACCCAAGGTTTGCCTGCTTAGGATTTTAACCTAAACTTTTTGGTAATTGAACGTTAAGCCCAACACTATCGTTAAGCCAAAAGCCTGTGGAATATTAACTACCGTCAGAAGGGCGCTTACCAATTGGTCTACGGGAAATGCTCACCCCACTGCGCCGCGGGGTTCACCCTACAACCCTCGCAGACAGTCGCACGGCCACCTTGAATCAGCATGTTTGCGTATGTATACAGCGTGTATATTTATGAAATGGGCAGAATGGCACTACCGACAAAGACAAGGGAGACTGGAATGGCCATTTCTGGCTTATTAGTTGTTGTCAGCCAGTCATACCCAACCCCGAAGTGTGGAACACTCGAGGCTCGAACACACGACCTGTTAGTTAGAAGTTAAGCGCCCCTAACCACTGGGCCACGAGCCCGTTGTCCTGTCGGTCTCGATCGGGAATATACCATGGTAGGGGGCGTTCACCGATCGTTCTTACGGAACTCTTACCTTCCGTTGTGCCTTACTGGCTCTCTCTCTCTCGAGCCCAACCAGCAGCCGCACAGCGACGCATGATATAGGCAGAATGGCCCATTGGTTAGAGTCGTGGACTTCGGGTGTTACACACTTCGGGGTTGGGTATGACTGGCTTACGACGGTTAATAGGCCAGAAATGGCCATCCCAGTCTCCCTTGTCTTTGTCTGTAATAAAATACTGTCCACATCATGCGCCGCTGTGCGGATGCTGGTTGGGCTCGAGAGAGAGCCCAGCCCGTAAGGCACAACGGAACGAGCGAGTTCCTTAAGAACGATCAGTGAACGCCCCTACCATATTTATGAATTATATATCTTGGGATCTTGACCTCCAGCGTAGGAATTTGAGGGTTGTGGATCTCCACGGATGAATTTTTTCTTATTTATCTGACGATTTGCACTTCCACTTGAGCGCCTTATCAAAGATGAAAGGCGCTGGAAAAGAGGTGCTTCAAAGGAATTCTTGTGAGTATCCCATATAGCTGTCTTACCTTTGACCTCTTTTCTGTCCATTCTGCGTTTAATCGACTGATGTCGGAACATCACTGATCCCAATGTCAAATTTCATTGTCTTTTCTACTGCAGTTTTTCGATGTTTTGATTGGTGGATAAAGTCAGGAGTGGTAATGACCCCTTCACAGTTAACAGTTCAATTTTTGACATACTGTGTAAAGGGTTTGAAGGTAATTCAGGCCTGTAAGTTGCTCAATGTGCAGTCTGAAGAACTACCCAGAAACCATTGAACAACCTATTGTGAGAGCTGATTGCTCAGAAGCCGTCTCCCATGAATTTAGGTGCTTTTCTCGGAAACAACCGATGGACTTGCCTCCCTCTGCACGGTCGGGCTCCGGGCTTCCAACCTCAACTTGCTCGCAGTCGAGGAAGAGGAGGAGGAACGACAGCAGCAACGTCTTTCCTTCGCCCCGGGTAGCCTCTCACCGGCAGGCCGTCCTCGTCTGGTCTTTGATTCCGCCAGTGCCAACACTTTGAGTACCCTTCGACTGGAGGCCTGTGGGCTTCTTTACCGGTTGTGGAGAGCCAGCTTTGAGGTCTTCTCCGTTCGCGGGTTCCATCGTGTTCACCTCCAGGTCAGATCTGCCCCCCCTCACTTTCCTAATCTTGTGTTTAAATACATTTTCTTTAGCTGGTAGCAAGCTGGCGGGCGGACAGAATGGGATCGAGTGAGATCCTAACCACAACAGTGAGGGTCAAACGCCCACTTGACATGCATATATATATATATATATATGTAGTAGATCAGAGGTGATATGCATTCCGAGTTGATATACAGAAAAATGGAAGAGGTTCAACGCCTCTAGCCACGAGCTCGTTGTCCTGCCGGTTTTTGATCGGGAATATACAATACTTGAGGGGCGCTCACCGACCGTTTTTACGGAACGAGTGAGTCAATTACCATGAGGACCAAACAACAACAAGTCACCGTAGTTTTTTCGCCTTTGCAGTTTTGATTAGGATCGTGTTGCTCCGCCATTTTATCAAATCTTGAGTCACGAATGTTGGTGCGTCTCTGTAGCTTAAAGTGTACAAGGTTGATCATAATGAAGAAAGTAGATGTTGGCCTCCAGTAGGTTTGATCTGATATTATCAGCCCTCTTCAATCGTGTGCCTGTACTAAGTCCGAGTCAGAGTTACCGACGATGAGGTCCAACTCAGTGTATGACGCGGTGCTCCATCTGTTGTCGTAACGCAGCCCGACTTGGGGTTCCGACAAACTCTGTCGGTGGTTTTTTCCGTCTTGAGGGCTCTGTGTGGACTTGCACTTAGTAATCACATTTTATGATTTCCGTTGCCAGTTCATATAAGGTACAACACAACGACTCAGTATTCTCAAAGAAGGAGACACGATCGCTGAACAAAAGCGCCTTATTAGCCTGACGTTTCGGACTCTCACTCGAATCCATCACGAGGGACAGAGACAGATAGGAGTGGTAAATTGCCCAGGTGTTGCAGTATTTATAGGATGTAGTTGCTAGGCCGTTACATGCCTATCGCCGTTGGCAGCTCCCGAGTGCATCACGGCTCCACTGGCCAGGTGTTGAAGAATGCTGTTGCCGTGCCGTTGTTATGCGCCTGCGCGCTGATCAAGATTATAGATTCCCACGCTCATCGCATGCAATCGAGTTGCTTACGGCCGGATTTTGTCATCCGTCTGGACTCTAACTCTGTTTCCGATTCGAGTGAGAATCCGAAACGTCAGGCTAGTTAAGTTATTGTTCCAACGATCGTGTCTCCTACTTCCTTATCGACCGCCTGCGTAAAATTAACTCCGCAAAGGTGGCCATTGAATTAGTTTGGATTTTCGCCGTTGATTCGGATATATTTTATTAGAAAACATGCGCAAAAATTCTCTTTTGCTTATTTGTTAGCAAATTACCTTTTCTTTGAATTTTATATTTTTAAAAAGAGTATATTTTGGTTTGTAATAAGTTTCTTATTGTGCGATTTTTCAAGACCATGTAATGCTAAATCGTACAACATCGCATTGGAACATTTGTTAATGCTAATCACAAGCTGGACAGAGTGGTCTATATCCATGACGAATTTTTATGAGCCTAATACCCCCTTTTCACAATAGCACCTAGAAATATGTGATTTTCCTTGCACGAAAGTAAATAGCTCGTGTTTTTGAAACCCTGAATTCAAGTGTAACGGCGGGTTGGGTTCAAAATTATCCGGGAATAGAGAATACCGATTAATACTATTTTGTCAAGGAAAAAGGCTTTAGGAAGACGTGATTCGCTATCAGACGGGTAAAAGAAAGAATGTTTTGACATTCTGCGAAATAAGAATTGGCATTGTAATCTTACCAGAGTAATCTTTTGGAATTTTAAACATATTTCAGAATTTTAGCTATGCGCTTGTGCGCCGGTCAGTATTCTTGTCTATTTGGAGACACAGTTATGGATTTCGTTCAAATCCTGACCCGTACTCTACCAGCCTTCTCAAATCTACATTAGAACGCCAAAATAACCCTTAAGTTAAATAAGACTAGTTTATCTTTTGTCAGGCCGCTTTGAGTTCTTTACTTTCACAGATAACGTTTTGTCTGCATGGTCCTCCATTAATCCGTGTTTTCATTCACACCGACCTCCACTCTCCGTCCCTTTCCCACAGATGGTCATATCCCTATCTAAACTTGTTGGTGACATTGGACCAGAATTTGAAACCAGCCTCAGCCTGTTGCACAGCCTGGCGGAGATGGATGTTCAGCGCGCTGGTGGTGGAGGTGGTGGTGCCTATCGTGAACGCTCTGTCAGTCCCTTCGCCACTTCTGGCGGTCTGGCACTCCTTGGGAGCAATGGCAAACAATTCCTCGAGGACATTGACGACTTAATCAAACGCATTCGCACCGTTTTGACGGCCACGGATGAGATGCGGAGGCACAGTGACGACCCAGAGCGTCTTATTGACCTGCAGTACTCTCTGGCTAAGTCGTATGCCAGCAACCCCGTGCTCCGCAGGTAGCGCATAATTTTCTAGTTTGCATGATATGTCTACTTCCAATGATTCAGTAGTATTTTTACGATAATTTACTGTGTTACCTTAGGGCCTGGTTGGAGAAACTGGCTGAATCGCATCTGTCACTCAAGAATATGGCTGAGGTCGCAATGGCCAAGTTGCACATTGCGGCCCTGATGGCTGAGTACTTACGCAAGCGAGGTAATTTGTCATATACGTATTAAATATGCTGGAAATGTGTTACTTGAGCTCTTTGTTTTTTAACTTTGGTCAGTGCGTCGTCTGGTTTTTATCGACTGCTTCATACTTTTTTTAATTTGAGCAGTTTGCATACGACAACCAACTAAACTCTGTGTCCACTGGGATGGGACCCAAACCCATAGGCTTGGCGTCCGCCGGCCTACTATATTTGTCGCAAACAGACGAACAGGTCGTCGGGGCACCTGGGAAACGGCGGCGTTGGAAGGACTGAGACTGATGCATGACATCGAGCGAGAGCTTGTTGGTGTACACATACTGCGATCACGATCCAATAACTCGATCTTTCGACCGGTCGACAGGGACTGCCGGGAGCTCACTGGTGCCTTCTCTGGGATTTTGTTTTTGATAAAACAGACAGTCTATTTGTGAGTGAAGAAGAAGAGTCGAGCACCGGAACACTTTGTTTATTGTCCTGAGCTTTCAGACTCGTACAGGAGTCCATCATCAGAGGTAGTAGCAGCAACAGAACATGCGACAGTTGTAAGGCATGTAGACCCAATCATCGTCCGACGGCGCAAGACTGGAGGTAACTACGCAGGGCTCTGTAAGCCGGCGCCAGATCGATAAATCGATTGACCGAGTTCTCATCCGAGGCCCAGGTTTCAATTAATTCTCGGCCTGCTTTGTTTCCGGTGTGCGCGACTTTTTTGGTGGCTGCGAAGTCAAACTCGTGACCCATTTCGTAGGTGTGAGCGGCCACTTGTGATAATGCGTCGCCTCGTAGTGTATGCGCAATCCGAGCATACGTCCAGTCTGTCCTGTGTAGTTACAAGGACAATTTTGACACGGAATGCGATGCACTACTCCAGTCTATTTCCCTCCTTGCCGTGGCAAGATGAAGTCAGTAGGCCTGAAAGTGGGCGTGGGCGCTTTGGCTGCCGGTTAACACGTGCGGCACACTGCCCGGTTCCTAACTATACGCAAAGGGGCCTTCAAGGAGTGGTACAGTTTCGGCCCTTACTCGCATGAGCATATTTTTGAGGCCGCATTAAATGGAGCCTTTGTAGTCTGGCGCATTCCGAAGGCAAAGGGAATTATTTTGCCATCTGGCAGCCTTCCAAACCATGCTTGTTAGTGTGTTGTGTCGGTCTCGAACGCTTCAGATTGTCGAGTGGCGAGTGAATCTCTCTCCACTTCTATGCGCCAGCTGCTTGTCCGATCCTATCAACCGACTAGGACGACATTGGACGTAGTAGTCAGGTGACGTTGGTCTCCGGCTAAAGTATACTATAGGCTAACACGTGTTATGGCCCAATGTCGCGCCTCCACCCGCCTCTCCGCTGTTTGTCAAAAGGCACCGCATAAGCCACGACGCAAGTGTTAACCCACTGCCTGAGTATCTTTCCAGTATTGGCCTCAATTCGTACTGTTTAATACACCGTTGTCCAATTTTTTATCCAACCGTGAAGAACCCGGCGGCGTCGTGGACTTCCAAATAGAAGTGGCCGACTAAGTGATCTTGGGCCGTGACCCCATGACAGTCATAGATGTACTTCGATAGTTAAGAAGACGTGCTCCGTATGCCGCTCATATAACATACAGTATACGATTTCACGACTCTTGATGCCCATTGTTTCTTTTGTGGTTCCACTGTCCGCCATATTTTGTTCTGAATGGCCTTTTCCTTGTTTTACCTCGCTTCGCAATCCCGTTCTGCCTCTCTCTCTTTTAGGCTGCCTGGATAGTGAGTTCTCGTTTATCACCCAGATTGGGAGGAAAGGTTTTGTTAGGAGGCGCAGCCTTTCCGTTCTGTATTTATTTGCAACTCTACTCCATATGGTTGCATTGCTGCCACTGCTTTGCTCATCACCGCAATGTCCTGGCTGCTGAGATCTACAAGCTCCCTGTTTCAGTAGTCTTCCACTAGGGGGGGGGGCTAAGATGTCTGCGCACACCCACTGATAATTGGAGTACCGCGCTTACAGCTGCTGTCGCCTGTTCCCCTCCCCCTCCTTTGCATGTCACCCTCTCCCCCCCTCCCCACCCCGATGGCTGATTCGCATACCCACAGCCCTATTTGGTAGTCCATGGCTTTCACTGCATTCGCCTCTATCTCTGACTATGCTTAAAATTGCTGTCCTCTCTCCCTCTCAGGCGAGTTTCCTCAGGGCTGTGACGCCTTCTGCAAGGTTTCCACCAACATTCGGCGGGAGGAGACGTGTCAACTGGCCGACCCCTCGATCCTCGAACTCGCTTACAACCAGGTCCATCATATATTTTAGCTCTCCTAAGATTGCTACTGTTATTGGAACTTTTAAGTAGAGCTTTACTTTGAGTGGTATTCAGTCGTCGATCCAGAAGACGGAAGCGAAGGTGCGGACGATTATCAGTAACTCATCCGTCTTGCTACTGTTTGCTTTATGCGCGAAGCGGTCCCAGCACTAGGAATCGAAGAAAAAAAATTGGTTTGTTTTCACCTTCTTTCGGAGTGCCGGCCAATCATCAGCTCCTACCGGTTCGGTGTCATGGATGCGGTGGGTCGATACGCGCTTCCGGTCTGCATATCCTAAGCTGATAAACCGAATATCCGCTTCCCAGTGGTAGTTGGTCGCTCTTTTTCGCAACTGCGGTGGACGCATCCACATTTGCTCCTCACCATCGGGCCATGTTTCATGAAGCGACTGAAGGGAAGGGTTTGTTATGCACGGCTTGAGCGAGTTGTGCTCAAGAAAAAGATTGCGAACTGAGCACGTGCGGATCTCTAGCCGTGTCAGCGAATGAAATTTTGTGAGTAGTTTTACTAATACGTGGAGGTTTGTGGTTGCATGGCCCGCATTTCCTCCGCGGACGCTGACGTGCGCTCGCCAACAGGATGGTGATGATGATGACATTATCCGGCGTGACAATCTTACTTACTTGTACCGGATACGGCTGCGATCATGCCTGACCTAGCCGGCCTCGATAATGTCACGAACTGTACCTCTCCACGCGTGACGATCCGCGGCAGCAGATCTGGACAGCTCAACCCATTCCCTTCGCCAACGACGGAGACCGAAGGTCCAAGAACCACCTCCATGTCTTGACGAACTGTGTCGAGACAGGTTTTGAACTGACCCCTCTTCGACGCCTCCAATGGGTTAGCGGTGCCGGATCGAGGGCAGTAACACTGAGCTCCTGAGGTGGACGACGAACATGCTCGAACCACCTCAGTCGTCTGGGTCATCCTCGTGATGTCGCAGCGAGCGCGGACTGTCTCATTTGAGACGAAGTCGGTAAACTTCACTCAAAGGATGGTCCTTAATCGATGGTGGTCAAATACCTCCAGTATTCGCTCGTCCTCCACGCGTAAAGCCCAGCATTCACAAGGACAGACCGAACAGATGCACGGTACACTCGAATCTTAGTCGCGATGGAGAGGTCACGTCGTATCCATAGGTATTTCCAAAGACTTGAGAAAATCTGGTGGGTAGCATCGATTCGGGAGACACTGTCGTCCTTACTCTGTCCATTAGGCAGCAGCCTCGCCCCGAGGTATTTAAAACTGTCCACTTCTTCAAGTTGACAGCCACCAATCCCGAGGGTCTCCTTCTCCTGGTCAGGGATGCAGCTTGAAAACACTTTAGTCTTCCCAGTCTTTATGAATAAACCGACCGATTTAACGACCTCGTTCACTTGTGACACTATAGACTTCAGGTCATCAAAACGTGAAGCAAGTAGGGCGATATCATCGGCATAATCGAGATCAGTCAGTCGGTGTCCGGATGCAAACTCAACGCCG
Organism: Spirometra erinaceieuropaei; assembly: GCA_902702965.1. Taxonomy (NCBI): domain Eukaryota; kingdom Metazoa; phylum Platyhelminthes; class Cestoda; order Diphyllobothriidea; family Diphyllobothriidae; genus Spirometra; species Spirometra erinaceieuropaei. The sequence continues at coordinate 32,206 of CACRXP010000062.1, forward strand.
TCACTTTCGTGTAGGGCCCTCCCGAAGATCCAGTCAATATCATAGTTGAAAAGAATGGGCGTCAGGATAAAACCCTGTCGAACGCCAGACCGAATACAGAACTGTTGGGAAAGGTTGTTGCGGACCAGGACTCTCGCAGTAGTGGAGCGATAATAGGCCTTGATCATGACGATTATTTTTGATCAAGAGAATAACCGATCAACTAGTTCCTGGAACTCGCATCTTCGCTTGTATCGACGATTATTTTTGCCGGTACACCATCTACCGCCATTATCCGCCACAGGGACTCACCGATGAACGGAATCTAATGAAGCGGCAGAGTAAATGAAGCAGACGGGCGTCGGTTGTTGGTAGCCATAACAAAATTCTAGAATGCACCTCAATGTGAATATCTGGTCTGCGCATCCACGTCCAGCACGAAATCCGGCTTGGTTGGGCGTCGTTCTTGAGACACGCACAGCCTGGAATCGCCTGAGTAGCAACGTCGATGAGACTTATGCGGTGGTATTTCTCGCATCTTGTCTTATCTCCCTTCTTGAGGACAGGTACAAGGATGCCTAAGCCCCGGTCATCAGTAACAACCTCTCCTCCCCATGTTTGCTCAATCACCTCATGGAGCCAGGGCTCCAGAGTGTCAACACAAGACTTGAAGATTTCAGCGGGTATACCGTTCTGTCCGGGTGCCTTTTTGTTGCGTAACTTTCGTATGGCATCGGCGACTTCTACAGAGGGGGGGGGGGTCGCATGGCACTGCATAGGTGGGAGAGGGAAGGAACTCCACTGAAGAGGAGAGCAAAGATGAGGTAGGTTGGGTATCGAAGTTAAGATGGTGCTCGAACTGCTCACGCCAGCGCTCGACTTTGGCCGAGTTGTCAGCAATAAAGCCGCCGTTCATGTCGTAAACAGAGTCACTCACTGTAGTGGGCTTACCGATAGCTTGGCGGATAAGTTGGTAGAGTCTTCGAGTGTCACCAACGTTCGAAGCCTGTTCCATGGAGGTCGCTATTTCAGCCCAATATTGATTCTGGTAATGCCTGGCCGTTTTTCCGTCATCCTCCAAAGTTGGCGGAATCAGTTATCGTTACGAGACCTGACTCGAGCCGTCTGAGCATACAACTGCAGGGTTCTTCCGCTGATCCAGTCACTGCGTGACAATCATTCGAACGTGGCGGTCGCTAGCTAGGCTACTCGACCGACGGTGTTGTGTTCTTATCCACAAAACGTTCGATCCTAAGCTGATGGATTGTTTCTTTGTTCTGTAGGAGGACCTTCTGCGTGACCTGGCGGATGCCGCTGTTGCTCTGGAGTCGGCTGGCCTCTTTGAGGCCCTGCAACCGGTCTACGCTCTTGTAACGCCGGTTTACGAAGCCAGGCGAGATTTTATGGCCCTCTCTAGGATCTACCACCACCTAGGAGACGCCTACAAGGCGATCAACGATGCAGAATCACGAGGCCACCGACTCTTCGCCTCCTACTATCGTGTAACGTTCTATGGGAAGGCAAGTTACCCCCATGCTTTTTAATCTGCTTCGGACTAGTAGCGCTACCCTGTCAGCCAGTGGTTAGAAAATAGTGCTGCTACTTCAGACTTCGCGGGTTTTTCGAAATATGCTATAGCCTCAGCTGCTCTTCGCCCAATTTGCTTATGGGTCAGCCTGCTTTCCCGTAATTAAAAACTTCCCTACCTGAATTCTCATCTAACAGGCCTTTGAAGGATTTTCGGGAAAATCTTTCATCTACCGCACCGGGCCCTGTCAAAAGTTGAGTGTATTTATCCAGTCCATAATGAACGTGCACACGCAGCGGCTGGGTCGGAATAGGGTGCAACTTCTCGCCGATAACTACGTCAGCCTCGATGCCCTCTCCCCCGACAAAGCATACATTCAGGCTAGTCTCCGCCGTCTATTTTACTAACAATAATGTGTTACTTAATAGTGATTCAGTCGTAATAATTGGTGTCATTTAATTATAGGTAACTTTTGTTGAACCCTACGTGCCTGAGACCTCTGACGACGCCCTCACTGCGTTTGAGCGCCAGCACGATGTTCGCCAATTCTTTTTTGAAACACCGTTCATCATGCAGCCGGGTAAGTAGTCTCGTGGCTTTTGTCCAATCATTTAGAGAGGTATGTTGCCGGTACAATAGCCTTTGCGCTCTACCTTCTCCTCCTGCGCCTACCCAGGTATGTCTGTCGAGGCATGTCTTACGGCACCCGGTCCCCGACGCACTGATGACCTTACCGCACAGTGGCTGCGTCGCACCACGCTAACCACCGAAGCCACCTTCCCGCATCTGCGCTGCCGTCTCGAAGTGACCAGTACTCAGGACACAGATTTGTCTCCACTGGATGCTGCCATTGAAGCTATTCAGGTTGGTCTCTGCCCCCCCTGCTAGGCAGCCTTTACATCTCATGCTGAGAGATGACTTTTTGAGTACAAACTTGGCTCCCTTCTTCTAAAATAGGCTGGGAGATCAAAGCACCACCGTCTGAAGCTTGGCCAGTCGTTGGTTCAAGTGACAGCGCGTACCTCTGAAATTGGCTGTCACCCCTTTTATTCAGACCTACTTCTGAATTTGTTTGACTCACGATATGTGCAAGATTTTTGGTTTTCTTGATACTATTTGACGAGTTGAATATTAGTTCATAAACCCCATCTCGCAAGTGTTTTAGCGTACGAGAGCCTCACGTAGGGGATGTCTGGAAAAAGGGGTTTTATGAGTTGAGTTCTTACCAGTCTTACCGAAAGCTTATTGGCCATCCCGTTCCTTATTGGCCTCCTCTTGTGCTGCGATCGAATGAATTCGGAGTTACGTAGTACTTTGAACACAAGTGCTTCTTCTCTAACGGAGTGCTTGAAACTTGGAACGCCCTGCCTCCGGATGTCCTTATGTTTGCTTCTATCGAGGTCCTTAAAAGGAACCTGGATTTGTATAGCAATGTCCGCTAAATTACAACCCGATCTCTGTAACCTTGACAAATACCTTTCAAATACTTGCTATATTTCAGTAACATTTTAAATTGAATGTCTTCTTGTCTCCAACCCATCGCATACGTTCACTGACATCCACCTAGGCAACTTTTGTCACTGGGTGTATTATTTATTTCCCTGCACTCGAAACGACCACTGTACTACTGCTCGTACCACTAACACTCGAGACAGTTTGTTTATCTGTACAGAGTTTACGCTTTTCCGAAGACTTGTTACCTTTATGATACCTTTTCCAGTTTTTGAGATTTTCAGTTGCTTGTAAACAAATAGGGAGTTCAAAGGTGAAGACCTACATTTCACTCAATAAAACTGAATTTAACTGAAGCATATGATGCAAATGTGATTTTCTGGCGTGTTAGACAGTTTCAATCGTATCGTCCCTTTCTTTAAAAGGCCCTACCCGTAAAGTTTCCTTAACACAATTCCCGCCTTTGAGCTCTTCTTGCACCAAGGTGCCCGAAGCGGGAGGGTGTATCCAATCATTTAATGACGCCGTCTATACTGGCATGCCTTTGAATGATCCAGACGACGCTGGTAGTCGCCCGGCTTACGTGCAATCTGCGGCCAGTCTGATACACTTTTATAAACATCCCTAAGTATCTTGATCGATCGTAAACTTTCCGCCGCCGACAGCATTGATGTGTTAGACAATCCGCGCTTCAGCGTCAAGGCAAGAAAACTGCAGCTCACGGCAGGCTTCTTCTACTTTTTTGCTGGCATGGTCTATTTTGAGTACCTCTCACTGAAGCATCTGGTCGTCCCGCTCACGACACTCCCATTTTTCAATTTCTGCCGAGCGTACTGATGTTCACTTTGGGTGTAATACCCCTGCACATACTCTACACAAGACGACACTTTATTCCAGTGTTTATGCGCATGATCGTGTGCTAATTCATTCATTTTGAAACAGTTTTTCTCAAAATTCTCGTAGAGAACTTTCCAGAGGGTCGGGAAAAGTAGGGAGCAACCACAAAGACTGTGTGACATGGCAAAGCATAGCTGCTGTAGCTTTGTCCTGTCTTCTTTTTCCCCACATTCGTTTGATCAAGTTTTGTCCAGCCTCTCTCTCGTAATCCTACCGACATCAAGCATTTCGCTTCGAACAGTATCCGAGAATTGTGGCCGCTGCAGCACGCCCTGGCATCGGTTCTCTTCCACCGCTTGCCCCTAAACCTTCTCTCCGTGCAAGGATATTTTCGAGGGCATTGCTTGTTTTTTTAAAATGCATCCCGACTCTGTTGCCTACCCAACTCACCTGTGATTCTTCCCCTCTATAGATGAAGACCCGGGAGTTGTCGTCACACCTTTCTTTGGCCCCACGAGAAAGCCCTCACTCATGTGAGTTCATCCCGTCACTGATAATTCTTCTCTGTGCGTTTTATTGTGCATGTATTTAGTGTCGGTTACTTGCGAATTCATCGCACAGAGACCGGCGAACCAGTGCCTGGAGCACCAACCTACACCCACCAAGCTCGTCTCAACTGCCCACACTGTCCTCGCACTTTCAGGCACCGCATGGGCCTATTCGGCAACATGCGCATCCACGACGACCTGCGGTAGACAACCGCCGGTTACTATACACATCCACACACTCCCTACCCTCCTCCACCATCACCAACACACATCAACACTCACCCACCGCATGCACCAACTGCCACCTTCCACGCAAGTGGGAAGTGTGCATCTCGACTCGGTCCCCACGCGGCTTCGGCTGCACGGGTGATTTGAGTCCGAGACTATCCCGACACTATATATATATATATATATATATATATATATATATATATATAGATGTTGGAAGGTAGGCATCCCAAGAAATATAAGTCGAAGTGGAATGTGTGCTTCGGGAAAGCAAGTTTATTGTGCAAATTTTCGACGCCGGTTCCCCGAGTCGTCGTCAGGCACAGACGGAAAGCAAATGCGCCAACGCAGTTAACATCTTAAGTACACGTAAAAAATCTCTTA
>CACRXP010000062.1:42927-89919 GCA_902702965.1 Spirometra erinaceieuropaei
TGGGAATGGTCTGGATGAAGAATTCGCCCGCCGAGGGCTTGAAAGCCTTGGCCATAGAGGTCATGGCCTCGAAAGTGACCTTTTCCTTGATTTTTGTGGATTTGACAGACGCCTCGTGGTTGGTGATGAAGATCCACTGGTCACCGGCCTCTAGGGTATCTTCGGGTGAGGGGGGACAGGGCTGCCATTTTTGAGCTTTCAGCACCAACTCTAGGTCATCATCGGAGGTGATGTTCAGGAGGGACATGAGCAAAGACTTCGAGATACGCTGGTAGGTGGTGTCGATCACATAGGCGATGACTACAAAACATGATGTGGAAAGAGGCTCCATATTAGGAAGCATACAGGGAGGACTATGCCAAACATCATTCACATCGCACCTGCTAACGGCTTTGCAGATTGCGCTGGCACAGCCCAATGGTGATTTAAGTGTGCGCCATCAAGTTAGGACGAGTTGACCGTGTGAGAGAACAGTTTGAAAATGGGATAGTTCACTTCTTCCTAGACGGTGTTGGTAAAATGATTATGGACACGGTGCTGGTGTTAGTATCTCAGAGGGGTCTGGTGGCGACTTATACGACACACAACAGAAGTGTCCGCTATTCGTGCTTAGAACGATCATTCCATCCGTCGGGAGATGGCTCGTAAGGTCAAAAATAAGCCGGTCTGTCCCGGCAATTAAAGGCTAGAAGCGCGTTCAAAAATAGCAGGTGACATCACTACAGCATCTCCACAGCCAACCGCGAAATATGTTGGTTGGGTGGGAAGTGTTGAGGTGACATCACCAGGCTCAGTTGGCCATCGATCTGACAAGTCAGTGTCCTGCAAACTAGAATTTTACTGCAGGCCAGACTGCACCAAGAGTCTTGTCTGCATTCGCTTAATCCGCCATGGAAGCCTAGTCAGAGGTGGCCATGCGCGTGCGGCGGTGAGCAGACCGTAAAATATGCGCATTTTATGACTATTTTGCGACTATAAGTACCCCTTAAAGCTAGGACACCGAATCCTGACTTCAGTGGCCCAATACAACAGAAGTGTTGGAGTGCTAATTCTACCACAACAGGGGTAAGACCGGACAAGAAATTCATTGCATAAGTAAATGTAATCAATGCATAGCATGCAGACGGATATGATGCGGTAGGGAAATAAAGATTTCGGGAGTCAAATCCCACTTCGACCTGTACGACAGCAGAGCAGGCAACTCTTTTGGCAGACACAGAATGGCTATCATCCTCTCAGAATAAGCCAACTGTGCACTACTTGCATGGGAATCTGTAAGTGGCCGGATGGATTACGGGATCACTTTATGAGCCCCCTGTTGTCTCTGTGTACGGACAAGCATCGACTGCTGAACAGCGCGATAGAGACCTGCTCGCAGTTAGAAGCGTTATTTGAAGGACTCCTTCGTCGGTGCCTGAAATGGCCGGACTGCACCCAGTGATTCTTCAAACAGTCACCTTATTGGCCGCCGTAGGCTCGGCTTCCGGTACGGCAATGACAAGAGAATAAACTTTGTTGATCGGAACCGACTGTTTTTCACCTGCACGGATCTCCAGCATCGTCATAAATATCTCATGATCTAGTATTCAAACGACGACCATTCGGTCAGTCTCGTCGAATACATTTTAGTTGATTCACGGTTTCTCGACTGGGTGCACGATAGAAGATCGGTATGGCGTCGAAGCTAGCAACGCCTATGGGTCTGACCATGTGCTCGTTCACATACGCCTGAAGGTTCACCTCTCATCTGCACGCAAAATTTCAAGAGCGAAGCGCCTTGATGTCGCGAAACTTCGACAGCCCAGCACCCGTAGGGTCCTGAGAGCAGAAATCCTAAGAGTGGCCAATGGACGTCACTGAAGTCATTAATTAATGGGGCCGTTTAGAGGATTCTTGGATTCCCACATTGGCATCGTGGCGACTGGATCGGCGGAAGAACTCCGCAGCTGTCAGGTCGGGCAACGATGTTTCTTCTCACAAACTCCGGGAAATGACGGCAAAGTCGACTACAGATGGCCGACAGAAAGGCCGGGCTGGTGCAGCGACCTCCACAGGTCAGACCCTAAATGTTGATGACACTCGGAAACTGGACTAAACCATCCGCTAAGTTAGCGATGAGCCTTCGACACTATGTAAATGGCTGCTTCGTTGCTGACAACTCGGCCACGGTCGATCGCTGGCGTGAGCACGTCCAGCAATTCCTCAACTTTGGTGACCAATCCATCACACTGTCGCTCTCCTCTGCAGCGGATTTTTGTCCCTCTATAGACTATGCAGTGTCGTGCGACCCCCGTCTAAGGCCGAAGTCGCCAATGCAATGCAGAGGATGCACAACAACCAGGTGCCCAAGGCGGACGGTATTCCCGCTAAAACCTACAAGTCTGGCGCTCTGACTTCATGAGCTGATTGAGAGATCAGGGAGAGATTAGGTATTTCCTAATGACAGGCACCCAGGCATTCTTGTGCCCCTCATCAAGAATAGGGATAAAGTAAAAGGCGAGAACTACCGCGGTATAAGCCTTACCGACGTTGCTTTTGTTCTGCAGTAGCCCTGCTTCAGGTGCCTACGACAACGCCGCGCCTCTTGAGAGTACACATACGTGTACACCAGTGTCAGTCTAGTCCTCGTCCAGTCACAGCTGTCCGAACCAGTTAATCAACTTCAATACCGGATCAGATGTGTTCTCGCGTATGATGCACTCTCCACCGTCACTCGAGACGCCGTTAGCGCGGTGCCGGACAAGTCCTTTTGTCCAATCGACAATCAATTTCAGCCAGTTCTCCGATTTTACTGTACGCCACACAGTATCCTCTCAACTGGCCTAAAGGTCATAGCGATCAGGGTCCCTCTTTGGTTTTAGCTCCTACGACAGTCGCCAGACAATTCCAGACTGTGCATTACTAGGACAAAGCCCAACCAACTCGGATTCCGAGCTATATACGAAAGCGAGAACCTGATACTCACACTGAAAGGCAATCTGGAATTCCGACATGACTACCAGCAACCGGTGGCCGTCCGTTTTGTTAACTTCACCATCGAGTTCGGTTCCGTCCATCATGAGTCCCTGTGGAGGATAATGGGACTAGATGGTGTGCGGACCAAAATCGTCACCATGACCAAGGCTTACAATCCCTTCACCACTGCACGAGTTCTCGTCCACAGCAATCTCACCTAACCGTTAGATATCCCATTTGGTGTCTGACAAGGTTGTATCCGGACGCCCATCCAGTTTAACGAAGCCAATGACTGAATTCTCCGAAGGACCTTATAGTTCTGACGGTATGGAGTTTGCATCCGGACGCCGGCTGACTAATCTAGACACCGCTGACAATATCGCTTTGGTGATCCACACTCTTTGGTGCCATGGGTGAATTAAGTCGCTACTTCGGTTGGTCTAACCATAAACATTGAGAAAACCAAATTGTTTTAGAGCCGCATCCTTAACCAGAATGCACCTCTCGGGTGTGATGCTTGTCACCTTAAAGAAATAAGCAGTTGCAAACACCTCGGGGTGAGGCTGGTGCCCAATATGCAGGGTAAGGCGACATTATATATCGAATCGGTACTACTGGCAGTTTTCTCAGTCGCTAGAAACCACCTATGGACGCTACGCGACATCTCTATAGTCACGGAGATCCAAGTGTATTGTGCATCCGTCCGATTAGACCGCCTTTACGGTTGTGAATGCTGGGTTTTGCGCGTGGAAGATAAGCGAATACTGGAGGTATCTGACCACCGCTGCATGACGACCACTCTTCATCTTAAATGAGGAAATCCGCACTCGCTGCGACGTCGCGATATTACACGCCATCGAAGAAAGACGACTGAGGTGGTTTGGACACGTTTTCCGTCCTCTGTCTCATAAGCCCAGTTATACTGCACTTGGTCCGGCGCCGTTGCCCGCCTGGAGGAGTCAAAGAGGAGGTTAATGAAAGGCCTGGCTCGACACGATCCGTTAAAACATGGAAGTGGTTCTCGGACCTTCGGCATTCGGTCTTCGTCACTGGGGAAGAGAATGGATCGAACCGTCCAGATCTGCCGCCACAAATCTCATGCGCGAAGAGGTACAATACGTGAAATCATCGAGATCCGTTAGATCGGGCATGGTCACAGTCGCACCAAGTAAAAGTGGAAAATAAAGGGCGTAGTAGCTAACAAAATATGAGTTCTGTGAGAGACCCTGTCATGCTCGGCCATCGTAGGTAACGAGAGTTAACGCTGTCCAGACGATGTGGTGGTGAGAAGAAAGGTCAGTGACTGGGCTAATGCCCGTCTCCAGCTGCACCAACACCGTTTATAATGGAACTTGAGTGTGAGATAAATGAGCTGAACCCTGCGTTTAGTTCTATCGTTGCAATGCAACTCAAGCCAGATCGCCCCATCCGTCCCCAGCAACAGTTTGGCCTTACTAAAACGCATTTTACGGACGAGACCAAGACGTTTGTGGTAGCCGGCAGAGCTAGAGGCAAGTTCTTAACGTAAGACATGATGAATTTGGATCTAGAATGATAACAAAAACACAGGAGCCCGTCGTTAAAAGGTCGAGGATTGTCACTAATAACATCCACGTCAATAAGGCGTGGTACTAATTAGTGCAGTGTATGATGCAAACAGCACTTACAGCTACGAACAGAACTCTCCCAGTCGGAGATACTTCCGGCGACCTCGGGGTTTTCTTCGAGAGCTTCCTGATGAAGTAAATGATGTGAAAACAAACTCACCCAAAACTTGTGAAATTGACAGGTTTCCAGAAGGTTACCCAACTCGACAATCTTGCATAGCGGTTCTTCCATTAACTAGGAGGATATACTTTAGATAGCGGTCTTACCCTGTCAGTTTGAATAAGGTATTTGCACAAAGTGATATCAGTATATGGGAGATTCGCAACTGCTTTAAGCAGAATAAGCCTGACGGCGTCAACATTGAAAAGTTCCGGATTAAATTGGTACCTTTAAAAGAAGTCATCTTAAGCTAACGGGGCTTACAATCGAAGCATAGCCAAGTTGGCTTCAAAGTCGTATTCGTTTTCCTTGATCTGCCACGCCAAGTGTTTTTCCAAAAGCGGGAGATGTTTTGGATTGTATCTAAAATGTTAAGATTACAAAAAAAAATGCAAACCCTTCTATCCCCTGTATAAGACGGTGAATGCGGTCTTTCGGGTCGGAAATCTCCATATTTTTTAATGTACAAGACGCGTGGAGACACACACAACGCCACACCAAAGTAACAGGAGCTACAGCCGCAGAAACGATGTATTCAGTTTAGATTTTAGAGGAGTGTCAGAAATATAAATCTTGGAGTTTGTAAATGTATGTGGTTAAAATTTTAAACTTCTGACTATCAAATAGTAGGGCAATTTTTAAACGAACATCATAAGTGGGTCATTGCGAACCTAATATCTGAGGTTTTAGAGAACAGCAAGACGATCGGCGATTGTTAAAGACCATTCAGTATATAAGATGTGGAGAACAACACAGGATATGACAGCAGGGTCATAGACCACTGTCGACTGCTAAGCATAAGAAACCCAAACAAAACCAAATAGCAACAAAAACCTGTCATACAGCGAAGGCAAGTGGTTCAGGCCTGACAGAACCCTCCATACATTGTTAGATAAGTATAGAGATGATGGCAGGCATTTTTCCTTTTTTTAGGTTGAAGGATGTACGTATGTTCTCTACTGCTCTCTCCACGCTTTACTGAAGTCCTGAAATTTTCTGTACTTTTATTCAAGTAGTCTAAAATACGCATAACAGCCGGTTTGGGATTGCGAAAACGGGTGTTTCATGTCGCCATGCTGCATAGTGTCACTCGCACATTGATTTCGCTTATGTGTCTCAATCTTGTTTAGTTTATTTCAACGATGAGTACATACTCCTCGGTCGTATTTCACCGGATGGGAATCTACACGGGCAACAAGCTCCACTAACTTATATCATCTCGGCACTTTTTGGAATTTACCTCGAACATTCATCACGCCACAACGAGTGAAACGGGAGAAGGCTTCATTGTTGATGAGTCTGCGCAAATATTTGCCTTTGCCACTCTTCTCAAACTTTGTCGCTGTCGTTTTTTGTATGAAATTTATTTCTCTCCCCCCCCCCGCATAGAATTTAGTCTTTTACATCAATAGTAGTGAAAATCCGATTCCCAGGTGGCATATCAAAAGAAGAGTGGGCGTTCACCGGGAGGGGTTTATTTGAGATCCGACGTCCATACCACAGGCCCCTGCGGTCGGAACGCTCAGTGACCTGCTACGTCAAAATTACGACGGGAGCGATGGCCAGCTCACAGCTCAGGATCTCATAGAACTCATCGGGCACTGCCCCAAGACATTCTTTACCTTCGAAGGGACCACATGCGAGGAGATCAAGGGCACTCCAATGAGTTCACCAATCTCCGGACTCATTGCCAAGTTTTGGGCACGCTACGTTGATGACATCTTCCTGATCATAGACCAGGATAAAATCAACTACTATGCGGAAGTACTGAACTCAATCATGCCCGATCTACAGTTCACGATGGAAGAGGAAGTCGAGGACAAACTTCCATTCTTGGTTGTTCTCGTCTGTCGCCAACCAAATGGCGAACTAGCGACGTCGGTCTACAGAAAACCGACGAACACGCTGCAAATTCTCAGCTACAACACAAACGAAGCTGTGTCCGCACGCTGTACCGACGGGTGGAAACTCATTGCAGCACGCCAGCCGCCAAACTGAATGAGATAAAGCTCCTCCGAGAACTTTTCAGAGCCAATGGCTATCCGCGGGCATTCATTGAACGAAGCCGGAGACAGCCAAAGAAACGGAACGAGGAGCATAGTCAGCCAAACTCGTGGCGGAGCATTCCGTAAATTAAAGGGGTCTCCGAAGTCGTGGCTCGATCACTCGCGCCACTCGGAATAGGTGTTGCCCACAGGCCTGACTCAACAATCCGCCGGCAAGTGATGCGGCCGAAAGATCCCATCCCTAAGCAGGAGATGTCGGCCGTTGTCTGCCGACTTCAATGCAGCTGCGGAAGGTGCAACTACTTTGGGGAAACCGGCTGACGGCTGCAAACGCGAATGCACGAGCATAAGTTGGCCGTGCGAAGGTTGGACCCAAAGTCGGAGGTAGCAACCCATGCCGCGCAAATGGGACACATCTTCAACTTTGACGCCGTTGAGATTGTGGGCCGGGGCGGCGATCACACAACAAGGAAAGTGCAAGAAGCCTGGATGTCCACCGACCGCTCTGTCAACCGCCACATCAATTTGCCTCCCCCTTACCTGACTTTACGAACCTTCTTAGCGGGGGACAGTCACGGCGCGGGAAAATCGGGGCCGTCAGTCATCACCGCGGCCGACGGGGGCGATTCAGGTCACGGTGACATGCGGGTTGGATGCAGCCACACAGGCGGCATTGGCGGATCACGCATTGGACAAAGGGCGCCATAATAAGGAGTGCTGTGCACAGGACCTCCCAGTCCCTGAAGATGGGTAGACGAGTAAACTACCCGAAACGTCGGATCTCAAATAAACTCCCCCGGTGAACGCCCACTCTTCTTTTCATTTAGTCTTTCCTGTGTCCATCGTTCCATTGTGTTTAGCTGTTGTTTTCACTAGAATCCACTTATAGATATATCAACGTTTTAGTACATAATTCAGTATATATATAAGGGATAGAGGCAGAGCCTTGGAAAACCCTAATTACAGAGAGACGTATGAAAAAAAACATGCAGATATTCACATAGCAATTACGCCAGTCATTGATATCATGTAAATGTTTGATTATCAAGCATAAATTTATCTAGTCTTCTTTCGAAAGTCTCAACGTTTTCCGCTAAGACGACGGAGTTCGGAAATTTGTTCCATCCCTCAACCAGCCGGTGGGAGAAAAATTTGGCCCGCAACTCGAGTTTGGCATATTTCGTCTTCAATTTGTACTGGTGCCCTCGAAGATTTGTCGTCCGCTCCAGCTCGAAGAAATCGTCAAACTGAAGAGCACACTCTAGCCCTCGGACGATCCTGAAGGCCATGATCATATCCCCTCTGTACTGCCTATAAGAGAGAGGAAATATTTTTAGCTTCTCCAGCCGTCTCTCATAAGGTAAGCAACTTAATCCGCCGACTAGCCTGGTAGCTCTACGTTGTACGTTCTCCAGTAGGGTGTTATCTTTTTTCGTCCAGGGACACCATGCCTAGACACAATATTCCAACATTGGTCGAACGTATACACCAAATACACGGCCGAAAAGTTCTTCATCAAAATTGACGAAGGATCTTCTAATCGCGCCTAGGATACCCATAGCTTTCTTTGATACCTTGGCGCAGTGAGACGATGGTTTGAGAGTTCACCTCATCCGCACACCGAGGTCTCTTAACTCGTTGACGGATTCGAGTTGGTGACCTCCTATAAAGTACTGAGATTCAAATCTATACGGCTTCCTGTTGCTCGAACGTAATCGGATAAGTTGGCATTTGTTACGATATAGGCCAAGACGCCACTCATCACACCATTGTTGCAAACGATTCAAATTGTCTTGTAACTGTACAGAGTCTTCCGGCTTCTCTATTGATTTCCACAATTTGAGATCGTCAGCAAACATTACACGCTCGCAGTTCAGACAGTCCAGGCAGTCGTTCACATATATAAGGAACAGAATTGGACCCAGAACGCTTCCCTGCGGAACGCCGCTTTGAACGGATGCCCATTCCGATTTAGCGTTTCCGATACACACACGCTGAGATCTGCCCGTAAGAAAATCGGCTAGCCATTTCAAAAGATTTCCATTCACACCCACTTGACATAGTTTACATATAAGTCGTCTGTGTGGAACACTGTCAAAAGCCTTTTTGAAGTCAATGTACACGGCGTAGACTGATAAGCCCATGTCGATTGATTTCGTGCAGCTCGCCATGGATACTAGGAGGTTAGTGAGACAGGATCGACCCCTTCGAAATCCATGCTGATGTAAACTGAGCAAGTTGTTTTCTTCGAGGTGCCGCATCAGCTCCGTTTTTATTACTTTTTCCATCAACTTGCAACAGATACTTGTGAGACTCACTGGTCTGAAACTATTTGGGGCTGTTCTCTCGCCACCTTTATATATTCGAATGCGTGTACAAGACTGAATTTTGAGTTGCTACCTTTTTCACACAGAGAGGAAGCCATTTCTGAGTATCAGGCGCTACTTTGTCTAGCGCACTTTGATGAATTAGTACCATCTTAGTGCCCAATAATTTTCGTGATTTGATGGCACGCTGAGAGATTCGTCCTTCTATATGGCGAATACGCGTGTTTACTCAATGCCTTCACAGATGCGTGTGTGTGGACAATTTTCTAAATCATGAGAATGGCCTTGTAGGATACCTCTGTGTCTTCTATGGGCTCGTTTCCTCATACTCGTGAAATGTTTGGTCCGTTCTAAGATGAGTTCAACTCGAGGTCATTCAGCCTAAAATACCCCTAGTAGCAAACTATATCGAGTAGACATATAATAGATATCTATTTATCGAGATTCATATATCGACTGGATACCTATTTTGTCGCGAAAATAGATATATATTAGATATCGATTTATCGAGATACTACGCCATCGGCGAAAATGGGGGGGGGATAATTTGCTTAACCCAATGCCCTTTTCTACCCTCCATCCATTCCTTGTCGTATGTTTATTCCCCCCGTTTACTCAGAGGTACTTTGGAGACGGTTATCGTGGAATATGTTTATTTAAAAATTAAATTAACATGTACAATGGTTTTCTGAACCCCTTCTGTGCTCACACTGTTCACGCAGGCGGGGAATCAGTCGAAGATCCAGGGATATTGTCTACAAGTGATAATTAGTTAGTGATAAACTGCAATCAATTTACTACTGTCATCTTGGGTCATTTGTGAATTGTTCTTACGCTGGACACAACTGTCGAGCGACCTTTTCAGGCGCTTGGTAAGTGTTGATTCTAGGTCAGACAGCTTTACGCTTGCATCGGTATTCCACGCGTCGAAGACCTCTGCATGTTGTAGAGTTTTAAGTAACGGCAGACTTACCAAGTATAACCTCATACAGTTTTGAACTGCTGAGGCTCTCTTTCGTCTTTCGGCCTTTGAAATTAACATGCAGGCTTATTTCATCGTCGAAGACAGCGAAGAAAATTCGCTTGACGAATTCATCAATATTATGCCCTCCTAGGCATGTTATGAAGGAAGTCTAACGCAAATGGGTGTGAATAACACGTTAGCATATCAGCTGGTTTCGAAATTCCTTGTCCAATAATCGGACATTCAAATTACGAAACTCGGCGCCCGATCGTATTTGATGATCAGCCGGTTCGTCGGCAGCTGAGAAGCTACCGGTCCCGAAGTTATAGCCTGCCGTGGAATCATTGATTCCAACAGCCGCTAACGGCCAAGTAGTTTGCGGACTGTCTCCACCAGAATGTCCAGCTTCATAGACTGTGCCCGCATGTGTTTACAAATTAGCAGCAGCATTTCTTCCTGATCATTCACTTTGGGCAGTGTTGTCGGGGTGTTATCACCCAGGGGGATGTTGCCGAAAGAGAGGTATAACAGCGTTATTTTGCATAACTTACTGGCGATGAAATGCCTTCACCTTCCAGCAGGTAGATCGCCTCATTAATCGCGGACCTCCTTTGTCGGGCCGGTAGTTGGCCTGTTGGAAGTTGGCTCATCTTAATGCCTACAAACGCACATGAAAGAAGGTGAATTAAATGCTAGCATGATGGCCACTTCTTCCCTGCAGTGCTCGCAAACCACTCACTAGAATAACTGTGCGTTTGTAGGGTTCACGAGCACTGATGCACGAGCGGTATGCAGGGCAGCACTTGTTCTCATTAACCCCTTGTTAAATTCTTTGGGATTTCGGCCTCGACGCCAAGTGTCCTGAGTCCTTTTACGGTTATCGCCGATCGATGAACACAAAATCATCGGTCGTACTTAGGGTTCTGGCAGGTCGGCGGGTGATTCACATAGACGAGCCAGTCAATTAACCTTGAATTTAAAAAATCTAATGATGACAATATTAAAACGTGTCTAACGAATGAAATGGATCCAAAAACTGTGTAGAAGCAACAGTTGTTGCAAAATGGCTACTAGAACAACCCCCCCCCCTTCAGCATAGGCCAGAAACCATCGTAAAGAAGATGCCAGGTGGCAAATGTGGTGGCAAAAAACAGGGATAATAAAATTATCATAAAATTGCATTCGAAGTTTGCTATGGGTAGTAAGAAGTTTAAATGCCATGAAGTAGCAGCGATAAGAGCCTCCGGGGCCAGGTAGTAGTGTTGAACGCGCAGTCGTCGACGAAAGGCAGGTCATGCAAGGTAATGTAGATAGGTGCGTGGGGGAACTGCATGCGCCTGCTGTTCAGAAGATGCCCATCACCTCGGCAGACGATGCGTATCCCAGGGCGCTTATTACGGTGGACGTCAATCAGCACGGCAAGGAACATGGAATTGGAGAGAGTGGGAGCGAATACACAATCCTGTTTCATTCCATTGGTAATCGGGAGTCTCTTGAAGACAGTCCGGTTGTCCGCGCGCGCGCCACCATATCCTCGTGGAGCTGGCGTAATACGTCCGTGAATCGCTCAGCACAGCTGAATTTCTGCATCATTTTTCATAGTCTTTCGCGAAGGCATTGCCTATTACCCTTAAAATATAGTGACCTATACTGACTCACCGCGTGGAAGGTTTTCGTCAAGTCCACGAAGTAGGTGTAGAGGTATGTTCGCATCGATTGGCACGTCTCCTGTAGTTGGCGATCTGAAAAGACCATGCCAGTGGTGCTCCGGTGTCGTCGGGAGACAGTTAGATTTTCGACTGAAGTCCCTGCCTGTGGTGTCCGTTGAGGCGGTTTAGGAAGATGCAGGCGACGGTCTTCCCAGCGATGTTGAGCAGCGAGATGCCTCTGTGAGTGTCACAGAGGTGTCGCTTCCCTTTTCTCCTGTATAGATGGACGATGATCGCGTTGTTGAAATCCTGAGGGACCTGTCCTTATTGCGACATCTCATAGAAGAGTGCCGTGAGGTGATCCACCAGCCGATGGTCGTCGTGAATGTAGATTTTGGCTTGGATTGCATCGGTACATGATGCCTTCTTGATGCAGAGTTGTTGCATGATGCGAATAATTTCTAGGAGGGAGGGGGAAGATCTAACTCGATGTTGATTTCCGCTTGAAATAGCAGGTTGCTGTAGCCGTCGGGGATTGCGGAGGAGCGTTGAACCATCGGAGTTGAGAAGCAGTGCGGTTCCTTTGGTTGGGGAACAGTAAATCGCCTTGATCGCTGCGAAGAAGATTCCCGTTTTATTACGGCCGGTATACTTCAGGATCTCCTCGGCCCAGCAAACCATCCAGGCGTCCTGCATTTATCGCAACCGTTGCCGCACAAAGCGGCTGCATTGACAGAAGGCCGATTTCTTAGCATCATTCGGAAAATGAATATAGGCACTATGAAGCCTGTTCCATTCGGAAAAACGGTTGCTGAATGCAGTTATGTCCATCTTGTAGCGCGCTAGTTCTCGGTAACAAGTGCCGTCTTCCGCTCCAATAGGTCACTTGGATGGCCTTGACACCAAAGATTAACGCTCGCCCTCTTTATAGTTGCAACCAGGGGCCCGCAAAGCGCGTCAAAAGTGTAATCACAACAAAATCTGTCAGTTACGAGGGCGAGTCGTGTACTGGATGCGCATATATTCTGCTGAAAGTCCAAAATTTCGAAAACGAGATGGCTGCTTCACGCATTCTCGTGCCAGCGAACCACGATGGGCAAAACACGTTGAACAGCGCAAGAAATAGCAAGACAAAGGCAAAGAGCAAAACGCCAAAAGAGCCCAAGAACATATATGTGGTAAACCACAGTTCAAGGACGTGGATAACCATGACGATGGAATAATAACAACGGAGTCTCTTGTTTCTATGGCACGCAACCGATCCGGACCATCAAATTCTCCCAGTCATTCTGTATTTTCAATAGAACCCTCAGTTGAGAGTGAGGAAACAAGCTAGTGGCAAGGTGGAATAGGTAAGCACAACAACTACATCAGCTACATCAGCTAGACCGATAACTTCTATTGTCCAACTGGGTGCTGTAAGGTCTACAGCTAAGTCACCCGTGGCTTGGCGTCAGAACGGTGAAACTCGAAAATTGAATCAGACTCCGACCCAAAAGATAGGTAGTACAGTTCCGTTTAGGGGTACGACGTCTTCTCTTAGATCTAACAAGTCTGTTCAGCCCAGCACGTCTACAAACCTCGCAGCTCCAATTATATCCCCGAATAATTCTCTGTCCTGCGTACCGGTTACTTATCAAAGCCCTACTATATATCCAGCAAATAATTCATACATGAATTGCCCTAAATCATTTATGCCCCAACCTAGTTCAGGCTTCCCAAAACTTAAGGCCAATTGCACTCAGGTACGTCAACCTATCTCCTTTGACTTCCAAAATAGACCTGGTTTCCCACCATTTCATTCTTTTAGTGGCCTACCCTCACCCATTAGCCCCTACTTTCCTTCTAGCCTCTCTCCTCCTCCCCTTCCTCCACTATTTAACTACCAACAAGTCTGTCCATGTTCTAACTCCCCTAGCATTCCAATGTTTGAAAACTATATCCCCACCTCCATTAGGTCTCATACTCAGCCTTCTCTTGTTGAATCCCCGTACGTCACTAACTCGAGACTAACTGGTACTTATTCTCCAAGTGCCATTAATTCAGAGCTTACATATCCGCCTCCAAATTTTTTTTAAATACCGTCGAAAATAGCATTGTCGTTCGAAACACATTAGATATTATATTATTGAATGCCAGGTCTGTTATAAACAAGATGGCCCAAATCAGAGCCATTGCTCTGGAAATGACGCCTGATATTATATGTGTAACAGAATCTTGGACACATTCTCTAATTCCTGACTCTGCCCTTCTCATAGATGACTTCGATTTTTACCGCCAAGACCGCACGACTAGGCGTGGGGGTGGTTGTCTTCTTTATCTTAAATCCTACCTAAAGCACTCTCCCTATTACCTGGATTTTTTCCTCATTTACGGGAAGCTTCTGCTTTGCATCTGTTATTCTCTCGCCGCAAAGAAAGGCAACTATTGGCTGTAGCTACAATCCCCCAAATTCTTTAGCCAGTGATGATCCTCAACTCTGTGAAATCTTTAAATTAATTTCGGAAGCTGCTTTCGATGTTAAAATAATCACTGGGGATTTTAACCTCCCTGAAATAGACTGGGTTTCCAATTACTGCCCACCCAGATTCCAGCCCTTTCAAGATATTGTCAATTTTTCTAATTGGTCCCAACTGGTGCGCTCTCCAACAAGAGATAATCACATTTTAGATCTAATCTTTACCAATGACATTGCTCCTCTTTCTGTTGCTTTAAAAAAGGACCTCTTTGACAGTGACCACGTATTAATTCATTGTTGCCTACCGCTTGCCTTTTCAAAAAAGACAAGCACCGTTCAGACTTTCATGAACTACGACTGCGTAGATAGCGACTTAATAAATAACTATATGAGATCCTTGGATTGGTGTGGCTTCCTCACTTGTAGCGATGTAACCATTCTTCGTGATGTCATGTCCAATGTTTCCAAGGACATTCTAGAGTTTGTGCCGCGTAGATATCTCAAGCCCAATTCTTCAGATTCCCTTGTTCCTCATTTTCTTCAGAATAGACTAAAAAGTTGAGGCGACAACTGCGTGACCCATCCACTAGTTCCTTATCTGTTCATCTTAGAATCACAGAGATATTTGAGATGGCCTCAAGGTTGCGCCTAGCGCGCGGCAGGCAAAGAGAATCAATTGCTCTCAGTGGTTCGAACCCTGGCAAATCCGTCGCTAACATCTTCCGTCATCGGTCCTCCTCTAAGCGTGGTCATGAACTTCCACCCATGCAAAATGATAACAAAGCCTTACTCACCGATGACACTGACAAGGCGGAGTTGTTTAGTGCTTTCTTTGCAAAACACCTTGCTACCGAGTCCGATCCGGTCCCTTTCTTTCGATCACTTTCAGATAGGACACTGAGTACAATTGATGTCTCCTCAGATCTCATTAAGAAACACATAAGCCGTTTGAAATACTCACACTGCTCAGGAACGGACGAGATTCCGAATTCGATTACTAAACAAGCCTCCGACCTTCCCATATTGCTCAGTCATTTATTCTCGGTTTATATTTCAAAAGGATTGTTTCCTGAAACATGGAAAACGTCAATTATCATTCCCGTTTTCAAGTCAGGATCTCGGTCCGATGTTAATAACTATCGGGGCGTGCACAAAACGCCGTCTCTAGCAAAACTTCTTGAAAGGATTATTTTCAATGAACTTCTTGACTTCTGTCTAGCTAATCGACTTCTGAGCTCTAGTCAGCCTGGATTTTTACCTGAACGATCCTGCGAAACATGCCACTTGACTTTTCTTAATCTTATCACTTCTCTTCGTAATGAGCGGCAGTCAGTGGTAGTTATTTACTTTGATCTTAGCAAAGCCTTTGACAAAGTGCCCCATAGACGTCTTTTAGTAAAATTGGAAACTCTCGGCATCCGGCCGCCTCTACTCGACTTAATCAGGTCCTATCTGTCCAACCGATATCAGAAAGTCATGGTCGGAAATAGCTACTCGACACCCCACTCGATCACGAGTGGCGTACTTCAAGGCACGGTTCTGGGTCCGCTAATCTTCCTTCTGTACATCAATGATATTTCGACTGAACTCGGAAATTCGCAAACTTTTACTTATGCCGATGACCTCAAGTGTGTTTACTCATACTCTAAGGACACCACAAATGTTTGTGTTGAAAAAATTAATGCCGATCTACTACGCTTAAGCAGATGGGGTTCGACATGGCAGATGGAGTTTTCATCATCCAAGTGTAGTTTCATGTCTTTTGGTCCTACCAAACTTCATGGTCCCATAATTTTTCAGAATAACCCACTCTCAAAATGCCTCACCATCAAGGACCTAGGTCTAAGTTATACAAATAAACTTGCTTTATCACCTCATGCAGATAGAATCTCTGCCAAAGCCGCGCAGATATGTGGATTCATATCGCATAATTTTTTCCTTCCGGAAATGAAGCTAAGACTTTATCAAATGTTTGTTCTTCCAGTCCTCGAATATTGCTGTCCTTTCTTCGGTTTAATGAACGCCTGCGACCGTAATAAAATCGAAAATGTTCAGAGGGTTTTCACCTGGAAACTGTTCTCTCAAGCTTCGTCCAGTATTTCTTATACTCAGAGATGTCAGCTGGCGAACATTAAGTTTTGTGAGTTAGAAGACTCGAAGCTGGCCTTTGCTTCCTCTTTCGCATCAACTCTAGCTCCAGTCTTCCGCACATTGACACTCTCACTCTGAGAGATCGGTCTTATATCACGCGCAACTCCTGCATGATGATTCCGCCGCCTCTTTGTACTACATCTAAGCGCTCCCTCTTCTTTGCTTCCAAATATGCCTTCCTTTGGAATAATCTTCCGCCTGAAATTAGATTATCGCCTAGGTTACTGGTATTCAAGTCGAAATTACGCAACCACCTTACACCGGAAAGCATAAAGGCACTGTTAACGGTATCATTCCCGAACACTCAGATTCTTGACTTCGAGAAGGGTCCTCCTGGGATTTAGTGGTAGATTAAGTGCTAACTCTTAATTATATCATTAGAAACCCCTGTTTTGAATTGGTTTCTAAATCCACTGCTATCACTCCTCCCCCATAGCGACGATTTTCGCGGTTTTTGATGTCATCTCCCGCATTCCGACCTCATGCGGTCTGTCGACGCTCACGGCGGAACCCTCAGTATTCACTGTCTACTAGTAGTTCGGTCGTACCTCCCTTCCTCACTGCTCGGCTGAGCTCAAAGCGTGCTGTGGCCGATCGCATCTCGGTTCCTCTCGTCTGGCCTCTTTGACGCGGCGTACCAATCAGGCCCAGACGATCTCAATTGTGAATCCCGTATACAATACCATTTGCAAGCCAGTCCTGTCTGACCCACATTCGTACCCATCAAGGCGGACATTTATTGCTCCCCTGACGATGACCGACAACATTCCGTTATATACCGCCACCTACAGGCCAGTCCTGCTCGCTTTTTTCTGTTATTATTGTTACGGAGGGGGTTTTTTTCTCCTGTAAAATCAATCCAATCATTTTTAACTTTTTGTAAGGAGTTTTTTTTTCACCCCTCAATCATCATGTTTCTCAATGAACTTCTAATTCAAAAACTATGAATTGCATTTTTTAAAGATTCGGCATACCTCGTCTAAAACTCGCATGCAAATTTATTTTAACTTGCTTTGATGGGACCCCGACGGGTCTTTAATAAAAATTATCTATCTATATGGCGAATACAGATGGCTTCGCCATGAGCGTCGATGGAGCGCATTCTGTGAGGGCACGATGCATGAACTGAAAAATTGGAATAATTAACATTTTTGGTGAGGTATCTTGCGAGGCGATACGACTCACAAAGGTAGGAAATGTGAACAGATACGGAAAGTTAATGGCGGCGTCCTAAATTTCCGGTTGCCCTTTCTCAGTGTCATAGAGATAGTTGTCCCGGAAGGATGAGGAAAATAAAAGTTTACTAGAGTCAGTATTCATATAAACGCGTAATCTTCTCTTAAATGTGTGTAGAGTATCTGAAGATCTTATATTTATTGGAAGTTTATTAAAGAGGAAAGTATATCTGGAAGCGAAAAACAGCGAACGCTTAGACGTGGAGGAAGTATAATCAAGGAAGAGTTGCGAAGATTGTGCAGGCGACTACTAGGAGTAAGTGCTGAAATTCGAGAAAGATTTGAACTATTATTGATGCGAAAGAGGAGACAGAAGCCTGCTTCTAGTCTTTGAACCCATAAAAATTTCAAGTTACTTAGCTGACATCTGTCTGAGAAGGAGATATTGGGATGTTCCCTATCTAAAAGATTTTAGAAAAACGTCTTTGGACATTTTTAATTTTTGAACGACTAACCGCCACCTACAGGCCAGTCCTTCTCGCTTTTTTCTGTTATTATTTTTATGGAGGGGTTTTTTTTTCTCCTGTAAAATCAATCCAATCATTTTTAACTTTTTGTAAGGAGTTTTTTTTCACCCCTCAATCATCATGTTTCTCAATGGACTTCTAATTTATAAACTAGGAATTGCATTTTGTAAATATTCGGCCTACCTCGTGTAAAACTCGCATGCAAATTTATTTTAACTTGCTTTGATGGGACCCCGACGGGTCTTTAATAAAAATTATCTATCTATCTATCTATATAACTGGAGTATAAAACTCAAGACGACTGCGGTGGGTCTACTGAGACCTTCAACTGACAAGGCAGACAGAAACAGAATAAATGAACCCCTTGATCGCCAGCATTGCGTAGTCGTCCATGGCCTATCGGAGTCGAATGCTCCTGCCCCGAAAGAGAGGATTTCCGCTGACCTTGATAGGTTTCAGCACCTACTGAACAAAATGCTTAATTCAAATGAAAAGGTAACCATTCGCGCAACCTTCAGGATCGGAAAGAATGTGAGCGAACAGTCGGGAACTGTGCGGCCATGATCTCTTACAATTATTTTGGGGCAACGAAGAAGGGGCTAGCTTAGTTTTGCCCAGGAAAATCATCCTCCGAAAACCTCACGAGAAAGATTTTTCAGCCGGACAATTCTCCAGCGGGACGTCTGAAACGCCGTGAAGTCGTCACGGAGCACAAAAGGGGACTTGCAACTGTAGAAAGCAAATTGGCTAGTTTCAGCAGACGAGTGATACAAAGGGATACGATGTTGCTCCTGAACCAGCAAGTCATCATGCTTGCAGCAGCAATATAATATTGACAAACCCGATACAAATTGAACGAAGCACTGGCCACAGAATAGCATTTGGTGTCAGTTAACGACCGTTGGGCATAGCCAACATCTGCGAGCAAGTAAGCCTACTTACTATGACTTTCATGTGGAGCAAAAACTGGATGCTCCTACATCACCATATGATACACGACCTTTATTTTATATACTGGTCCTCGCTGCAAACTCAGGTAAACGCTTTCCGAGGCATATTTATAAACGCCTTAGACAAAAGACGTCATTAACGTTTTAAGTCCTCAACCTGGGAACTTACTTACAAGCAAGAAAATTTGGTGCCTTCGGAGACTCATTATTTAAGAAACGAGGTGATTATGGGCTAAAACTGCCGGCCGAATCAATGAAGCTCACTCATCTAAATTATTAGAACTGAATATCAGTGATAGTTCGTCACGGAGTCCATTCATGTACGTGACAATGCCACTAACATACCATAAATATGATGGGCGCTTGTACTGTATTATGTCGTATTTATCAAATTTGTGTCCTGCCGCATATTCTTCATTGTTTTCTTTGGCACAGTTCACGGGTACTTTTTGTGTTGCTCGCTTTCACCCGCAGTAATATGCCTCTTTGCTTGCCGACTTTTCCACAACAATTTTCGTGTATAGGGCATTGAGCAGTGGTACATTCAGTTGTAGACACTATGCCAACGAAAAATATAGTAAAACGGCACCAGTGTAAGCAGGACTAGGCAAACAGGAGCGTATTCCAATCTATTCAAGGAACCTTAGGCACTGAAAACGCTCGAGTGGCTTAAATGGGCAGTCTGACCAAAACAACCTGAAATGATCGGTGACTATTTTATAGGGCTGGTAATGAAATATACTAACTAGGCTATTCGCCCTGAGTAACCGCCTGGTCACTTGAAGCCCATTCTTGTTCTTTCGGGCTCATTTTCTGGCGGATCACTTGTCGCTCCATCAGGTGATTGTCGTGTGACGTTTCTCTCATATGTCCTTTGAAATCGACGAATCAAATTTTCGATGTCACAAATCGGATATGACTACAATCGTATTTGAGATCCGTATATTTGTGATGCCGTTGGTAGGCCGTGTGCAAGAAATAGTGAGTAGTATCACGAAAAAAGTATCCTATACTCTCCTGTATATCGGAGGCTGCGTCTAATAAGGCATGCATATGCACACAGCGTCATACAACCACTGGCAGCTATTCTGAGAATGAAATTATTTACCCATGTTATAACTATTGTCCCCGTCAGCCTGCTACCATGAGAATAATGTCTATGTACTGTTACATTTTCAAAGGACACTTTTCTGCGTCTCCAATCGATTACACTGAGCAAACCGTTTAGATAGTATACTCCCAGCTGCTTAGACAGACGATCGTACGGAACTTGGACTTTTTAGAAAACTAGGAATCCGGCAAATAAACCTGCTCGTTCAATTTTGAATCAAAGTCTGGGAGAGAAGTTGAGTAGGCCCCGACTACCCACGCTACAAAAAACGAAACGGCATGCAGACCTTGAAAAAACGCATAAGATAGTTTATATAAAGAACAACATACGGTACACTTTACTTTACCGACGCAATCGCACGCGCAATATTCAAGAGCACCTCGAAAAACTGTTTCGTTTTCGAGCCGGTGTGCGGGTTCAGTATAAGAGTTTTCGTGGCGTTATCAAGACCTGAAAAATAAAAGCATCAAGGAATAATTCAAAAAGAAGCCAACGTTTGCTATATTTTTATGCTGAGCAACCGCCATTTCCTTCATTATGTATCCAAAGTCTGCGTCCCAACATCTTCACCTAAATGGCTTTGACTTTTGGTACTTAGGCAGAGTTAGGATTTTTGAGACCTTTCGCCCTGTTTTGCGTCTGTTATCTTGCACTAACGGTTTTGGCCTTTTCCGTTAGATTCGTGTTAGTTATTTTGGTGCGGAGTGTTCCTTGAGCATCCAATTTTAACGACTGCGACGGCATTGTTGCCTTTGATTTCTTGACTTTGTCGGATATATGGCGTAATTTGCTAGGATATTAATGGAGTCGTCACTGTAAATTACATGGGGGAGTTAACATCATGAAATTATACTTTCTGGTTTTTTTATGTTGCAAATACAGTTACTGTAACACTGCACAGGCCTGCCAACTTCACTGTTCGAAAGATACACAGAGTAACGAGACTAGAAGATTTCGAAGTCTTCCGAAGCTGACCATGACGTGCTTTTCTGGCACGAGAATGGCCATTTACGGTATGTTTAGGAACCAGCTGTTATTGCTTCTTAGCGCAAATTAAACGCGGATATACAAGAATCGGATAGGAAAATAATCCTATCTTCAGGGGACATGAACACTGAAATTAACCCAAGAATAAAGGGTGGTGTTTATCACTGTTTTTGTACTTCCTGTAGTGACAGTCACCGTGTCCGCACTGTCTATAAACGGTTTACCCTTGAACGTAAATCTGAGTTGTCAAAATGAGTAAACCCAAAAATTGCTTTCCTTAAGAGTGTCAGTTTGATCCTCGCGATCCAAGATGTCCACCATGTGCCGCACAAAGAAACTTGGCGCAGGACGGTGACTGGCACGTGAGTATGCTTATGCCAAAGTGGACATACGTAGCAGTTACAGCACCCTGTCATCAACCTCTGCATGGTTACAAGACAGTCAAGACGACTGAAAACGTGCTCCGGTTTGGTGACCGACAAGGCCAAACGGCCCGTCTACGCGCACCTCACGCGACCTGGTCCCCGCACGATGAACCAGGTTTACACAAAAGCAAGAGGTCGTCGGCTCGGGTCCCATCTGAGTGGGATTGTACTAGAGACCGAATTACGAGAGAGATGTCGCAACCTCACCTGAAGGACCAACTTATCCCGTTAATTTGCAGCATCCCAAGCCACGACTTTTAGCGCGTCTTGATAGTTTTAACGTGCGTCAGTATGTTTATTGTGAGGAATGCGCTGGAGTACCATGGGGACAGTCTCTATAGTCGATCTCACTTCGTGTTTCCTTTCTTATGCACCAGTCCGCTGTTGGAGCCGGCCAGCCACCTAATGCTGGGATTGGCCGAAAATTGCTGGCAAACTCCAATAACTCGCCTGCGCGTGCCACGAACGACCTGCCCCCGAAGAATGCACCAGATTTTCGCAGAAAATAGGGTGGGTGGCTCGGATCGCACGTGTGCGAAACTGCCATTGAAGTCACATTAAGGTGTGACTGATCCTGACTCGTAGCCCACCAATCAGTCACATCAGAGCTGGCTGCGACGCCTGGGTTATATCATCAGTTGGCAATCTTCCAAGGAGGACATTCACTCCCGAATCGATGCTGCCCGCTGGGTTTTCTCAAGCCTTCGGAAATGCCTATGGAACCGACGTGACCTCGCCATCGCCACTAAGATTCGCGTGTACCGTGCATCTGTCCGGTCTGTCCTTCTCTACGGTTGTGAATGCTGGCTTTGCGCGTGGAGGACGAGCGAAAACTGGAGGTATTTGACCATCACTGCTTGAGGACCATCCTTCGAGTGAGGTTCACCGATTTCGTCTCAAATTAGACAGTCCGCGCTCGCTGCGACAACATCGCAAGGATAACTCAGGCCATCCAAGAAAGACGACTGAAGTGGTTCTGGCATATTCTTCGTCGTCCACTTCAGGAGCTCAGTGTTACTGCTCTCGATCTGTCGCCGTTACCCTATTGGAGGCGTCGAAGATGGGGTCAGTTCAAAACCTGACTTGACACAGTTCGTCAAGACATGGAGGTGGTTCTTGGACCTTCGGTATTCGGTTTACGTCGTTGGCGAAGAGAGTGGATTGAGCTGTCCAGATCTGCTGCCGCGGATCGTCACGCGTGGAGAGGTACAGTTCGGGATATCATCGAGGCCGACTAGATCAGGTATGATCGCAGCCGTATCAAGTCAAGCAAGTCATCTTCTAAGCTACGACTTCTAGCGCGTTATAGATTCAGGCGCTCCAGTTTCGTTATATTGGGAGATGGAGTCCCTCTCCTTTTTCTTCCATACACTGTCGGAGTTTGTCAACCATCTGGTGCTGGGATTAGGCACAGTGATTGACAGGGCTGCAACAGCGCGTCTGCGTGTGCCACGCATAATTTCCTGAAGGGTAATGCGGCTACCACATGTCTGTCTTTTGTAGGTCTTTTTTCGAATGAACGGCCAGTTGCGTTTCCTAGTTATTTTTATAGGTTGTCCATCGAATGGGGGACACTTAAAGTCCATGTCTACCCACAGACAACTACGAAGCAAACGGGATTGCACATTATGCATCGGATTTTTGATGGTCGATAATGGAGTGGGCAAATGGCAGGCTCCTGGTAGTACCTCCATTCCAGTTCCTTGGCCGGGTTTTCCATAATCCACTTGTGTGCACTCTATCACTCTAATGAGAATATCTGTCAGCTGCCCAGATCCCGACGATAAATCCCAGCAAATAAAGATTTTCATAAGTGAATTACTTCATCCACTACCACACGGATGTATGCCACACGATTGGTGCCCTGTCGAAAATGGCAGTCCAAACACTGCGCTAGCCAATGCTGAGTGAGTGACAGACGTACTTTCGACAACGACGCCTGACTAGCACCTATGTCGTTGTCTGGCTCGATAAAATACCTCATCATAGCTACAAGAGATTGTCGATATACATCATATCTGTGATGTTATTATAGTTCCTGACGGCTGCCGAGTCAGGTGATCCTTGGAACAAGCGTCTTTAACGTTACTATCATTTCCAGATGGCTCAAGAGCGTGGGTAGTACAAAGGTGGGACCTATTCAAGCCGAGCTCGTAGCCAAATTTCACTGGACTGGCGCCATTCACAGTGCCTTGCATCCTCGAATTCTGCCACGGCCACTCACAGACGAAAGCTGTCTGCTTTGCTAACATCGCTGTGACGTCTGATCCCGTTAATCTTCAATCAATTTTGCACAAAATGCAGCCAGACGTACTGGCCGAAAATGTTGTTATGAAAGTATCCTACTACCGTTTAATTTCTGCCATCATTGCTATCTGTACCAATCTACCACAGCAGATATTCGCAATTAACAGCTGCCGGCAGCCCCAGGTCCGGTTGCTGTCGGACTGCACGATTGTTAATGCTGATCTGTTTGTGGAAGTCCGTCATTCTGTGAGAACGATCCTTGGAGTAAAGAGAAGTCGCCTTGGATGTGTCAATTTTGGCTGGTTGCAGTAGCACCCCGAATGTATTTTATGCCGCCCAGTGCATACGGCCGGGGTGGTTTAGGCCCATCGTCAGTTGTACATCCCATGGGATCAGAGCTTTTGCCATAATAATACAATGTCACTCATCCACCCACCGAAAGTAGCGGAGAAACGACGTGGTTGAGACCTTGTCGGTCAGTACTCGGTCTCCTCTCCGGAGAAGAGCGTGGATAGAGTCAAAAATCTTCACGTATGGAGAGCCACTTAATGGGACTTTGTAGAATCCGCCTGCACCAAAGGAGACTTTTTAATTTACAAGTGAAAATGGTAAAAACAACGGTTACTGAGAGCCCAGCCTATAACCGGTGAGCGCAGGCTGTACACTAGATTTTGTTTCTGACAAGTCCGAAGGACTAACCACGGACAAATTTTGCTGTAATGTTCCTACTGCTGACAATGCCGCCTCATAATAGCTCTGCTTGCGAATGAATTACCACACTTTTTTTACCAATAGGTCCCTCAAAGTCTGTAAGGGGTGTTTCACTGCACTTTTTATCTCCATTAAACCTATTTGACGGCTTTTTTGCGGGACACGACTTACTCTCACCAACCCAGAATGTAAGGGTCTCTATACTTGTAGCCGGATTCTCATTTTTCATGTTTACACCCGGCATCTTGTGTTAGCAGTGATGCTGGGCAGTTCGCCATCGTAGTCAAAATAAGGACTTCTTTATTCGATTGCGTTGGCAGCTTGCCGGAGGGCTAAACTGCGATTACGTGGAAAATGGGATGCAAACACTGACGATGTTCCTCAACGTTGTGTTGACATTGTGGTGTCAGATGTCAGGATGTCCGGTAATGCCACTGCAGTTGTCGAATGTGCGTTAGCAGTATGAATATGAGGGACTAGGTGGGGATGCTGAGAGCGTTGTCGATTGAAACTCTAGTCTTATGTTCCTGACGTTCCTCCCGTATTCAATTGGCGTCGAATGGTTGGATCCTATTTTTTGCTACAGTGTATCATGCCTGACACTTTTAGCTGACGTTTTTCCAGGTAGCCTAGTTGATATAAAAATATTTTTTAAGTTTTCAAGACATCCTTTCAATGGTGTTTGTCTGCGTGAGCCTACAGGCATGTCATCATTTAGGCAGGCACTAGTCTTTCAAATGAAAGTTGGATCTGGTTTTATACTTCCTAGAGACTGAGCATGCCACTTGATATCAGGACCCACGTTCACTGCCCCACCCATAGGAATCCCCTGACGACAGCTCAGGCCCAAGTTGGACGCATTCGTTTGCAAACACACCAAACCCAACAAACGCTAGCTTTTTAAACTTTGCTTGCTCTTTCATATTCTCTGATAGCGGGGGCAAGTCGCCAGATGCGATCTTACGCCCCTCTAGTTCACTTTCTAACTTACCTCTTGACTGTTACAACAGGTAAGATGCGACCTTCCTCGGGCAGAGCATCAACTCCATGGATCCCCCACGAGCCGCCAGGCCAACAAAAACCTGCTGTCTTCCATGCATATAACAATGGTGTCAATGACGTTGGTGCTTCACATCGATCTGGAGCCACTGTCCGCATGCCGCCGGACACCAGCCTACTGGACACTAACGACAAACTGGCGGATGAGTTAAGGGCCAAGGTGAGCAACCTTCGCGCTCTCTCCATCAGTATTGGGGATGAGGTGCGGGAACACAATGCCTTTCTCTCCGGCATGAGTGAAGCCTTTGAGCGCTCTGAGGGCATGTTGAAGGCGGCCCTGCGTCGTGTGGGTATCATTAGACGCACTGAGGGCAGTGGATTCGGACTATACTGTCAGCTGTTTCTTTTTGTCTTCTTTTTCTTCTTCCTCTGTTGGCTTCTGTTAAAGTTTGCTCGATAAGACCCGCTTGGCGTTGCTGTATACTTCTGCCATTCCCCCCCTCCACCACGTCTACTTATTGGCTGCTCTGACATCCACGCTCCTCGCGCGTCGTTTGCGCCAATCCCATTTGTCTTTCCTGTACATGTATCTATGAATCCAAGGCCTTGTAATTTGTCCCATTCTCAAAATTTCCAGCAGTTTCTTCGTAAATAAATGCATATTTGGGCATTTGTCTGCAGACGCGTTTTCATTCGCTCCCCTGAACCGTCTGCATGCCTCCTGTTTGTGACTGAATATGGTTGTTGAACTCGAGCGAAAAAACTGAACCCCTGAAGGGCGTGCCTCTGACCAGCCCTGTTCCCATTACCCAACTGTTGCCAGTCCCTGTTGCCTTGGAGTCCAGACGTCCAAAGTCACATTGGAAGTGTGAGATACGGCTGGCGGTTCCGATTTGCCTGGCAACTCCCGGCTGGGGTCCAGACGGATGTTTACATGGCAACGATTGATTCCTAGTTGGTAGGTATTATCGACAGAGGCAAGGGCGACCGAACTGGCTGTTTCTACGGTATTCACTGTCTTCAACCGTTCCCAAACCAACCTGGGCGATAACAACCGTATATTCCAGCTCGCATTCGCTTGCTTATCAAGTTGGTTGGGCCACGAGTTCCATCGGCTGTTGTTCGTAATGCTAAACAGCCCCCCCCCAGGGGGAGTGCTTCCGTCCAATGGTCTAGCGCAACTGTTGTACGGTGTAGGGATATTCTGGTCCCCTTCGTACGTGTCAACGTCACATATCCAGTTCAGATGGTGACCGCTGAGAGATTGCCGTTGAGCCCCCAAACATAGTGTTGTGGGAACTTAGTCGCCGCGTCAAGTATTTGTTCAGTGTAAACACGAGTCAACCCTTGGCTCGTCTGTGGGCCTCCTTTATTGCTTTTCTTGTGCATGCTTCGGTGCGCGCGTATTGGCCGGATGCACGCATGTGAGGCGCATCCAGGCTTACAGAATAGTCGTCCAACTCCTGATTGGCCGCCTAAGTATACCCTTGGTGTCAATGAATCAGTGGTGACTGTTGGTTGGACGGTGGTGCTTCTCAATCAGGTAGCGTGCATTGTCTGTTTTCCTGCACGGATTTAGCTCGGTCTCGCCTACGGGCGTTCTCCGTAACACTGTATTTCCCCTCTAAACTTCCTAGCATGCAGCCTGGTGTCGAATGGCAACGACTCATGTTGAATCTAGGGAGTGTATCCATTGTAAATGGGGATTTCGTCCCGCGTACTGGCGTATTTATTCTCCACAGTCCATGGATATCTTGTTATGTGACAGTGGAACAACTGATCCTTGATCAAACTTTGTTTCTTACTGACTGTTGCCTATCATAACCTCCCACTCCAGGTATTGGGAGGAGTGCGCGTGCATCGCTGTGTGGGGTTATTTCGTGAGTTGTCTTCACCGACGGGATTTCAATCTCTAGAATTACATCTTACTGGCTAACTTGTGCTGAGTGCCCTGACGGTGGAATCAGCAGCCGTCGCAGACATTGAAACTTAGTAGTAGAGCTTGCCGCCCTTGACTGTCCTACAGCCCGAGTAATGGTCGGACACCGATTACCACTATGGAAAGCACTGCCGAAGTACGATGGTCAACAACGTGAAGGCTCCCAAATCACGGGGCTGGGAAGACTGAGTTATTGGGCAAACTTTACTGCCGCAGGAGGGGAGTACATGGGGTTCAGCAGGCAATGGCAGCAACTGTACTCACCAGGCCCGTGACAGTCGGCGTGCGTGCGCCTGACCTTTGTCTGGCTGCGGCCAATCGGTGAAGAGCTAAATATGGATGAGCGTCACGGTGTTGCATGCGCGCAGTCAGTGCTTGGGAGGCGTACTAGGTCGACCGAATACGACGTGGGTAAGCTTTGGTGCTGATAACCGCGCGAGGGGGCAGCTACAGTGCAAGGCGACTAGCACTTCAGCTGTACATAACGCGCTACTCTGTATGAGTAAGTAGGTAGACGATTTACCTTTAAACATACCTAAAATCCACGTTCTCCTTTTTTCCTACCGCTGACTGCAGGCCCTTGCGCCTAACAGTTTGGACTGATAAATGGAAGGTGGAGAGGACGCAGGCACTAGACAGCGACGGGAAAATAGTCTCGGATCGAATGAGCCTCCACCACCAAACGTAGCTACTCCAGCACCGCGGCAGCCCCCTACCCGTGCTGCAGGTGCCGTCCCGCAGGCGCCTGCGGTTGAACTCTTCTGGAAGGTGCTCGTCTACTTTTGCGCCATCGGCTTTCTGCTCCTTCTTGAGGAACGAGCCTTCTCTTCTAACAGTAGGGAAACTGCGCACCCATCCTTCAGCAGCGAAACGGTGCAACTCTCCAACTCGCCGTCTCTTGTGCATAACGGGTGAGCGAGCCCCCCTCCCCCCCTCCCTCCTATTCTCAACATTTCACCATTGCGAAACTTGTCAGGCGTATTTGTATAAATCTTCCCACTGGCGTTTTCTTTGTGCCACGCCTAACTAAAGGCGGGGGGCGGGAGTAGTTCCTTGTCTGTGACAAGTGGCCCCTTATCGAATTCTCTGAGACACATTTTTTTCGTAAACAACTATCCTATGCTTCATGCCTCAGGTCTACGAGGACTTTCTGTCGCTTAAGCCGAATGTGGCTTAAAAATCAAATCTGAAGATCAGCTGGCGACGCAGTTAAAAAAAAACGGGAAACCCGACTGCCAAATTAAACGGAAAGGCGAGTTCCAGGAAGCAGTTGAGATCGAGTCCCGATTTCTACTAATCGGCATGCGTCAAATCCGTTTGCTCGGCCAGCAGCAGTTGTTGGCGATCTTTTATTTCCTCCATGTAGACTGTTATTTAGCGTTCGGCAACTGTTGAAGGAGTCTCGAATAGACTGCTCCGACTTACCGGCTGTTATCTCTCGTCATCACCTGAGTTAGGCTACTTCTACCAGAGCATTAAGAGCGAGGTTGAATGGTGCTGACCCCAAACCAGATATGAAAATCCGACCGCCAGTTTCGACGATGTCCACAATGTGCTCCACAGTAGAGTGGGAGCAGGAACGGTGACTTGCGACTAAATTATTTTATTGCGATAGTGGACTTGCTCGTCAGTACGCATCCGAGCACCTTTTCAGATTAAAACTCCGTCAATTGGATGTCAGTTTGTGCCAGTGGAGTATCTACTTACTGCAGTAGTAACTTTTACAAAAGGCAAGACAGGTCCTTGCTTCCTCGCCTATAGTGCGTAACAACCCCCCAGCTGGTACCGACTGCGTTAGCGTGTGACAACTATTCATCCAAGATTTGACGAATGGGCACTTACGACGGGGGCGACCGTTCCCTGTTTGATTGCCATCTGTCCCAGGCCGGGCGACTGGACGTCTGAACCCGGTCCCAGTTGGTCGAAATGTTCAACGCACTGCCGGACGGGCTGCGTGCCCACACTGTCGGCTGTGAGAGCGAATTCTCAATTCTACAAGGGTTGCTCTCACCAGTCTGGACGTAGTGCGGACTTCGAGTTTTGCAGTAGAGTTCCGGTATATGGCCTGTTGGAGCACCGGTCTGACGATCCGCTCACAGGCCGTGACGCCTGCTGATGTCACCGGCTCAGAACCAGAAGTCCAGTCCACCCCCCCCCTCCGGCCACTCAAGGACACTGTATGATTGGTGTAGTTCACCCCGACCTTTCGCTTATATGCGCTGCTAGAATACGTTAGTACACACTTTTTTCCACCCTCGACGTTGAATTCTGATTGGGGGATTCGATCAAAGGTGAGCTGTTGGACCGGCAGTTAGTGAGACGTGCGGAAAGTTCATAACGCAGACCTCGCAGGCGGCCGCATTACGAAGACAGCTAGGGCCAGAATGTATGTGGAATAGCATTACCGACAAAGGCAGGGGAGACTGGAGTGGCCATTTCCGATTTATTAGCCGTCGTTAGCCAGCCATACCCAACCCCGGGGTGTATGTTTCTGGCTTACTAACAGTCGGCGTCTTACCCCGGACTGGCTCACGACTAAATAAATCAGAAATAATCATCCCACTCCGCAGAAAGCTAAATGTTCTCTCGGGCGACCACTGTCATCGTAACTGAGGCGAGGCGGAGCTCTATGCCGGCCTCGACGTAAGGGCTGCCAACAAGCTCTGTGGGTCAGATGTGGTTATGTAGCCTCAACCTGAAGGAAAAAAACCCCAGCCACCTGTAATACGGCATCGGTGGTAATGCGGGTCTTTACAGGTGGGACCAGGGAGCGCACAGGTGACGATGTCAGGTAGTTGTATGCAAAGGAACAGCTATTGGGAATGCGTGGTTGTACTTTGAGTGGTTGAGGAATAGCTGCCCCAACCCCTAACTCCATCAGGTGGGGCCACATAACCATATCTAATCACTCTGTGGTTTTGTGTTCCCCGACGCCCCCTCCCCTCGTTCTACTCTACGTTGGAGCTTTGACCACTCTGCTCAACGTCAACTTGACCACTGATAGGGACGGTGCACGCAAATACGTTGGCCAGCGCCAACTGCACAAAGTACGAACTGAGTAGTCATTTTGATCGCCCGCTACCGTACTGCCGTGACGGGGTGGCTTACTTCAGAAAGCACATCATCGTGCAGAAATGCAATGCGGGGGCCCGATGGCGAATCTAAAGTTAACAGACTTCCTGCCAGTGACCGATCTCACGAAATGTTAGTTAAAAATTCCGAAGTGCATGTTCGTTTTGGGAGGATTGCTTAAGTGGGCTTGTAATACTGATTATCGTGCGACATGATCCCATGATATTCCAAAGACGCCAGGATGTGGGCTTTTGAGTGTGCGTCCTTCCATCCGCCTACGAAAACTGTGCTCGGAAAAGACGGTAGTATGCGTTTTTCTACTGACTTTTGATGCCATTATAAATTCAAATATGCTTATTTGGTAGCAAATCACGTCTTTCCCAAACTTTATATTCAAAGAAAGGGTAGTCTTTCGGTTTTAAAAACGTCTCTAATGGGGGGAGGGATTTTTTAAGATCGTGCAATGCCTATTTAGTAACATCGCATCCGTTCGTCTATTAGTGCTCCTCAAGAAAAAGACAGCGTAGTCCAAATCCTCTGCAGAATCTTACGAAATATATATACATATACATGTGACATGGTACCGACAAAGACAGGGGAGACCGGAATGGCCACTTATGGCTTATTAGCCGTCGTCAGCCAGTCATACCCAACCCCAAGTGTGGATCACTTGAGATTCGAATCCGGGATCTTTGGTCACGGAGTTTGATACTCTACCATTGAGCCACGGGCCCGTTGTCCTGTCGGTTGTGATCGATAATATAAATTATGACGGATGGGCGCTCACCCAACAGGTTACGGAGCGTGCTTATTCCGTTGTGCCTTGGGGCTTATATTAGAACCCTCGCAGGCAATCGCACAGAGACTAGTAGTGGTAGAAGTAGACGACATGGTACGTGAGAGGTGCCAGCGTGTTGGATATTGGAGGTGTTCGTGTGTGATGCATGTGTTAGTGCGAATGCTTGGTGGTGTGGTTTAGTCCTGTGGTGGATTACGGCAAGTTCACATGGAGGCGTGTGTGACCGCGTTGGCCCATGCGGGTTCTAGGTGGGGCCCCGAGGCACAACTGGCCGAGCGCGTTCCGTAACCTGTCGGTATTCCATCTTATATATGCATATATATACATTCACGAGTACAACTCGATTTTTTCCGACGAGCCTTCTATCTTCTTCTTCTTTTTCATATATATATATACATATATTTAGGAAGATGGAATTCTTTGGGAAACAGTAAACTTTATTGTGTAAATTTTCGAGACTGGTTCCCCAGCTCGTCTTCAGACAGCGGGCGTGCAAAAACAATTAACTTCTATACCGAGTCTGACAAAGGATTCTATGATTTGGTGAAGTCATCTTCTCGGGATTGGTTGAGCCAGTTTGGATCTACCCTTAACGATTTTGTATGTGGCATCTAGATGGATATGCCGGTTAATGCATGCCTCGTCTGAGTGCATTGCCTCCAGGAATTCCTGGATGAGTCATAAGTACTTAATCGAACCGAAGTTCATCAGTGCCTCGCCATCTGTCGTTCTCTGTCGCTGCAGATCGGGTATTTATTAAATCAGGAATTGGCCACAAATCTTTTGGCTTTCCGAAACAAAAACGCCTCCGATGGGCAACCATGGTCACGAACAGGCAACCACCTGCCATCCCGAAGTCGGCCAAGCCATGATAGCAGCGGGAGAAGGGGGTAGAGACGGCAGAGTCTGGAGAGTAGATTGATACAAGACGGTTTCAGGCTTTCTTGCTTGTGCTTAGCTAATGCTCGTCCTGCCAAAAGAAACTCCCAACTGACTTCAGTTTTTTTACTTTTTGTCCGCCACTTTAGACACCTGAAAACTGGTGAGGCTGGTTTCTTCCTCCTCTTCGAGCCATCCGACGTAGAACTCCGGCTCAGCTCCAGCAATGAAGATGTTGATCTATACGTCGTCTTGCGTGAGGACTTTGACTACTTTAAGAGCAAGTCGCAGAAGCTGCGCAGCTTCCTGGAGACCACGGTTAGTGCTCTAACTAGCGCCAGCCGCGCCAACTTCTGCTGCGATGATCATGCGCTTTTCCACCTGACTGACGTCTTCTGTGTTCGTGGCTGACAAGCTAGTCTCAGCTAGTCTGGGTCATCTGATCAATAAGTCTGTTGCTGCAATGGTAGCAAGGTGGCAATTACGTTTTGCCTCTTCGATGCTACCTAACGAAAAGCGACACTCACACGCCTAGAAGACCTTACAGCCTGACACGTGCCCCCAACCTCCATTGAGTGACCTGATCACTTGCACGACCAGGGCCCGTCCGTAAACAGTGTACGTGTTCAATATCCTCCTGTCCCTGACTCGAAGGGCGGGCCCACTTTTCTGTCGGCATTGAAAGACAAGGCGCCTAGAATTAAAACGCTGTAAAAAGTTGAGACAGTGCATGTGTCCCCCTACTAGAGGTGCCCGTGGGCTAAATTCTTGGGAGTACATACGCATTCCCGTGTCCCAACGTTACCACTGACCCCAGTCCCTCTAGTCTCTGGGTCGTTAGCTTCACAAATACCTAAAGAATTCGAGCATTCCTTGTTATAGGGCAGTAGGACTTAGAAAAACGTAGACCTGGAGTACAGTAAGTGGGCTAACTCATGAAATGTCGGCCGAAATTTCGAAGTGCGTTTTCGTTTCGAAAAAATTAATTAAGTAGGTTAGTAAAACTAATCATCATGCAACATAATTCTATAATGCTCCAGTTACCTCAGGATTCCGGCTTTCGAACGATGCCCTTAGAAGCTCAATTATATTTCATGAAAACAACGCATAAAAATATTCATTCTTTTATTTAATCGGTAGGAAATCACGTCTTCTTCCAATTTTATCCTCGAAGAAAGAGTATAATTCGATTTTAAAAAACTTTTCTAATTCCCGAATAATTTTGAACCCGACCTGCTGTTATACTTGCAATCAGGGTTTCAGAACTACAAGTCGTATATTTTCTGCGTACGGAAAACCATACATTTCTCTGCGGTATTAAGAGGAGACCATATGGGGTTCATAAAATTAAGCAGTGGATTTGAGCCACATTGCTAAATTTACAAGCCACATTGGTAAATGCAGAGACATGACGTTTTATGAACGGGCATTTCACGGTATTAAAAAATCTCAAAATTAGAAACTTTTTTGAAACCGAATTATACTCCTCTTTCGAGCATACCCCTTCGAGGGCATCGAAAGGCAATGGGAAAATTGTATGCTACTCAAGTAGTCATTTTTTGCAGAGTATAGTTCTTGCATGCAGTGGAAAATAAGTTCGTTCGAAAGCCGGAATCTTGAGGTAACTGAATCATTGTAGAATTATGCTGCATGAGGATTAGTTTTACAACCCACTTAATTAGTCCTTTCGAAACGAGAACGCGTTTCGAAATTTCGGCCGCCATTTAATGAGTTAGCCCACCTACTGTAAATGTGAATCGCTTACGCCTTTATAATATTAGCGAGCTAAGCCTGTAGGAGGTGGTGTTGATGTTTGTCAGCAACACGAATTTAGGGCACTCTCAGTCCCTACTAAACAGCGTGTTCATTTGCCGACTCAGAGTTAGTCCTGCCGGAAAATGAGAATTGAGTTGATGAGGGCCCTCCTGATTTGTCGGTGTCCCTAAACATTTAGACTCTAGGACTTATCTGCCGCCATAGGAAGCCGATGCGGCGATTCTGTATAGAGTTTATGTACCTTTGGTGTTAGCTTTATTTTGCCATATTTCCCCTCTTCAGCCAAAGCGGAAGGGTGTGGCAGTTATGACTACGGACCGGTCTTTCCCCTGGGAGGTCATTTCTCCCCCTCAGATACGATCTACTGAGGCTGACCAATCGGATACAGTCTACTGGTCGGAAACACCGCCATTTGCTTACTCGTCCGCTTCTCTAAGCGAAGAGAAGGTGCATGTGCCATCGGCGAAAGAGTTAGTACGACCTCTGCTCATCTGCGTATTTGCTCCGTCGAACGGCGTTGAAGCTCGCCCCGTGAACTACACGTTAACCGTAAGCGAATAATTTGCCTACTTTTTAAACTTAAGTAGCATGGTTAAAGTTTCAGGGGAGGCAAGGCTAGGTGAGACATTTCCGTTATCAAAGGTATACTCGAGAGGCGACAAGCGTATTGAGTGCTTGGTGAAAATCAGTCGCTGTCGAATTGGAAAGATAATGCAAGAGTTAAGTAATCGTGGGCGCCTTTTATGGGAAATATCGGCCGTATTTCTTTGTAAAAATCGAAGCTCTAGGAGAATTCCATTTTTCACAATTCGGCCACTTCAGTAGTCATGGTCGAGCAGTAGACATGGTGAGCCAACACGAGCCTTTCAGTAGACAGTACAGCAGCTTCGATGATTGGAGTCGGTCTTTCGTATTTTCTAGGGCACTGTTTTAAATTCTCTCCAGTAGTATGCTCATCGATTTCCCATATTGACACCTTAAACGCACTTTACGTTTTGGCTTCGTTTTACCTCCAGTAAAGTTGATTTGCACTATCATAATTGACTAATAGAACCTGACCCACCGTATTCGTTCTTATCCAGGTAGCCTCCAACTCAACCTCTGCTGTTTGTTATTTTTGAGTAATATATACAGCCTACTTTGCATCATCTAGTAGCTGTTCTGCTGCACTATTTTAGATGCGTGTCGAGAAATTGCACGTTTCCAGTTACTTTACGGTCAGACAAGCCGCGGAGAAGGACACCCTTCCCTACGATGAGCTTGTGAAAATATTCTCAACAATCTCACCAGAGGACACAAACGGCGCGCAAACTGGGCCCACTTCCTCCACGAATGGTGGACACTTTCGGCGCGGACGTCACCCTGAGCGGGAAGGAAGCGAACGGCAACAGGAAGAGCAAGAGACATACTCCCTGAACCCCTTCCACCAAATAGCTAAAGCTATCCGGCCGATCTTGCTGGGTCTGCTCGAAGTGGTCGTCAGCGTCTTGTTTTGAGATCGTTTTCGTAGACACGCCACCTTCCTCCGCGTACTTTCACTGGTGAACGGCTGGAATGCCTTGGTTTTTTGTAGTTAAAATATTTCGTGATTTTTATCAGTTTGATTATTTTCGAATATAATCCCGCGTATAGCCTTTTCGAGGTGTCTGGAGCCTCCTCATTTGTCGGCGTAGTCGGGTAACAGTGCGAGAACTTCAAATCATGGTGACATACAGTGGGTGACCTGACGGGTGAAATGTGTCGAAATTTGCAAATGATTGCTAATCACTCGCAAATCGACACTAATGCCTGGACCCAGCTGGGGGACAGTACGAGAACAGCAAATCCGGTTGGCACACAGCGGTTAACCTGACAGATGAAATGTGTCGAAATTGTTGTCTGATTGCTAATCACTCGCAAACCGACGCCAATGTGTAGATCCAATATCTATGATAATAAATAACAACTTTAAGGGAATTTAAGACGTAAAAGAGATGTCGAAGGTAATGCTACGTTGTTTAGAAATGCCAGCATTTTTGGAAAAGCAGAAAGTGTCGAAAACGTTAAAAAAGGTTGTAGATGAGTAAACTTCAAACGTATGTGTACAGAAAATCTGTCCATGCAAAACAATAAGTAAATACGAAAGCACAAATAGACTAATCTTTGAAAATGATTTTTTTAGTGAAGTTTACTCTTAAATATCCCTTAAGGATTAGTGTACTTTCAAGCTTGGCGGTTCCCCAACAGCCTAAATTCTGAGTAAAGATTTCAAAACGGTTTCCCGAGGATTTGTGGTATTCCTTACGCTTTTAATTTGACTGAGATATGGCTGAATAAGGTAGACAGGATTTTGCTTGATATCATATGAACGAAAGTCTTCTCAAGGGCAGATATTGCCAGGCGGACCAGCGACCAGTAAATTTAAATAGCATTGACGGGTGGAATCGTAAACGTGGTATTTTGAGCATATAAGGAGCATTTTTCCACCGTCAAATTAATTTGTACCTGTCTCTTAGTCTGGATTACGTTGCGTTTCAGATCGACCTTGAAATATCGCTGAATACTTCATGATTTTCAGTGTTTTAATTCGATTGCCCATAAAGACGGATTATGTATTATGTTTTTGTTAAAACCTTTACAATAAGACGTTTCTTGAAGGGATATGTCGAGGTAGCGAGTGTTTGGGCGTGCCTTTTCATGTAGAAGGTTGTTTAGGTCACATTTGAAGACCGACCCAAACATGAAACTCCGTCGTTGAATAAAATGAACGTCTACAACAAAAGTCACCGACGAATATGATTTCGTTCAATTAAGAACGTTCTTTTATAAGTTGCCGTTTTAAGGAGTGCTCCAATGAAGCGATGAAGCCAAGAAACGATGGACACTTTTGGCCGTTTCTTTCACGTTGCTATAAGATACTGACGTTTTGCTACCAAAAACGTAAGAACATGCCTTTCCATTTATATTGCGTCCATTCTCGCCATCTTTGCTCACTTTTAGGCTACAATTATGAATGCACGCCAGAGTGGCCATATAAATGCAGATATTTTCCTGAAACTGGCAGTGTTTCGCTCGTTCCATTTCTAAATTACGTAAGCGAAGAAGGTAGACCGCACGAAGGGTAATGTTTCATATGCCTAACATTGAAAGTAACTATTCGTTGGTAGTAACTTTAATGACAAAACTGAATTTCCCATACGCCAAAACAATCTTGGCCCATTTAAATGAAGGATTGTCCGTGTGAGTTACTAGTGCACTTTAGGGCACAAAATCGCACAGATTTGCTTATCTGACTTCTAAGGATCAATAAAACTCTTGGTTCTCTTAAAATAACCCGTGTGTCAGCAAGATGATTCCCGCGGTTAGCATCGGACGACAAATCGATTTTCAAGTGTGGCAAACTCTGCTTAGTAAAACTCTCAAGGGTAAAAACTAATCTTCTTTCATTGAGGTCTAGGGCAAATATTAGTATAAAGAATTGCCGGTCTATATGATAACGTCCATTTTCGCACAAACTTATGAACATTTTGCCTGGTATAATTACGTGGGCACATTTTCTGTTCAAGAAAAGGGCATTTCCTTGAAGAGGTTGGTCGAAAAAGCGACTTGCGCAACGTTTAAGACATTCGAAAATTCTCACATCAAATTCTGTCATCAGGTTTCATGAGATAGGCCACATACCGCATGTGTGTTCCTACTTTCACCATTTGGTGCGGTGCACATCCCGGATTCACCAGGAGGAGCAAAAACCGAAATCAGTGAACGCTACTCTCATGTGACTTTAAGTATCACCGATCGCAGAAGACAGAGCATGAGTGGACGTGTGAAGTGTCAAGGTCACTGGCTTGGACTTGCCAGACAAAAGTTAAGACTCGAAGATGGTTATTCCAGTCTTGCACTTTTTCCGGTAAACCGCCTCGAAGATCACTGTGACAAGACAGGGTTTATATGTGTCTCGGGGGAGGGATTAGTCACACTCATCGTCCCCACGCCGGCCTCCATGACGGAATCAGAGTGCTAAGGACGTTGGAGCTGGGGTGGGAAGGAGGGGAAGGGTATGGCTTGAGCGCTGTCTGTATGCCAAACGCGCGGAGTGCTTGTGATTGTTCGCAGGGCGTTGGGGCAGCGTGCGATCACGGCCTGGAGTCGGCCGGGGAAGACAGACTGCTTGTGTGTCAACGTCTTCCGGCAACAGAGCACTGTATTCACCAACCGGATAGCCACTGCCTTGCCCGTTGTTAGCACCCGTTTGCGAAGGCCTCTAGATTAGTGTGCCGGTGCCCGGTAGATAACTTGGAAGGCTTCTTTGGCGTCAACTTGGTGGTTCGTATCGATTAGATGTGCGAGAATTGAATTTGATTGTCAGACAGAAGATATCATTAACGTATCGGCCGTAGGTCATTGATAGTATCCTTGGGCGAGGTCAAGCAAATGAGTAGCAAGGATATGAACAACAATGACTTTTACGGTCGATACGTGGACCACATCTGCCTGACAAATGTCATACCACCGACAGCGCTCACGCCCAACCGCGAACCCTCCCCCCCCTCCCGCCTCCCCCTTCCCCAGCTCTGACGTTCTCAGCACGCCGACTTTGTGATGCGGGCAGCGTGGGAACGACGAGCGTGACCAACCCTTCCCTCCGAGACGCGTGTAAATCCGGTTTAGAGCTCAGGAGTTCATTCTCCACTGACTTTCTATGCT
The DNA here is from genome assembly GCA_902702965.1 of Spirometra erinaceieuropaei. Classification (NCBI taxonomy): domain Eukaryota; kingdom Metazoa; phylum Platyhelminthes; class Cestoda; order Diphyllobothriidea; family Diphyllobothriidae; genus Spirometra; species Spirometra erinaceieuropaei. Next base: position 81,485 of record CACRXP010000062.1, read on the forward strand.
CTTATAAATTCAAATGTTTCATAAAACCATGGATAAAAATATTCATTCTTCTTCGTTTTCTTCAAATTTTATACTTGAAGGAAAGGGATAATTTGGTTTTAAAAAGTTTCTAGTTATGAGATTTTTCAAGACCGTGGAATGCCCACTCATAAAACACCATGTCTCTGCACTTACTAATGCTGCTTGTAAAGTTTACAGTATGGCTTAATCCCGGTGCTTTATTTTGCTAACCCCATAAAGGTTACTTTAAATAACGTATAGAAACGTATGATCTTCTGTACACGGAAAATATGCAGCTTGTAGTTTGGGAACCTTTAATGCAAGTGTAGCGGCAGGTCTGATAGTAAAGTATTCAGGAATTGGAAAAGTTTTTCCAACCGAATTATGCCCTTCTTTCAAATATAAAATCTAAAGCAGACACGATTTTCTTCTAAATGAGCAAAAGAATTAGTATTTTCGTCCATGTTTTCTATGAAACATATTCGTATTTTTCAGGACATAGTAAGTCAATGGGAAAAATTCCCACTATTTAAGTAGTCATTTTTCGCAGGGCATAGTCCTTTTAAGCAGCCGGAAAGAAGTTCGTCCAAAAGCTGGCATCCCGAAGTAACTGAATTATCTTTGGATTATGCTGCACGGGGATTAGTATTGCAACCCCACTTAAGTAATATTTTCGAACCGAAAACGCATTTTAGAATGTCGGTTACCATTTCATGAGCTAGCATAGCTACCATATGCTTGCCAATTGGCCTTCCAATCGTAACATATGAATCTATTGGGGACGACGAGTTATTCTTCAACTGTGGCGTCAAAGCGATCTCGGTACTGAAATTTATCGAAACTCATGGTAAGAAGAAAATATCCCGAAACTTGTCAATTCCCTTAAAATGCCAGCTTTCCTAGTGCACGTCATATTGGCTTTTAGGAAATAGACATGCGGTTGCCAACGGACTCTAAAAACGCTCATAAAGCCAACATGCATTCTACTCGAGAATTGTTCCCATCGTTCCCGTATCCTCGACCTTGTTTCTGTCATTTATGTAAGGTCATCCAGATGTAGAAAATGAACGGAAGTCTTTACCTTTATAAGCACGGGAAAAGGGGGCATTTCTTCCTCATTTAATGTTGATTTCATGAGGTTTAAAATTTGGCTAAAGCCGTATCAGGACTGTTTCCCTCTACTTTTTCCGGTCTTATAAGATCAGCCGAAGTCCCTGAAGATCATTTCGTTCAATCAAATGTGGGCCCTCTGAGAACGCTCTTGTTTATGTTTACTTGCTACTGAAGTTTTTTAAATAACTTCTCTAGATCAAATGGAAATCAAATGCAAATCAGGCCATTGCTACGCGTGCCCAACATGCCACGTCTTCCCGAACACGCCATGCGTCCAGCTGCTGTTGTTAGTATAGTACATAAAAACATAATTCTATACCACTGACAGTGTGTTGGCGGTTTGCGAATATTACGCGGTTAACCCGCAGTAGCTGATGAATTCCAACTCAAATATTCATATCAAATTTCGAACCGTGGCTGGAAAGATATATTCCGAAAGACTTACTCCAAGCTCGCGCTTTAATTTTCTCGGAAATTAAGCAAGGCAGGGTGAACCTGGAGTTAATATACCGGAAAACACAGGGGGATCCAATGACGAGCCGAACTGCTCGCAGCTTCGTAAGGCAGCTGCGCAAGATCGGCGAAACACGCGTGTCTGGGCTCTTGGCTAATACCTGTGTTGTTAGTACAGTAAATAATTACACAATTCCATACTACTGGCTGCCTGTTAGCGGTTTGCGAATATCACGCGGTTATTCCGCATTAGCTTATGGATTCCGGCTCAAATATTCACATCAAATTTCGGACTGTGCCTGAAAAGATCTGTTCCGAAGGATTTACTCCAAGCTCGCGCATTAATTTCCTCGGAAATTGAACAAGGCAGGGTTATCACATCCCCTGATTATGCACAGGGGGTGTGTGTGTGCGCGCTGGCGCATCGACTATGGTGAGTTTAGACTGAAGAAACATCGGGCATTTTATTCAACTAACCCGATTGTGGAAAACTCTGCGGCCTCGATGGGGTTCGGACCAGCGAGAGCAAGTTCAAGGCTGTGCATAGTCAGATTTATGCTGGCAACTGTCGAAAATCCTTGCTTACAGTAGGTGGGATAACGCATGAAATGTCAACTGAGATTCCGAAATGCGTTTCCGTTTCGAAAAGATTAATTAAGTAGGATTGTAAAACTAATCCGTTTGCAGCCTAATTCTATAATGTATCCGTTACCTCAGGATACCGGCTTTCGAGTTAACTTCCTTCCGGCTGCACGCAAAAACTATACTCTGTAAAAAATGACTATATAAGTAGCATGGATTTTTCTCACTGATTTTCGATGCCTCTAAACGTCCAATTATATTTCATGGAAAACGCGCATAAAATATTCATTCTTCCGCTCGTTCAGTAGAAAATTACGTCTTCTTTCAATTTTACACTCGAGGGAAGAAAATAATTCGGTTTAAAAAAGTTTCTAATTGTGCGACTTTTTAATACCGTGAAATGGCCGTTCATAAAACGTCATGTCTCTGCATTTACCAATGTGGCTTGTAAAGTTCATAATATGGATCAAATACACTGCTACATTTTATGAACTCCATATGGCCTCCCCTTAATACCGTATAGAAATGTGTGGTTTTCCGTACGCGGAAAATACATGGTTTGTAGCTTGGAAACCCTGAATGCAAGTGCGACGGCAGTGCGGATTCAAAATTATTCGGGAATTGGAAAAGTTTTCGAAAACCGAATACTACCCTTCCTTCGAGTATGAAATTGGAAGAAGACGTAATCCCCCCACTGATTAAATAAAAGAATGAATATTTTTATGTACGTTTTCAATGAAATATAATTGAACTTTCAGAGGCATCGAAAATCAATGAGAAAAATGCGCGCAACATAAGTAGCCATTTTTACAGAGTATAGTTTTTTATGTAGCCGGAAGGAAGCTCTTTGGAAAGCCGGCGTCCTTACATAAGTGAAATATTATATAATTATGTTGGAGGCTGATTAGTTTTACAACCGTACTTAATTAATCTTTTCGAAACTAAAACGTATTTCGGAATTTCGGTTGACATTTCATGAGTTAGCCCACCTACTGTATAATACGAAAGTAATGTCAGTAGCACACTGTGCACTCCGCCGCCTATCGTTATTCAGCAAAGGGTCATAAAAATCAATGCCTCAATCCATCTCTAATTAGTCGTTTTTTGTTTGACACGTATATTCATGTCGGGAGAAACTAATTGGAGAGCAGATTGGTCAGATATGTTCAGAAGAACAGTAGAGTCTCGCATATACTGATGGATCGAAATCGGCATCCGGACCTCGGTAGCTGCGCTGGGCGATTGCGTACTCCAGACAGTCATAGCCCTCGGGGAAGTACTCCTCATGGAACTTGTTGGCAAACAACTGGGGGGCATGGATCAGGTCTGGCAAACTCTGCGATCCCAAGATGCATATCCAGCGCACGTACTTGGTAGGGCAGGAGGCCGTGGTCCAGAGTTTATAGCGAACAATTGCTGGAAGACGAATCGTCTCCACGCCCCCCTCGTCGTCAGGCTCGTGGACCTTTAAACAGGCACCGGGGGCACTGAGGTGTGGATTATAGGCAAGAGTTCCATACAACTGTTCCTCGGGACGTCCGTCGTAGGCGAATGTGCGCAGCGCATTGCTGATCTCAATAGCCTGCTTGTCCCTCAGCATGAATTCCACAAATGCTCTCCTGAGCACAGCATGCACCGAATTTTTGATCCACGTCACCTAGGTTTTTGGGGAAAAAGATTAATACTTTAACTATCGTTATTTTGAATGAAGTAGACACTTTTAACCTTAAAAGATCCTAAAAGCTTCCAGTAATTACTTCAAAAAGAGAAAAGAAATATATCCTGGTAACTAGACCGGACAAAGGAACAGGCGGAGTTCGTGGCTCGCTGATGATTTCGACCTGTTGGGATGATCGGAAGCGATAAGGCGTGCCCACTCATTCCTCACCTCAAAAAGAGAGAACAAAGATCTCTTGGTGGCGAGGTGGTGGACTGCAGTTGCTCCTTCCTAATTTGGCCTCTGGGTCAATCGCACTCCGTGGGATCTCATAGAGAAGTTTTTGCCGTGGACCGTAGGTACAATTTGACGCCGTGCCAGCTACCTGCGGTCTCTCCCATCTCTGGTCTTAACTATGCCATGTCACTGTGTCCAGGTGGGCGAGGGAGCAGAAAGCGCGGCAGATGCTTTGCAAGCCTACTATTACTATGAACTGATTCACGAGCAAAGCACCGTCCATGACCTCTTATCGCTGCGTAACACATGGTGGACATCGTCGGCAACGATACTCAAACTGTCATGAGTACATTTGTATCTCAGATTCTCATGGATATCCCCGAACGTCGTCTATGTATGTCAGTATTATCAGAATGAAGAGTAAGGCTCAGTGGTCCCTTCTTAAATCGCTCACACAGATAAGGTCCGTGGTGTTCTGGTACACTTTTGTGATAATCAGTTGGTGCGTGGACAGACGTGATCGAGTCCGCATTCGGTCGTTTGGGCTCCGCCTTGTCACCGAGCAGGCTTGCGAGAAAGGACTGTGGGCGGCCGACGCCATGCAAGACTGTTTTTACCAGAAACTGAGTCACGATGTACAACATCGCATGCAACGACCTAGTTGCCATAATTGCCTTTGACCAGCTGTTGGCCTAGACATGGCCGTCGCTTCCCGGGGCGTTCCTTACATCAGTACTTATACCAAGAGTGAGTAGACTTGGTTCACCTTCCAGTTACCGATACAGAAAAAGACTTGTGAATTCACCTAGCGTTTTCCTTTTTAACAAGCGGTACATATAACGTGGGTTTGAATAAATGTCCCTTGTCGAGGTCGCGAATGAACACATGTCACCTGGACGCACAGGGGCGTAATCATAGTTCGATGCAAGTACGACATTGTGAAGTTCCTTGAAAGCCTCAAGAGACCTGAGAACTTGTCGTTTAATCATGCTAACAACTTTTTTACCTCATCACGCATGCTTACTCGTTTATTCCATCCTCCCACCAGAGTATTGTTAGTATTTGCGAAGTGTCCTCGAAGGCGGAGAACGTGAGACCCTAATAGGATTCAAATCACGGCTCCCGGCTGGACTTCGTAGCTCAGGTGGTTAGACCGTTGGCCGTATTCAGGCCTTGTTATTACTGTTGTGGTTTTGAGTTCCACAAAGGCCTCCGAGGTTTTTTCACTTGGGTCATATGAACCAGATTTTTAAATCGACACTAGTGAATTGCAGCTATCAGTACTGAAACAAAGGACCAAAAATTAGAGGAATGCTGGCAAAAGCGCACGTGGAAAAATTAAAAGAACATCGGAAGAACAAAAAGATCCTGGTAACCAGACCTGAGAACGGAACAGGCGTCGTTATAGTGAACAGATCGGACTACGTAACAAAGATACAGTCCATATTATCAGACCAGAAGAAATTCAGGAAGGTAGACGAAGGAGAGGATTGCACAGAAGAATTAGACACGAAACTGACTGACTGTATAAGAAGGCTCAACACAAGGAGGGCCCCATAAGCGACCGTGACTTCGAACACCTCCGACCAGTCGACACACATATCCCTCGACTATATGGTCTACCTAAGATCCATAAAGAAGGCCTGCTAGTCCGTCCGATTTTAGACATGCGAAACTCGTCGTATCATGCGATAGCAAAGTGGCTAGCAGAGCAACTCAAGCCCTTTTACAGCGTCAGCTAACACCACGCAGCTACCGAGATCACTTTGAATTCATTGACGACATCAAAGCCCTTAACGTTAACGGCATGGTGATGTTCTCGTTAGACGTCTCAGGACGTTTTACAAACGTTCCCGTCACCGAGACAGTTGATTACACCTGTGATTTTCCATCTGCAAGTCAGCAGGAAATAGGAATTCCAATGAAGACATTCAAGACACTATTACTAAGATGCACATTAAATGTGCTGTTCCTGTTCGATAACCAACTCTATAGACAAGCAGACGGCGTTGCTATGGGCTTACTCATTGGACCTCTCCTAGCCGATGTCTTCATGGGCAAATTGGAGAGATTCCAACTAAGCTATCAGATCGATAAGCTTAAACATTGCGGCCGCTATGTTGATGATATCTTTTCAATTGCCACTGCATAAACCGTCGTAGCTACCCTCTTAGATGCTGCAAATCAGGCACATCTGTCGGTCAAACTCGCGCTGGAGATCGAAACGGCCGGTTTGCTCTGTTTCTTAGATGTTCTTCTATGCAGGAGACGTGACGGGAGTGTCCGAAGAAGCATTCACCGGAAGAAAACCTGGTCTGGACAATACACGAACTTTGCCAGTTTCGTACCCCTCCAACAAAAACGAAATCTAGTTCGATGTCTGGCACAAAGAGCTATAAAAAAATTGGTTCAACAGATAGCATCGAAGAGGAGCTCAGAAAAATCCAGGACTTCCTTCTCGAAAACGGGTATCCTGACAGGTTTATTGCAAAGAACATTGTCGAACGGCCGATTAAACCCGCCACACCGACCGCCAAAAAGAAAACTTTGTTCCTCAAAGTCCCTTTCCAAGGGGACGCTGCGAGTGAACTCCTAAGGAGACGCCTTGATCAAGCTGCCTCGCGAACCTTCCCAGCAGCAAGGGCTCAAATATCACTCTCCACTAACCCTATTTTACGCGGAGAAGGCAGGGATAAGTTGCCACCGCAGACCACCTCAATGTACAACTATTCCTTCACTTGCTCTTGTGGTGCAGGTTACATTGGTCGCACGAGTCGGCGCTTGTCCAAGAGAATACGGGAACACCTCCCGGCATTGCTGAGAAAAGGCGAAACGAGGAGCATTATCAGCGTCATTCTCGCGCATGTTGTCGATTTCGGACATCGCGTGGACCCCGACGAAGCTTTTCATGTGATTTATAAGGTCCCATCGAGCTACCCTAAGCTACTAGGCCAGCGCCTGTTAGCGACAGCAGAAGCGGCCGCCATTAGGTTACGAAAGCCAATCTCATGTGCACAGAATAACCACGTTCAGGCTCCGCGCCTACATTGGTGGAAGGTCGACCAACGCCGCAACTTTCCGCGCCCCTCCGCTCTCAACCCGCCCCTAACAGTGACTGCTATTAACCCCCCCCCTCCCCCACGTCGCGCCTGCGCTTAAAGGCGAACTTTTATCGATTTATCTTATCACTGACGTGTTTTTACTTCTACCCCGTTCCCACATAATTGGACTGGCCCGACGAGAATTTATCGAAAGCTACGTACGCTCGCCACCTCGTCTTCTTATAACTTCAAAAAGGTTTAACTTTTAGTTCCTACGGGAATGATGTGAGTTATTTGAAACAGCACGGGCTAGTAGGAAAGTAGTTGTGAGGCCTTGGAACATGGATTGCAGATAGACACTTAATTTCAGAAAACCTGGCGATAGGTCGTGCGGGAAGATATTGTGGAGTGTAGAGGCTGACGTAGGCTGGAGTCACGTTGCAGTGATTGGACGTTGGACGACTTCACGCTAATGAATATACCCTACCGGTTATTTTTACGCACATAGGGGACACCATATGTGCCTGTCCTCAAGGTAAAAGTAGTAGCAAGTTCTTATAAAAAGTACGCTGAAGCCCACCCCCTTTCCTCCAGAAACGCACCGCAGAACCTGATGGACACTTCCACATTGTGTCGTCCCGGCACCCAGCTCTCATCTGTGCTTCGTCAGAAGCGTGCTTGGCACAGCGGCCATACAGTAGGTGGGATAATTCATGAAATGTCAACCGAAATTCCGAAATGCGTTTTCGTTTCGAAAAGGTTAATTATGAAGGGTTGAAACACTAATAAGCCTGCAGCTTAATTTTATAATAATTCAGTTACTTCAGGATGCCAGCTTTCGAACGAACTTCCTTCCGGCTTCATGCAAAAATTAGACTCCGTAAAAAATGACTACCAAAGTAGCATGCACTTTTCTCCCTGATTTTCAATGCCCATAAAGATTCAATTATATTTCACAGAAAACATTCAGGAAAATATTCATTCTTTTGCTCATTCAATAGAACATTACGTCTTCTTCTAATTTTATACTCGGAGAATGGACATAATTCTGTTTTTAAAAAGTTTCTAATTAAGAGACTTTTAAATACCGCGAAATGCCCGTTCAAAAATCGTCATGTCTCGGCATTTACCAACGTGTCTTATAAAGTTATCAACGTGGATCAAATCCACTGCTTAATTTTATGAACCGGCATCCTGACGTAACTGAAATTTTATAGAATTATGTTGCAGGCTGACTAGTTTTACAACCCCGCTTAATTAACCTTTTCGAAAGAAAAACGTATTTCGGAATTTCGGTTGACATTTCACGAGTTAACCCACCTACTGTACTCCGGTAACCGTCCTTGACCGGG